>OY282582.1:17277301-17327301 GCA_958299025.2 Drosophila histrio | reverse complement strand
TCCACTGCTTATTGAATTCCCGGCTGCAAGTCGTTGGATTTGACGTTTGCATCGGGTGTCAATAACGGTTTTTCGTCCGCTGCTTGGCATTGTCCCATATCCACTTGGATTTTTGAGGAAATTACATAAGTATGGTATTTTTATGACGATTGAGTCTCTTAGCAATTTCAATAATCTTGCAACCGCTTATATGCATTTTAATGATCCGAAAGACTATTTGCACGAGACATTTTCCACACTCTTAAGCACACCAATATAAGCTAGTACAGTTTATAACATATATGTATACTCAGGTTTAAAACCAACAATAGGCTTTCGTTGTAAAGCAGCGCTGCCCACACACGTACAGTATAATCTTTCGTGACGCGTCGCACAGTGGCTCGTTTTCTCATTCTACTTTGCAAAAATCATATCTTTTGATCCAGGTAAGATATCACCAAAATTTAAAAAGGGTTTAATAAAGAATACCTGTCGCTTTGAAATGAGTGTAAGATCTTAAAAATCGGACGGCAGATAAATTTTCAGCAGGTGTTCAAAGTTGGATTTTGTGTTTATACGATGATTTTCGTGAAACGCGACATTCATCGTATGCTTTTTTCTGGAATTTATGTGTAAATTTGTGATTCTTTATACATAATTATATGTAAATTAATGTTTTAAATACATCTAAACACTAAAGATAACAAATTTGATGGATTTCATGTTTCAAATACATATATATCGTATAAATTCCTGTAAAAACAAAATGTAATTTCAATTAAACTTTTATACTATATATTTGATTTAATTTATATTTATATAAATAAATAACAATAAAACTATTCAATTAATGTCCTTGTTAATTTAATTTTCCTCAGCTATGTCTTCAAGTTCGTAACCTATGTACATTAAATCTACCATTTCTTTAGTATAAAACTCTTGCAGTTCTTTGCGACTTCACACAATTCTTTTTGTTGATATCAGTGGATCTGAAGAAACTGATAACTTATTAAAATAGTCTTAATTTTGTCTTTACCGTGTCACCTTGCAACTATTCGAGTACCTATATTTCTTGTACTCCTTGTTTATAGATTTCTGGACTTCTTCTAATAATTCCCCGATTGACAGACATTGGTTTTCGTTAAGATCTCCTCCGTGTACCAACATTTTATGAAGTTTGTTTTTGATCTTGTCGACCTCCGTCATATTTTCCTTAGCAAAGTATACTGTACTCATAACGGTCAATATAAACTCTTCTTAGCTTGGAACATCCATAAACATCTGAAATACATCTCGAATTTTGGAAGACATTTTGCGGTTTCAATATTTGATTTATATTACATAATACTAATCAGCACTGATTTTGTTTAATATCGTGATGGTTGCCAAAAGTAGACTGTGATACAATGCACCTAAATATTTGAATGTATACCCTTAATCCCTACTATTAATTACCAACTTAAGTAGTACAAAAGATAAAACATGTGTAGTCATTTAAAATTTACAAACTTAGATAATTGGGTTTGGTAAACGCGGAAATTGAGTACGAAAAAGGGTTATAAATTACATAATCACTACCTGTTTGCTTGGGTTACATTAGTATATTTAGGTAGACAATGAATTCTTAATTTTATATTTATGTAAAGTGCTCAATAAAAGGTCTAGTTCAACGGAAACACGTTCAAATAACGACCATTCCGTACCGTAGGTTGCGCAAAAATGCGAGCTCGGCGCCATTTTGGGTGCGCCACAACGCAATTTTGACCCAGTTAAAAGCGTTGTGCGTGAATTGTTTATTAAATAAAAAGTTAACTGGCACTTCTTGGCACCTAGACTTTCTTGAAGTTGTTGCAGAAATATCCACGGAATAACGTGTATATACCCGTTTGCCTGGACAAGCCTGGACTTTATGCTAAAAGTCTATCTAAAGTTAAAAAACAATGTCAAAAATAGTGCTTTAGTAAAAATATTATTTAAAATACTTCAAAACAAAAAAATAACAGGATTTTTATACCATTCGCTTTAGAATCGACACACCTATTAGGTAAAATTAAGAAACTGAAAATTTATTGAACCATATGGAAGCAATTTTATCGCAAAAATGAACAATTTTTCTTTAAAAAACATTTTTATGAAAAATCGAAATTTTTTTCATGTTTGATGGGCTCTACCGCCGAAACCGTTTGCCCAAATTAAAAAATCTAAACGGATCTATAAATTTTGGACAATTCTCTATCAAACTGCATTTAAGGATTTTGCATGGCGAGAAATGACCGATTTCTTTTTTGCCACGTGAGTCTCGTGAGTGAGCCACTGTGCGTCGTGGATTTGTGGACATTACGGATACCAATTCCTGCTCCAATGCTTTGGTTGCGAGATCTGCATTTGAAGATTTAAGAAAGGCGTCCTTCTTAAAGCGGGGGTCAATTAGAGTTGCGATACGAGGTACTGTTCGTGTTTCAAAGTTGTCCAATCTTTCAACTATACGTTGTTTAATATACTCATGTATGTGCCACTGATCGGTGTCCGCGCTTGCCACAGTTGAAACAGTTTCCGGTAAATTTGTTGCTCTTCCTTTCGCTTTTATCTTCCTGCTGCTTGCCGTTCTTTTCGTACTTGTCGTTTTGTTTCTTTTTAGTGCCTGCGTAGAATGCTTGCAGCTTGTCCGCTTTTTCACTATTTTCTTCCATTCTACTCGATTCTGCTAGCAGCTTGACCTTGAGCAATTCTAACGATGGCAGCGAATCTCGCGTTTCCATTGCAACTACGAAATGTTCATACTCAGCACTTAAACTGGACAATAGAATTATAACTTTTAATTCGTCACTTAAGTCAATGCTAACCTCAGCTAGCTTATTAACGATTTCCATAAATTCGTTAATGTATTGCGCCATAGTACCGTTTGCTTCATGCTTCATGTTCAATAGTTTTTTGTATAGCGACACTTTTTGAATTGGCCCGCTCGGCACATGAACTTCGCGTAACGAATCCCAAGCTTCTTTAGCTGTTTTACACTGTTTAACATAGCTGAGCTGAGATGTATTCACATATAAAATTATGCATGTCAGTGCTTTTTCATCAGTTAAAACTGATCTTGCATTCGCAGAATCGTTTTCCTCTTTTCCGCATACAATGTTCCAAAGTTCTTGGTGGATCAGTACACTCCGCATCTGTATAGTCCACACATCGTAATTTTGCTCGTTGAGCATTTTTTTGATTCGATTTAGAAATGATGACTCATTTTTTATAACTTATATTCCGTTAGACTGGGCCCATAACCAATGTTAGAGATAATTGTCTGCACAGCGAGTTATAAAATAAGAACACACGATAAACGATGTGAACACGACGAACGTTTTATTAAGAGTAAATAAAGTAGGGAGGGAAACAATATGATTAGAGATGGCAATCTTCAAAACTTATAGATGAGTAACTAATAATTCAATATATCGATAGTTTAACTTGCATAAATTCAACAGAATGGAAGACAGTTTGAGACAGTTAGGCAACTTAAATTCGAAATAGAGCAAGAATGGGCGACTATCAATCCATCCACCCTTAAACCATTAGTTGGTTCTATGCCATTTCGACTTAATTTAGTTATAATTAAAAAAGGAAATAATATTGATTATTAAAGTTATCCCTACATTAAGATTTATTAGATTAAAACAGGCAGAGCGAAAAATTCACAAAAAGCAAAGCTAGTCAGCTAATGAATATTACGCATCATATTCAATCAAATGGAAATATTAAATCCGCGTATTACAAATTGCTGTGTCTCCCACAATTCCCAGCTTCAGAGCATAGCTGTTAAATTGCAATTAGAATTACTAATCAATTAAATTATTTTTAGAAAATAATCGTAGTGACTTTATAGTTCGCTTTTGAAAAATGTATGATAATTTAATGATTACGATTACAAAAAATCAGAAATAATCTTAAATTATCACAAATTTTTTAAAATAATCAGAAATAATTAAAAAATAATCTAAAATAATCGTTTCAAGTAGTCGGATTTTATTGAGATTATTTTCGATTATTTTGAATTATTTTGATTTTATTTAGATTATTTTAGATAATTTAAGGAAAAAACAAATAATTTTCAATAACTCTTGTAACCATCCACGCACTAACATGCAAAACCTTTCTTCATGGTGTTTATATTTTTACTGCATTCGCAGTTTTGATTTTTTAACAGAATACTTTTACATATAATACATATTTACAAACTATACTTGCAATTGGCTTTCATTAAAACTAACTTTTCAAAAGAAAAGTCAGACAATGATTGCCGTCTAGGATTATTTATAATTCCGGCAAACGAAAACAGCCGTTCAACTGGCGCCGAAGATGTTAAAGGCGTATTAAACGCAAGGGATGCTTCCTTTAAAGTACCATATTTAAGCCAAATGTCTTCAGTATTTACATTTAATTTCTGCAATTATCTGCACAACTTTTTCAGAGGAATGTACTCCTAACATTCTTCTGCATGCAACTGATTTTCGTTCAAAGTTACCTGTTAGCCAATGACATGTATAACCTAGAAAGCTTCGGCGGTTTCCTGACCAGATGTTTTGCATGTAAGTGCGTGGATGGTTACAAGAGTTTTGCAATTTTGAGAATAAACATTTTTGTAATAAACTATTTTATTGAAAATAATTTGTTTTTTCCCTTAAATGATCAAAAATAGTCTAAAACAATCTAAAATAGTCAAAAATAATCTAAACTAATCTAAATAAAATCAAAATAATTTAAATTAATTGAAAATAATCTAAAACAAGCGGAACAGTCGGGACCCCGACCGTAATATACCCTGTGGGTCTACAGGAACCCGCTCAAATTCACTTCAGATGAAATTCTCTAGTAATTCGTTTTTTTTAATTTGTGGGCGAAAGGGGCGTGGCATCGCAATACAATTTTTTGGACACATGAACCACAAACTATTCAACATGCGTCCCAAATCTGAATTCTCTAACTGTAATATTGCTCTTGTTATAAGCTTTTCCGTTTTGTGGGCGAGGGGGGCGTGACATCGTGATAAAATTTTCGTGATAATTTACGATTATTTCTGATTTTTTCTAATCGTAATCATTACATTATGATGCGAAACCGAAAATAATCGTAGTTTAATCATTAGCTCACGTTTTAAACAAAAATAATCTAATTACTAATGACTACGATTAATAATCATTATTTAACAGCTATGCTTCAGAGATAGAACCAAGTTTTCATATTTTGAAATCGCAAGTTACTGGTGAAAAGGATTTCGAATCATTTCTTAAATATCTTGAGCAGCAATGGATCAATAGGGTAATGATTCTTATTATCATGCTTTTCCCTTATATATGTCTATATATATTTATATACAATTTAAACCAGTCGGAAAGGCTACAGTCGAAATCGACTATGAGAGACCCTTTACTTATTCTTTAACAATGAAATAACAGTTACAAACTTACAGACTTATATATAAACCTAAACCCCCAAAAAAAAACCTCTACACGAGGTAAAAATCTAGTGACGAAAGCATATTCACGCCCTAAAATTACTGATATCAAATTTTGTGACGAACAATAATTATTATAATATATAAACTATTCTAATATAAAAATTAGTTTGGCATTCCGCACATTGCGCAAAAAGGTGCAGCATTTGTGTAATTAAAAAACCTTTCTGCGCAGTGCCGAATGCCAAACTAATTTTTATATTAGAATAGTTTATATATTATAATAATTATTGTTCGTCACAAAATTTGATATCAGTAATTTTAGGGCGTGAATATGCTTTCGTCACTAGATTTTTACCTCGTGTAGAGGTTTTTTTTTGGGGGATATCAGAGATTTTTGGAATTCCAATTAAAGAGAATTAAAAAGAATTATTCCCGAGAAAAGGTTATACATGTACAAACATTTGTAGAATTTCAATGTTTGTATTATATTGAATTTCAATTGATGTAATACATATATTAAAAATTGATAAAAATGCATGGGCGCCATTTTTAATAAATTGCATAAATTTTCAAGAATACAAGATTTTTCATCCCATCTCAGAGTGGCTTGACTTAATGTTTAAATAAGTACTATTCACATATTTGCATAAATAATTTCCAATCAAATTTAAAAATTAAATTCAAATTAAAATGGTGAAAATTTAAAAAAACAAAACGACAGAATATCCCAGAGTTCGAACCCGGGACCTCTCGCATGTAGGTCGAACCCATCAACCATTAAGCCAACGAGCCTACCGCCAGGCGCGTCCTAAATTGCAACTTTGTTTAAAGAACTGTAATTGACATTACATTTTTCTCTCGTCGCTGCTGTTCTGACACTAAGAAAAATCCAACGAGCTATTTACCAAGTCCCCTGCTAAATTGCAGCTTTGTTTGCATAGCTGTAAATTTCCTTACATGTTCCTCTAGTCCATTCTGTTGTTAAGATGAAAAAGTTACAAATATGAATTATTTGGGATATGATAAATCGATTGCAATTTAAAAAAAAAAAAAATTTAACTGCTACAAATATTATAAAATTAAAATAAACTTGAAGCCGCTAACTGGATTCGAACCGCAAAAGTCCGCGTTAGAGTCAGACACTCTAACCACTGAGCCAACGAAGCTGCTTCGTTGAATGCTCTAAATTGCAATTATGTTTACAAGGCCGCGATAGTTCTTGCATGTCTCACCGTTGCAGTTTTTCTTAAAACTCACATAGGAAAATATGTGTAGATTGAAAATGTAATATCTTGGCAAAACGAATTATCCCAGATATGACCTATATACCAAAAGTTGCATAATTTCATTAGCTATGATATGTTGAAAATATACCAAAATCGTAGGCGCCGTTTTCTTATTAATTGCATAAATATGCAAACACACTAAAATTCACATAAAATTTTGATACTGTAATATACGACTTAATATTATAATAACTTTCAAACGAGTTGACGGATTTGGATTATTGAGGTACCAATCGATCCGTAGTTAACATTGGCATCATATAGCATTAAATTTTTCTCTCATTAGGAACTACCGGGCCCACCAGCTCCAATCTAACAGCTGATACCTCGACAGGATTTTTTTACTGCACCAATCTGAAAACGCTATATTTTGTCAACCCGAATTTTGCCTGATAAGTGTTATATATCAAAATTTGCGCAATGTCTCCACGCTTTAGAATAACTAATCAAAAATACAAACTTAAGGACTCAATTTTTTGCAAATTCAAAAAAAGTAAAAAAAAAAAATTAATTATGTAATTTTTACATCATGTAATAATCTTACAGAATTAGTTTAGACTTATATTAAAGCTATTTTGATAACCTTTCGAGTGATGTAAAAAAAATTTTCATAGGGTCTATGGTTTGGCCGCAGTTTTCAACTGAATTTTCAACTATTCTAGCTTTTTCCCGCCAAACTAGCGGTTTTTCAAAAAAGTTGTGGAACAAACGTTTCTAAGCTTTTTGGAAGTAATACGCTCAAGAAAATTCATTCCGATATCTCAAAGATTGGTCCAGACAAACCAACACACAAGATTTTCATCTCAGCTCGATGACGTCATCAAAATTTTAAAGTTCCAATATCTTTGGAATGGATAGTCCGATTTGGGTGAATGAAGTACCGTTCGACGCGTATTCAACTCTAACAACTATCTACATTTAAAAATTGGGGCTTTATGCTCCAACCGAAGCTCCACATTCAAACGTGCAAAGTTTGACAAAGATATGCAAACGGCTATATCTCGAAAAATATCTGACATATCGGAGATTTTAGTATGTCATATTAAAACCACCGGAATTACCTTTCGAATGATATATAACACATTGCGATCGGTTCAGCCGATCTCTATATCCAATATTGCGTGTATATATAGCTAGTGGCCTGCAGCCCAGCAAACTTCACTACGTGTGAGTTTTTGGGGTCTGCTTTCGTCACTAGCGCGGACTGCCGTCCGCAGTGATATATTTGACGCTGCTCAGATTAGCTTCCGATTAATTAACTATAATCGCTTATGTTACACTTGAATTATTAACATACAAATGTTAATCTTAACATACAAATGTTAATCTTAACATACAAATGTTAATCTTAACATACAAATGTTAATCTTAGCATACAAATGTTAATCTTAACATACAAATGTTAATCTTAATATATCTGCATATTTCCTGCCATTGTACATTCGATAATTTGTTTGCTTCAAATCTCCGGTGTTTATTGTCCGATTTTGATGAAATTTTTAGTACGCATCGAAAGGAAAGTAAATTTTATGTATGCCGATTTTGGAACTTGTATCTTTTAAATTACTCGAGTTATTAGGGTTTTTCCGATTTTTGGGGGCGGGAGGGGGCGTGGCAAAATTCTAAAACAAACTTGACCTTTTCGGGGGTCACAGGAGTATTGTCACCAAATTTGGTGACCCTAGCTCTTATAGTCTCTGAGATCTAGGCGCTCATACATCACGACAGACGGACAGCAGGACAGACGGACAGCAGGACAGACGGTCAGACGGACAGACGGACATGGCTATATCGACTCGGCTGGTGATGCTGATCAAGAATATATATACTTTATGGGGTCTGCCGGACTTCCTTCGACCTGTTACGCACATTTTTTTTTTGACAAACTTAATAGACCCTATTTACTTTTTTAAAGTAAAGGGTCTAATAATACATACCCCAAGAATTTAATAGATACCCGAGATCTCTTGATGATCTCGAAAGATTTAAGGCTACAGTTTCGTTCATTCTTACATATACTGGACCAATAGTATTGAAAGGCATTTTAGATTCCAAACGCATAAATCCTTGTTCTGTTAAGCTTAGTAATTAGACTCCTTCACAGTGATTACTGTACTAAAAAAATGCTTGCTTATAGTTTACCAAATGATTTTGTACAAGCAGTTCTCGAGATATATATGTTTAGTATGGTTACATTTAATTTCCATTACCAACACATTTAAGCAATCAATCAGTAACATTTGGCTGTTTACAAACCATAAGCGCTTTTCCATTCCGAGTTTGTTATCCAATTACGATGATACATTGGAACCCTGATCTTCGTCATGTGTCCCAACAGTTGTCCTTGTGGTCCCACCTGCTCAAGTTAGCGTCAAACATCTCTTTTCTTGAGTCAAATTTATAATGAATCCCTTAAGGAACAAATTGAACAATAAAACATTAATTTCAATAATGTTGCTAAGAAGCAATCATCGTTTCTTAAATTAATTCTGTGGGGGTATATTGCGTTTGTTAAAAGTATGTAACGGGCAGAAGGAAGCATGGCCCCATAAAGTATATATAGTCTTGATCAGTATCAATAGCCGAGTCGATATAGCCATGTCCGTCTGTCCGTGGGTCTGTCGGTCCGTCCGTATGAACGAAAGGATCTCAGAGATATTAAGAGCTAGAAGCTTGAACTTGGTGTCCCAGCACTGGTAATTTTTGCAGGCAGATCAAGTTTATCTTTTTTTTTGGATGCCACACCCTCTTTGCCCACAATTTAAGTAAGAGTAAAAGTATAAAACAAGCAGTTTCTTGGCTCAAAACCCTCATAACCAGAGCAATATAACAGCTAAAGACGTCACATTTAGCACTTATGATAAATATGTTGTGGTCAATGCGTCATGAAAATGTTATCACGATGCCACGCCCCCCTCGCCTACAAAACGGAAAAGCTTATAACAAGAGCAATATTACAGTTAGAGACTTCAGATTTGGGACACATGATGAATATTTTGTGGTCGATGTGTCCAGAAAATTGTATCGCGATGGCACGCCCCCCTCACCCACAAATTAAGTAAAACCTCATAAAGCAAGCAGTTTTGTAACTCAAAAACCTCATAACAAAGCAGTTTTGTAACTAGAGACTTGAGATTTGGCACACATGATCAATTTTTTATGGTTGATGTGTCCAAAAAAATTGTATCACGATGCCACGCCCCCTTCACCCACAAAAATGAAAAAGCGAATTACTAGGGAATTTCATCTGGAATGAATTTGAGCGGGTTCCTGTAAACCCACAGGGTATATTACGGTCGGGGTCCCGACTGTTCGGCTTGTTTATTTATTGACTTAATGTTCTCGTTATTTGAATATTTTTGTGCGATACTTTCCAATATGTACGGCTGTTGTACGCGTTCTTCTGTGCGGTTGTTGTTGCTCCAAATGTCAACCAGCTCAGCACGACTAAATACATATTGTACTAGAAAAATATGATTTTTTTCGAAAACGTGTTGACTCAGTTAAAAAAGGATTAGTTTCTTATAATCTGCACACATTGGTCACTTGGCTTTGTGAAATTCGCTTGTGAAGAGTGATCTAATTTATTTTTATTTGTAAAATGCACCTAAGCATTTCCACGAATGTGACGATTCTGGGGAAATGACCATAAGTATATGTACATATGGGCTAATCCAGCGTTGCGGACGTTACATTCGTACGCAAATTTTTGGCGTTATTTTTGAGACTGTTGGCGCTATGATTGAGAAATATTTAACAAAACACATTCAAAATGTAGGTATTCGCGAGTACTATCAATTGGTATAATAACATGTGTCATAAGAGTCTCACAAAAAAAAATATTCATGCTCAAAGTTCCGTTGCGGACGTTACATAAAACGGAAGTCATTTTGGAGGTTGGCAAGCATTTTCATAATTTTTAGCGAATTTTTCTTCTACATCCAAAAAAGAAGACTTTACATAAAAGTTGGAGAAATATTTAAAGATTAAAAAACAGTTTTCATTGTAACCAAAAGTGACACCGTTCGTTTTTTATTAAAAAAACGGGCCGTTGCGGACGTTACATAGCGGACGTTACATTTTTTCCACCTTTCAAAAACAGAAAATAAGTAAAACATAATCCTTTTTTTTACAAAACAAATGGAACATTTTTATTAGATATTCTATATTTTCTTATCTATAAATATGTCTCCATCTTTTATGTTAAGTATTTTTTTTTTGATTTAGACGAAAAATTCCCTGAAAATGATGAAAATGCTTGCCAACCACAAAAATGACTTTCGATGATTGTAACGTCCGCAACGTAACCTTGAGAATGAACATTTTTTCCTGACACACTTATGTTATTATACCTGTTGGCGCAGTTCAGCGCAATTTTTCATTTCTTTATTTTTTGTAGTTATTTAAGTTAGTTGTTGCCAAATTTTGAAGTCTAGTGTAAGTTAGGTTTAGGACGGAGCGAGAGCATAATAAAGTACTCATTCGATTATTGCTCAGAGAGCGAATTCGCCTCGCTCCGCCACCTTAGCTTAGTGTAGGCTTAGCATATTTGTAAGAGTTCAGTTGTCGAATCAATTATACACCGAAAACACGAAGTCGTCCGCATATTTTTTATTTATTGAAACGCCACCAACAATTTTCTTTTTCATAAAAACTCTTATGAATTTTCATGGCGCCCCCGGGTGGACAGTTTTAATAAGTAGTAAAGTGATCGTAACATTGATAAACAGTGCTTTGCAATAAATAATTTGAAAGTGAAATTAATTGTGTGTGGCTCGCGACGCGATTTGAACTCAAGTGTTTAAAACCCCAAAATCAATCGCGCCGGTTGTAAACAAACATTCTGTTGCTGCACAATGTCAGCTGCTGCTCTCGCTGTGCCCTTCATCTGCGTTCATCGTTGGACTATGCCTAGGAAAGTAGCGTCGGAAGTCCAGAAACCGGAACAGCAGGTACTGTGCTAAAAATTGAAAGCCCAACAAACAGTTTGGCATTGGTTGTGCTAATAAAGCCGACGCTTTCAATTCTTGGCACATATGTAAAGTAGTTGAGAATTGCATGCACTTGTTATTTACCACTTTGGAGTGAAGTAAATAAGTAAATTAGATCAACATTATATGTGCGATTTAGTGCTCTGAGCGACTGTTAAATTGTTAGCATTATTAATTGCTACTCAATTTCATTTCGCTCAGTCGTTGTCGTTCCCCTCCCTCCTTGCCGCTCACAATCACTGTAAATTCGGCGATTGCTTGTTACCAAGCGCTTGTATATAAGTGCAGTAAGCACATACATACACACTTACACGTACATAACAAGCCAGCTGCAGTCCGCTATTTTCGTTTTGCTTTGTGCTTAGCGGCTGTGCATTGTTATTGTACGCACTTGCGTTGGCGCGCTTCGGTCAAGTGAGGTTAGCTACCCTACACATTGCTGGTCGGGCATATTGCTTTTCTCAAGTTGTTTGCCAACTTGAGTTTATTTCGTGGAAAATTGAATCTCAAACACTTTAATAATATTTTTAATTCGATATTTGTTTGAAATAATTGATATTAAATTTTATTAAGTAATATTGATTATTATAAATTATAATTTCATAATTTGTTAATTAAATAAAGGATCGAATTTTAAATTAAAATGGCGACTAAAGAAAGTTTTGACGATTCAAAAAAGAAACGAAATATGTGCGTTAAAAGCATCTTGCGCTTATATGACCAGCTAAATAAAGGTAAATTAAACCTAGAATCTACAGAATTGGAGTGTAGATTAGAAATGTTGGCCTCACATATAGAAAATGCGTTAAAGTATCAGACTCGAGTAGAAACCTTTGATCCCGAAGATGAATATCGCAGTGAGCTAGAAGAGCTCTGCATAACGACAAAAGCTAAATTAAAGTCCGTTATTAAGAATTTAAGTCCTGCTACGCAGGCGGCTCTTCCCGTCGCAGCTCCGCGCAC
Organism: Drosophila histrio; assembly: GCA_958299025.2. NCBI lineage: Eukaryota > Metazoa > Arthropoda > Insecta > Diptera > Drosophilidae > Drosophila > Drosophila histrio. The sequence continues at coordinate 17,314,633 of OY282582.1, read as the reverse complement.
ACGTCTTCCGCATCTGGCGCTTCCCAAGTTCAGTGGAAAATACTCCGAGTTTAAGAATTTTATTAGCCTGTTCGAAACACTTGTTCATAACGATGTCACAATTCCGATTATCGAGAAGTTTAATCATTTGTTGTCATGTCTCTCTGGTGAAGCCCTAGGAACGGTGAGAGCGTTCCAAGTCACTGAGGACAATTATTCTAAAGCGTTGGAAAGCCTGAAGAAAGTTTATGACAATGAGTGTCTGATATTCAATGAGAATATCGCAGCTCTCTTCAGCTTGCCGAAGTTGACACATCCTTCGGCTCCAGCTTTACGAACAATGATTGACACTGTCTCTGCTATCTATGGCTCACTTCTTTCAATCGGTGATGATAAGAAAATTTCCAACGCAATTCTTATCCACTTAGTTATGAACAAAGTTGACCCAATGACCAGACGAAAATGGGAGGACCAACTCGATTATTCATCTATTCCATTGTGGACTGATTGTGAAACAGCCTTAAATCGCAGATATCAACATCTGTCTGCTGAGGATTCAGTAAGAATCGTGTCCGATGGCTCTAAGTCAGAGTCTAAGGCTGTTTCCAAAAATAATCGAAGTTCATTTTCGTGTTCTGTGGCCAGTGTTAGAAACGACCAGGTGTCCCCAAAATGTGTATATTGTAGTTCCGATGGCCATTCAATATTAAATTGTTCTGCATACGCTGCACAATCAGTGCAACAGCGGTTTGAGTTTGCTAAGGCGGCTCCTTTATGCATCAATTGCCTTCGGAAGGGACACACTGTTGCCAGATGTAAGGCAAACAAGTGCAGAGTATGCAGTCGTTCTCATAATACGCTACTGCATAGATACTCTGCAGTTTCTAACACTCGAGCGTTACCACCACCCCTTGACTCCGCACAGGATCAACCATCCACCTCACATGCGATGCATGCGAATGTGTCGGATAATGTTATCCTGGCTACAGCAGTCGTGAACGTTAAAACGAAAAGTGGCGAGTTCGTTTTGGCCAGAGCTCTGCTCGATTCTGGATCACAAATTAATTTTGTAACAGACGAGCTGGCTCAACGATTGCAGCTGCGTAGAGAAGAGGCTAGTATCAGCTTACTTGGAATTGCTCAGTGCAATACACAAGTTCGAAAAAAGATACATACAATGGTGAAGTCGCGAGTCAATTGTAGCGAGTTCTCGTTAGATCTGTGGATTTTAAAAACCATTTCCGGCTACCAACCTGACCACACGGTCAATGTTAGTGGCTGGAAAATCCCGGAGAACCTGCAATTGGCTGACCCATATTTCCACAAGCCACAGAAGATCGACATGCTCATCGGAGCTGAGACGTTCTTTGAACTTCTTTCTGTCGGTCAAATTAAACAAGGTCCGAATTGTCCGATTCTGCAAAAAACTCTTCTTGGTTGGATTGTCTCTGGACGCTTTACGTCGACAAATCCCAATAAGTCTCAGGTTGTCAATCTGAGCTGCCAAGAAGACTCTTGTAACTCAATAGACAACACTTTGCAGAAATTTTGGTCATTGGAAGAGTTGCCTTCAAATAAAAAGGTACGAACAGTTGAACAGCAGTTATGTGAGAGCCACTTTCTAGATAATTTGAAAATATTGCCGTCAGGTCGATTTGAAGTAAGACTGCCATTTAAATCGGATCCCAATCAGCTTGGAAACTCTTACGAAGTTGCTAAGCGGCGGTTTCTGTCGCTTGAAAGACGCTTATGTCGAGATCCCGAACTTAAGCGTATGTACTTGGAATTTATGAACGAATATGTTTCACTTGGTCACATGTCTCAATTAGACGACCAGATTCCAAGTACTCCTCACTATTTCATTCCGCATCAGTGTGTTCTAAGACCACAAAGCACGTCGACGAAGTTACGCGTTGTGTTTGACGCATCTTGTCGAACTTCGTCGCAAATTGCGTTGAATGATCTTCTTATGGTTGGACCGACCATTCAAGAAGAGCTATATGCGACTCTGCTGCGATTTAGATTGCACAAATATGCATTGACAGCTGACGTCAAGAAGATGTACAGGCAAGTCATGGTGCACGAAGCAGATCGAAATTTTCAGCTCGTAGTGTGGAGAAAGAACCCATCTGACTCTTTGAGGTCCTTCAGGTTGAACACCGTAACTTACGGCACTGCGCCTGCCCCATTTTTGGCAATACGGTGTTTAACAAAGCTGAGTGAGATGTTCGAATCGTCACACCCAAAAGCTGCTGAAGTTATCAGGCACGACTTTTACGTCGACGATTTATTAACTGGTGCTGCATGCGTAGAGAACCTTCAGACGATTAAGTCGGATGTGTCGCAAATACTACTTGGCGCAGGCTTCGAACTGACCAAGTGGTTTTCCAATTTGCCAGAGTTCTCCGCCACAAATGCCGCCAAGCCGATAGCGATATCAGAGTCAGACACAACTAAGACACTTGGCGTGTTATGGTTGCCAAATGAAGACGTCTTTCAATTTAAGATAGACGATTCGTTCATGGGTCTTCAAGCGACAAAACGGAATATTCTCTCGGTGACGTCGCGGTTATTTGATCCGCTAGGGCTGTTAAGCCCTCTAATAATTAAAGCAAAGATACTGCTTCAAGAGCTTTGGCTTCAAAAGCTAGACTGGGATGAATCCATTCCTCTAAGCTTGGACACATCGTGGCAGCAGCTAAAATCAACTTTGATTCAGTTGCAAATAATCAAGATACCACGATACGTGCACACTGAGCCAAATTCACCGATCGAGATACATGGTTTCGCCGACGCATCAATGAGAGCGTTTGGCGCATGCGTATACATACGCAGTCATACTGCAGAAGGTTATCGGATATCCTTATTAACAGCGAAGTCCAAAGTAGCCCCCCTCAAGACTAAGACTCTACCTAGACTTGAGCTGTGTGCGGCTCACCTTCTCGCAGATCTCTGTCACCGAATCAGAAATCTCATAAGATTACCAATTGAACGGACTGTCCTTTGGTCTGATTCGGAAGTCACGCTACATTGGATTCGGACGCATCCTTCGTCCTTGGCAACTTTTGTGTCAAATCGTGTAGCTGAGATCCAAGAGTGGACAGAGAATGCTGAATGGCGCCATGTACCTACAAAGCAGAACCCAGCAGATATGGTTTCGAGAGGCTGCAATGTTGACGACTTGCTCGCGTCGATTTGGTTCGAAGGGCCTTCATTTTTGAAGGAACCGAAAGAATTCTGGCCGGTTAACCAGCATCTGGTAACAGATGAGATGCGTACGTGGGAGGTGCGTAAAACAGCTGTTGGACTGGCAGCAATGGTAGACCGACCAGATCTTGTCGACGCGATCAATAGTTATTCATCGCATGCTAGACTGCTGAGAGTGTTCGCTTATGTGTTCCGTTTCATTAAGAAATGCAAGCATAAAGACATTCATTTTGAAAAAATCCCTACGGCACTTGAAAGAAAAGAAGCTTTTGAGAAAATAGTTGAAGTCATCCAACAAGTTGAGTTCAAAGATGACTTAAGTAGGGTTCGAAAGGGCACGCGTGTGGGTCACAGCCTGCAGCGTCTCAATCCGTTTATACAGGAGTATACCGGATCTTGGTGCTCTTTCTCGATGTTGCGAGTAGGGGGACGACTTGCGAATGCTCCTCTTTCATATGATGCTAAGTTTCCGATGCTCCTTACAAAAAGCTCGCAATTTGCTAGAAGCTATATAAGATACTTGCATTTAACAAATTGTCATGCTGGCCCAAGAGCGCTCGTGAGTCTTCTTCGTGAGCGACTTTGGATAGTTAACGCTCAAGAGGTCTGTCGTCAGACAGTGAGATCATGTATCCGTTGCTTTAAATGCAAACCTCGTCTGCTCACCCAAATTATGGGAAATTTACCAGCAGATCGACTCCGAGCGCTCCGCCCATTTTCCATCTGCGGCGTTGATTTTTGTGGCCCAATTAGCACGACTTATCGAATGCGTGGAAAGCCCACATATAAGTCGTATATCGCATTGTTTGTTTGCTTCGCCTCCAAAGCGGTTCATTTAGAATTAGTATCGGATCTCTCGACTAATACCTTTCTTATGGCTTTTCAAAGGTTCGTCGGCCGTCGAGGGATTCCCCAGACAGTGCACTGCGACAACGCAACAAACTTCGTCGGAGCGAGTCGGCAGTTGCAGGAGCTGCAAGCGCAAATAGAGGGCGAGGCGGACGCAATTCGCGAATTCGCATCAAAAAACGGATGCGAATTTGCGTTCATACCGCCCAGGGCTCCGCACTTCGGGGGACTGTGGGAGGCAGGTGTGAAGTGTGCAAAGCACCTACTCCTACGGACGGTCGGCGACCTGCTGCTGACGGCAGAAGAGCTGCAGACGACGCTGGTAGCAGTGGAGGCCGTGCTCAACTCGCGGCCAATAGGAGCGATGAGCGAGGACCCCAGCGACGGCGAGGCACTCACTCCAGGCCACCTGCTCGTGGGAGGGCCATTGAGCGCAATGCCGGCAAGGGCAGAGGAGCAGCAGGAACTGACCTGCTTAGGTCGATGGCGAGCTGTCTCGTTGCTCAAGCGTCAGTTCTGGCGGCGATGGTCGAGGGAGTATATCCTGGGACTCCAGGCACGAGCCAAGTGGCACCAGCGCGAGCCAGACGTCGCCGTTGGAGAGCTGGTGGTCGTCGCCGAGGACAACCTGCCACCTCAGAAGTGGCTGATCGGCAGGGTGACAGCGGTGCACGCGGGACAGGACGGGGTCGTTCGAGTCGTCGACCTTAGGACGGCCAATGGAGGAACATTTAAGCGGGCCATCCACAAGCTGGCTCGGTTGCCAGTTTAATGAAGCCCACACCGCTTCATGGGGGCCGGTGTTGGCGCAGTTCAGCGCAATTTTTCATTTCTTTATTTTTTGTAGTTATTTAAGTTAGTTGTTGCCAAATTTTGAAGTCTAGTGTAAGTTAGGTTTAGGACGGAGCGAGAGCATAATAAAGTACTCATTCGATTATTGCTCAGAGAGCGAATTCGCCTCGCTCCGCCACCTTAGCTTAGTGTAGGCTTAGCATATTTGTAAGAGTTCAGTTGTCGAATCAATTATACACCGAAAACACGAAGTCGTCCGCATATTTTTTATTTATTGAAACGCCACCAACAATTTTCTTTTTCATAAAAACTCTTATGAATTTTCAATACCTATTGATAGTACTCGCGAATACCTACATTTTGAATGTGTTTTGTTATATATTTCTCAATCATAGCGTCAGCCATTAAAATACTTCTAAGCAAAATCAAACTAAAAAATAAGAGTGACACTAATAGATAGTACCCCATAGCGCGTTGTTACGTCAACATGCTCTTCTTCTTCCTTTGGTCCGACACTCAGTAATATTGGGTTTTGAATAACTCCCGAGTTTATTGTCCGATCGTGATGAAACTTTCAGGATACATTAGGACCCCGATGCTTGTCCAGTGTGCCAAAATTCAAGGCTCCAGTTTTTTTTTTTACCATTATATGGGATTTTAAGATTTTTTTGAATATCTTCCGAGATAACCATCCGATCACGATGAAATTTTCAGGATACGTTAGGACCCGGATACCCGTCCTGTGTGCCAAAATTCAGGACTCTAGCTTTAATATTTTTCGTTTTATGGGCTTTCAAAAATGTTGTTCTCGATTTACGGAGGCGGAAGGGGGCGTGTCAAAATTTTAAGATAAACTTGATCTGCTTAGCCCATAGACGAATCACCATACCAAATTTGGTGACTCTAGCTCTTATAGTCTCTGAGATCTAGGCGCTCATACAGACAGACGGACAGACGGACATGGCTATATCGACTCGGCTGGTGATGCTGATCAAGAATATATATACTTTGTGGGGTCTGCCGGACTTCCTTCGACCTGTTACACACATTTTTTTTTTGACAAACTTAATAGACCCTTTTTTACTTTTTTTTCAAAAAGTAAAGGGTCTAAAAACGGGAGTGCCCAGAGAATATTTCGGTCTTTAAACGAACCACGAGAACAACTAAGAAGTTCGCTTGAAGCACAAAATGGCGTTCTTGGCAAGCGTTTGATGAAGCATGGGCTTTTTTTAAGTTTGTTGGCTACATGTTGACTTGTGTATACACCAAATCAAGGGAGTTTGACTTTTTTATAAAAAGGGGTGGTTCAACAGCTCCATCAAAAAAAGATTAGAACAAGGTACTATTTTTTCTCTTAGCCAATTTAAAAGTAAATAATATAACAAATTTACTACCAATGTGCCGAAAAAATTGCTGAAGCAAGTAAAGAGCTGGAAAAAGGAAGGATAGCTGCAGTCCTATTTCTCAATCGGATGACATATCCGGACACCAATATTTTGCAATGATTCCTAAACTTTTTATCTGTCGATAATGCCCATCGTGAAAATTGTGATGGTGATGAAGAAGACACCCCAACATTAAATTCAATTGACTGATGCTTTCATGAAGCTCATGCCTTGTTGTGTATGCACGGATATTCCCAGTCAGGTAACAGTGTTCCCATGTGGACACTTAAAGATCTGTGTCGTATGCTGGGACATGTTAGTCTCGGAGTATAGCACCAAATTGGCGAAGATCATCGAGAAAGACTTGGAAGAGAATCATCGACCGAAATTGAAGTGCCATCCATGTAACACTTTGGTTAAAAATTATTTTAAAACAAGCCGAACAGTCGGGACCCCGACCGTTATATACCCGGTAGGTCTTCAGGGACCCGCTCAAATTCACTCCCATCATCTTAATCATCTCCGTGTTCCCCACCTACACCTACCTATCGCTCTATACATTAGCCCCAAGTCGACAGAGAGATGGATATGGCTATTCTGACTATGTTGCTGTTGGCCCTTTATTTGTCATTAAGATTTTAAAATTTCTATTTTCCTTATACTTTTCCGCTTATCAAATGCACCACTTAATTTTTTCGAGAGCCGTGAATTTTCTATGCAGGACTAGCAGAAAATAATTCAGTTATTTTCGATGCTCACTGCAGTCATGGGTTTTAGAATACCATAAGCTCTGAGCTTGCGAAATACATATATTACAAATTTTTTGTTTTATTTTTCGACCATGTGGGAACTTTTGGAAAAACTGATGAAAAACATTGTATTTTTATCAGATTAAAAAAATCGTCTAGTGGGGCTTTTAGTTTTAAACTATTATTAATATTCTTAAAGTTTTTATTAAAAATGAAAAATGCTGAATGCTCAAAAAATGCAATTTCATCTTTTACAAGCAGGTCAGACAATTTAATTTCTGCTGTGATTTATATAGCACAAATCCCGTAAAATATCGCAATGCATTTTCACTCGCTATACTCATGGCAGAGGGAGGTATTTCATCAGTCTCGGTTATTTCCATATCATCCACATGAGTTTCAAAATTAATATTTAAATCATCGTAATACACCTGTTCATGGTCATTTTCATCAACATCTGCCACTTCTTGTTTGACATCTTCAATTACATTAATAAGAATGTCTTCATCTGGCTCGTAATTCCAATTTGTCGTTTTCGATGTAATTACTTTCATTGACAACATCTTCGAAATAATTGCGTTAAATTCAAAAAGCATTGGATTATTATTTGTACCACCTCTACTTCTTATTATATAAAACAGGTGTTCAAGAGCATCTTGACTCAGTCGTGACAATATTAGAAAATATATACCATTCCCTTCACTCCAAATATCTTGCGAAAGCATTAGGATTGAATTTATTGATAGAATTATTCCATCCATGCAATAAACTCGATTGGGATACAGACATTTCTTAGAATAGTCTTTCATTTCAATTATGTATTTTTCAATGTCACTTTCATTCTGAATAGCTGATTAATAGGGATTTTTATATGTTATACTGTTGCTATTAAAACAATCAAACAGCTTGCTAATTTTTTCAATAAATTTATAAGTAGAAATTACTACATCTTCGCAGCCAGAAAAAGTTCCATTTTGAACCAATGTGTTTATTGCCGAAGCTACTGAAAATACCTGCGTTGCATATTTAACCTACATTTTTTAAATGAATTGGGATGTATATGCTTCTTGATAATTTTGGAGACATTTGGGCTTAAGTATTGCTCGTGTCAATTTCAAGCAATTGAACAATTACTTTCCATGAGGCAATGCTATCTGGTGTCTAAATATCACTTCGCATTAAAATATTGCGAATAGATTTCAAAGGGGGAGGACATCATATATGCCAAACATTTTCTGATTATCATTAGAAAATGGTCCCCCTTTGCTTATTCCAAATTGGGCAAAAGCTCCTCGATTATTTGGACCTTGGTGGCATACCACTGCTCTGATTAATAGGCCTAAGCTTCGTGCGGCTCCAATATTTCTGCTATTTAATGATTTTAATTTAGAGGCAGAGAGTCCAGTGGAAGTGGCGACATAGCTTAAAACAAATTTCCAATTGGCATAAAGCCCCCTCACCATGAAAACACAAAATATCTGTTTTCTCAGTCCCATCGTCCACAAAACCCTCCACTTCATCTCTGTGGGAATTATATTGCAGTCCTTTTCTAATTGATATTTCATCAAAAATTAGTACGGCATTCTTACTCTGATCATCCATTATTAAAAATATTGGTTTTAAATGATCCATTACATTTTCATTTTATCCCGAAGTCAAGCATTTCGCGGGAGCCCATCATACCAAAGACGATTTGGATGGGAAATTCAATTGAAGATCGTCTCGCATAAAATTATAGGTCTTAGAAGAGTAAAAATTTATGCCTTGAGCAATTCTTTTTTCTTCTTCATGTCACGATTGCTTGTTTTTCAGTAATATTCTGCAAACCGTGTTTGAATTCGTTGACAAGCATTTCTCATCAAGAATTGCAAAAAGATTACTATTTTCTTTTTTATCTTTCAAATACTTTAGTTTTCTTGCTCTTTCGTTTTCTAATAACATTTTGAGCTGTCTTATCTTTTTATTGTAAACTCTCATCTTTTTTTTTTCCTGTTTAAAGATCTTCCAACGACTTTATCTATAATACAATTCATTTTGTTCTTTTTTAAGACAATAGGAACAAAATTCAAAATTTTCAGTTGACCTATCTGCGTCATTTTTATCAGAAGAGTTGCCAACATTTTCATTTTTATCAGGGCTTTCTACAATATCCATATAGTCAAGCTCGTATTTTTTGCTGCAGTGTGCTTAAGTACATTTCCAAAACTAGAAATTTAATCGCTTTCATCGACATTGACATCACTGTCCTCATCTGTATTGAACATTTTTAAATTTAAATTGGGCTCGTCAAACAAGCACAGAGTCGGTATTGCCCCTGCCTTTAAGTATTTTAGCCCCAAATATTTTTTATTTTTTTCAAAATGTAAGTTGCATATAAATGCCTTATCAATATTGATAGTACAATGCAAATTACATTTTGCAATCCACTGGCGACGGACAAACCCATTTCGCGGAAACTTAAAAAGCTTCACAGGAAAGTGATTTGAGCTATCTCTATAGCTTCACAGGCACGAGTTAATAACGCACTTGCGTCCACTTTTTCTATTATCAGACTCCTTTTCCTTACTCATTTTAATTATAATAATCGCTAATAACGATAAAAATCACAATTAATATCACAATTATAGGCTAAATTAAAGATAACTCACAAATCGACAGTCGCTTTAAAACAGTGATGGGCACGTCTATCGACTATCGTCAGCTGTTCACACTAGAGCTGCGAAAAAATCGATTTTCAGTGCATTGATTTTTTTCGATCTTTTTATACCCTGTGGGGGTATATTAAGTTTGTTAAAAATATGTAACGGGCAGAAGGAAGCATGGCCGACCCCATAAAGTATATATATTCTTGATCAGCATCAATAGCCGAGTCGATATAGCCATGTCCGTCTGTCCGTCTGTCCGTCGGTCTGTCGGTCTGTCGGTCTGTCGGTCCGTCCGTATGAACGAAAGGATCTCAGAGATGGTAAGAGCTAGAAGCTTGAACTTGGTGTCCCAGCACTGGTAATTTTTGCAGGCAGATCAAGTTTATCTTTTTTTTTGGATGCCACGCCCTCTTTGCCCACAAACTAAGCAAGAAAAAAGTATGAAACAAGCAGTTTTGTAGCTCTAAACCCTCATAACAAGAGCAATATAACAGCTAAAGACTTCACATTTAGCACACATAATAAATATCTTGTGGTCAATATGTCCAGAAAATATTATCACGATGCCACGCCCCCCTCGCCTACAATTCGGAAAAGCTTATAACAAGAGCAATATTACAGTTAGAGACTTCAGACTTGGGACACATGATGAATATTTTGTGGTCGATGTGTCCAGAAAATTGTATCGCGATGCCACGCCCCCTTCACCCACAAATTAAGTAAAACCTCATAAAGCAAGCAGTTTTGTCACTCAAAAACCTCATAACAAAAGCAGTTTTGTAGCTGGAGACTTGAGATTTGGCACACATGATGAATATTTTGTGGTTGATGTGTCCAGAAAAATGTATCACGATGCCACGCCCCCTTCACCCACAAATTAAGTAAAACCTCATAAAGCAAGCAGTTTTGTCACTCAAAAACCTCATAACAAAAGCAGTTTTGTAGCTGGAGACTTGAGATTTGGCACACATGATGAATATTTTGTGGTTGATGTGTCCAGAAAAATTTATCACGATGCCACGCCCCCTTTGCCCACAAAAATTAAAAAACGAATTACTAGAGAATTTCATCTGGAGTGAATTTAAGCGGGTTCCTGTAAACCCACAGGGTATATTACGGTCGGGGTCCCGACTGTTCGGCTTGTTTAAATAAAAATCGATTATATCAAGTAAATCGAAAAAATGTATTTATTTTTTAAAAAAATAAGCGAGATCATTTCAGGAGATCATTTCTTAACAAAATAACAAAAATTCTAACTATCCAAAAATCTACTGATTTTTGCTGGCAAAAATTAGCTTGTTAACCGTTTTTGGTTTAAGCGCTGCGCGCCTGTCTGTGACAATTGACCCAGCCCTACTGAAAATGCGATCCGATTCGGTAGAGCACACTGGAATGCACAGATAACGCAGGGCACACTCCTTTAGGGCATCCATTTCAGCTGCGTGAATCTGACAGTAATAGGAATGAAGTTAAGATTTTATCAATGCAATAAGATATGACAAATTAACAAACCTTCCAATAGTCCAGAGGACTAATATTTGGCGAAGCTTGTGCTTTCTCCAAATATTGACGGATGGCAATTATTGCGTCAGATTTTGGTGTTTTCACTTTTTTGGCCAGCTTTAACTTCATAAACGAGCCACTTTAGTATGATTTTGGTCTCGTGGTGTCGTAAAAAGCTTCCAATGTTTTCATGGCTTTTGGTAAGCTTAGCAAAGTGGGGTGCGCCTGCTTCATGTGATTAAACAAGTTTGCAGTGTTGCCACAGGTCTTGTACACTTGTCCACAGGTTACGCATTGGGCGGATCCATCTTTCAAGCGCTTAAAATGATCCCAGACTCTGGATCTACCACATTTCCTTTTAGGCTCAGCTGAGTCGTCCTCGATATCCGCTTCCTTTGTTTTTCCTAATATATAATAATAAGAATGTATATTATTCATAAAGTGTCGTAAAAGAATCGAAAGCAACATTGCAATTAGCATTTCTAACGAAACAAGTAAAGTTTGACTGCACATACATACAAATGTACATATGAAATGAGCAACTCTAACCTAACATAACACAACACCGAATTTATTTAAGAAATTCCGATCCTCCAACACACAGTGATTCTAATAAAATGAAAAACAATCATTTAGTATTATAATACATTTAAAAACAAATTTTTAATTTACTTACTCTTATTCGTCGTTCAACCACACGCGTCGCCTTACTCGTAGTGGTGAAATTTTTCTTAGAAATGGTTGACGATACATCGATTCTCCCAAAATGGAATCGATGTTTTCCCGAAACCAAAAGAATCGATAGTATCGATGTTGACATCGTTTTTTTTGCAGCTCTAGTTCAATACACAGACACGGCTGTTGCGAGAGTAACTTTGAATCAGTGCACAGACTGCCTTCAACGAAAGCGGACTCTGTGTCGCTCGATTTTATCAGGCAGACTTTGCAATGCACTGAAAAAATTCGTTCAATTTATGTGATATTGTGTTGTGTAAAAATGACCTGTAATATCAGCAAAATTTAATACGGAAAGACAGACTGACTTGACTGTATCGCCGATATGTTTATCCAAGAGTTCTTGAAATTCGTTTTGAAACGAAATAAAAAGATCGAAATAAAAGTTAGGTAATTGCATTTCTTTAACCTATTCCTAAGTTTGTTTTTAATAAGCGCTAATGTTGAAAGCGTGGCCTCGCAGATATAAGTTGATCCATGCATGGAATACAGCTTATAAATTTCATTTTTAATTTTGGGATAGCTTGTGTCGCTTACGTTTTTCCAAAACTCAACATCTGGATTCTGGTCCGTAATGTTACATGTTAGTGGATTATTGTGCAGTGTTATGGTAATTTTAATTTTAGCAAAGTCCTTAAATCTGTTTTCATAGCCGCTTAAAAGAGATTCAAATACTGTGGCATATTCCGCCAATTTTTAATGGTTATTAAACTCATTAACAATATCATTTGTATTTGATAAATCATGGTTATTGAATTGGAGTATTCAAATTTTAGTTTTTCTGCCAAATTCTTCAATAGTTCCAATTAAGTAAAAAATATGTTAAAATATAAAAACGCTAAGTCTAACAGAAAGTCTGGACTTTTTAAGTGCGAAGCGAATTTTCCGACCTAGCATCTTGCTCTAGAAGTGAGACAACTTCTCTTCTGAGATCGATAAGTCGTTGCAAACATTTTCCACGGTTACGCCAGGGAAAATCTGTGTACAATAAGAATATCATCATATTCTGTTTCTATTTTTTTTAGAAAGGCTCTAAATTTTCTATGGCTTAGCGCATTGCGGCCGCCTCGAATCTTATTGATAATTTGTATGCAAATCTACATGGTACTCAAAATATTTAAAGATTTAGAAAAAAGGGCTTGTTGGTGTATGATGCAGTGAAATGTGGGCACATCAATGTTATTTTTTAGGCAAGATTCAACAAGGCTTTCATTTTTGCCGGTCATAACTATGGCACCATCATTACAAAGTGAACTTAATTTGCGTTTATCCGAAATAGAAAATACTTTTTCTTTTAGCGCATCATACAAATTTGTTTCCCTTAGCATTGTCATGCATACCAACTACAGCAAGTTTCTCATTAGCAACAGAAAACTTTGCGTCAACGGTCTGTACGCAGACAATTAGTGGACTTAAATCATTTATATCTGTGCTCTCATCTAAAAATTAAGAACAAAATTTACATTTATTCATTCTTTGAACTGTATTATAATAAATAAATAATCCAATATCCTCTGTTCGGCGAGATATTGATCGCCTACCTAAGGGAATTGAGTCAAAAATGCTGCAAGATTTAGAGCCTTCTTTGCCAAATCATTGTAAAACCTCTTTGCTTAGGTCTCGAAAGAAAATACCATCGTTTAAAGGACGGCACTGTTTTGCCAATGCTAATGAAACAATATATGACGCTTTTCTGTACTGCCAATCGGTAATATTATTGTTTTCTGAATCATTATTATTGTTGGTGTCGTTTTCAGACTCGAGAGAATCATATAACTTTTTCATAAGAATTTTTTTTAATTCTAATATTAGTTTTCCCTTTCATTATCTTTAATTTTCTCATAATCCCGATGGCATTTCAAATAATTTCTCTTAACAAAAAACTCAGAATAACGTGGAACTGTGTGGTTGCACACCAAGCATTCAGCTTTGCCGAAAAAATTTTCAGCAAATAATTGTATTCAAAATAATATATCACCTCCATTTTTCGCAGTGCATAAAATAGACAAAGCGCGCACAACCTTCACGTTTGACGTTCTGGCTGCAACTGTTTCGCTTTGTTCGTTGCGCTCTTGTAAGCTCTTGAGTGCGTGTGTATTAGTAAATTTGAACAACTGATCTACACGAGTGTAAGGTTGTGCCCATCACTGCACAGAGAACAAAGAGAGAAACAAAAACAGTACAAGGAAAATTAAAAACGCATCAAATCAAAAAAAATAAAAAATAATGAGAAAGAATTTTGAAACATCCTCTATCCGGGAAATCAGCCTTTTTTATTTTATTTTGTCCTTTTTTCATGCATTTTTATACCTTGTGGGGGTATATTAAGTTTGTTAAAAGTATGTAACGGGCAGAAGGAAGCATGGCCGACCCCATAAAGTATATATATTCTTGATCAGCATCAATAGCCGAGTCGATATAGCCATGTCCGTCGGTCTGTCGGTCCGTCCGTATGAACGAAAGGATCTCAGAGATGGTAAGAGCTAGAAGCTTGAACTTGGTGTCCCAGCACTGCTAATTTTTGCAGGCAGATCAAGTTTATCTTTTATTTTGATGCCACGCCCTCTTTGCCCACAAATTAAGTAAGAGTAAAAGTATAAAACAAGCAGTTTTGTAGCTCAAAACCCTCAAAACAAGAGCAATATAACAGCTAAAGGCGTCACATTTAGCACTCATGATAAATATGTTGTGGTCAATGTGTCCAGAAAATGTTATCACGATGCCACGCCCCCCTCGCCTACAAAACGGAAATGCTTATAACAAGAGCAATATTACAGTTAGAGACTTCAGATTTGGCACACATGATGAATATTTTGGGGTCGATGTGTCCAGAAAATTGTATCACGATGCCACGCCCCCTTCGCCCACAAAAATTAAAAAGGAATTACTAGAGAATTTCATCTAGAGTGAATTTGAGCGGGTTCCTGTAAACCCACAGGGTATATTACGGCCGGGGTCCCGACTGTTCGGCTTGTTTATTTTTCAAGTGTTCATGCAATTTACTATTTAAAACTATGTGGCATCGCGGTGAAAGCGATGCAACCCTGTTTTATCTTTGTGTAATCGACATCAAACGTATTGAGCATCGGTTAATTTTGTTAAAAAAAAGTTTCAAGATGCCAAAAGAATCGTACGAACAAAAATTTCGCGCATCGTGGTTGCAAGAACCGGCGCTGATGAATTGGATGTGCCGAGATGCCACAGATTCTAACAAGGCATACTGCAAATACTGCAAGTGCACCTTAAATCCAAAAATTGATATGATTCGTACACATGGAAATACAAAAAAAAATAAAAATTACAAAAGGCATTGCCGTTCGCGCAGGAAAAAAGTTCCGTTTAAGCCATTCGCAACATCGGAATCTCGCCGGCAGGAGGCGCCACTTGCAATGTTTTGAACCCAACATTCTGCAATTAATCCCGGTTGGGCACCTTAGTCAACTGTGCAGTTCGCATTTTGGCGCCAAACACATTCAATTGCAACGGACCAAATGCTCTGGCATAATAAAAAACGTTTTGGCTCCGCACTTCGACTAGGTAAGTAATTCTGATCACCAATCATGATTTCTGATCACTACTTTTTGCATTCAGCAGGAAATTTTCGACAATCAAAAATACCAGATTTTGGTATCGCTATCACAAATAATGTAGCTTACAAATAGTGTGATACATTTTACTGATTACTGATACTTTATGACAAACAGCTGTTTGTGTTCTGCTTTTCTTTATTTACCTTTCTTAGCTTGAACAATGAAATTTATTAAAATAAATGCAAACGTGGTGGATGCAGTTTTTTTAGATAGTGAAAATTAATTTAACCAAATAGTATTACGCGTTGTGCATAATTGTGAGAGCTAAACGGAGTCTACATGGAGGTGCATAAAAAAGTATAAAGGCAAGCGCGTTCGGTCCCAACTTTTTTTTTGGGAAAACCATTCCATCGTGTGGATCCCACAAATTTAGAGAGCATTTCAGAATGAGTTTCGACACCTTTCAGGTGTAAATCTCGTACAATTGAATATAAGAATATTTGTTTTTTAGGCACTTTTCAAAGTAGTGGCAACGGCTGCCCAACTTAAAGCGCAAGAGGAACTTAAAGTGCCCATGGAGAAAAAACTATTGTTTTCTATTTGGCTACTAAGCAAGCATGAAACCTTTCTATCGGTGGGCGATCGATTTCACTAGTTTACAAATCAATAACTTTTTTTTGCAAAGTAAATGTAAGTATGATTTTCTTATGGACTTTGCCCTACTAAACACGAAAATGGCACTTAAAATTTTTTTCATGGAAGCGTTTTCGAAATATTAATTATTTTTTCGAATTTTCGAAGTTGCTCCAACATTTTTAAATATATATTTCCATTTCCAATTAGCCGATTTGGCCATGCAAGCACTTAAATTAAAGGTAAGTGAATTCTCTACAACTTGTTTTCATACAGTTTTAAGATTGGCTCAGTAGTTCAGATGCTAGCGATTGTAATATGTTCGAAAATACGGTTTTTTTGAGTTCGAAAGCTCACATATTGTCCTTTTTTTTCGATTCTACGTAAAGCTGATACTGTTTCGAAGAAAACAAGCTAACATTGATGCAAATCCAACAGTAAATGGCAAAGTAATGCAGATTTTAGTAAAATACCAAATATCGACCTATTTAAGATTTTCATGT
This sequence comes from Drosophila histrio, assembly GCA_958299025.2. Taxonomy (NCBI): domain Eukaryota; kingdom Metazoa; phylum Arthropoda; class Insecta; order Diptera; family Drosophilidae; genus Drosophila; species Drosophila histrio. Next base: position 17,298,123 of record OY282582.1, on the reverse strand, counting down.
TTTTTTTCTTCCTTTATGTTAACAGTATGAATGTTAGAAACAATTGTCAGTCTTTCTTTGCTTTTTGTTGATCTTGCACTCCGTTTCTCGTATGAGAGACCAAATATAGTCGCCCATCATGGCTTCATCCCAAAATCCGTGATACCGCCGCTCCATGGCCTTCATTTGTTGGTGGAAACGTTCTCCGTGCTCGTCACTTACTTCACCCAAATTGTTTGGAAAAAAATCCAAATGTGAATGCAGGAAATGAATTTTCAGTGACATGTGTACTTCTGTCGAAAAAATGAATATGTAATAGATGATAATGAACAACAATTAGGGACATATTAAATATTGAATTACATACTCATTGCTTCGTAATTCTTCAGCAAATCGTCAACAATATTCCTATAATTTGGACTTTTATTGTTTCCAAGAAAATTTGCAACAAAAAGCTTGAAAGAATTCCAAGCTGCAGCTTCAACGGGTGACAAAAGTGTTGGAAAATAAACGTCTTTCAGCAACTTCTTAACTTCGGGGCCTGCGAAGACGCCTTCTTTAATTTTTCCGTATGACAAATGCGGAAAAATGCATTGTAAATGAGCGAACGCTTCACCCTCTTTATTAAGTTTTTTGATGAAGTTTTTGATTAGCCCCAATTTAATATGCAACGGTGAAAGTATGATGCTTTCTCTTCTCACGATAGGATCGTATTTAATGTTGGCTTCGCCGACCACGGTGTTTGTTCTTGCTGGCCATTTCTTCTGTTTATAATGAAGAGCATCCGCGCGACTGTTCCAAAGGCAAAGAAAGCAGCAATGTTTAGTATAGCCTCCTTGCATCCCACACAACATGGCAACAATTTTGAGGTCAGCGCAAATTTTCCACTCATAGTTTTTATAACTTATGCATTCCAGCAAATTGACCATTGTTTCGTATGTTTCCTTTTCGTAAATAGCGTTTGCGATGGGAACTGATGGTTTTTGATTACCATTGTGCAAGAGAACTGCTTTTAAACTTTCTTTGCTTCCATCAGTAAACAACCGCCACTCGCTTGGATTATGGGATTGGTGGAGCTCCTCGAACAAACCCGAAACATCGTTGCAATAGCAAATTTGGTTCGCCTTCATAAAATACTTTGCATATGATTCGTGACGGGTTCTGTAGATCGTCGTTTTAACACCCGCAGCTAAAAATCAGCGTTGTTGCAAGCGAGATGCGAGTAGCTCTGATTTTTCTTTCGTGAGCTCCAAATCCCGCACCAAATCATTAAAATCCCGCTGTGATAATACTTGAAACTCTATCACCGATTCAAAATTATTGTCAGTTGATCCGTCCGTTTCTTCAGCCGATTCCACATTATTTACATCTGAGCTCGGACACACAGGATTCAGAACATCACGAGAATGAGTTACCGGAAACGTCACTGAGCTGACTTTGGCGTAACTCCATTTTAAACTTTTTCCAAAGCCACTCTTCTTGCTGAGGCAAAAGTAGCAATCAATCTCGTGGCAACGGGCATTTCTCCATATCATTGGCGTGTCGAATGTTAGGTATCGGCTAAAGTCAAAACACATGACTCTTTATACATAATGAATAACTATAGAAAAATAACAAATTCATACCTTTTGTCAATAGCCCAGTAGCAGAGAATTGAATGACACTGAGCACATATTTATTTTGGTGTCCATGGATCGGTAAGTTTTGGTAGCATTCCAAAGTATTGGCTATATATTTGTTGTATATGATCGGTAAATTTCCTTATACCCTTTTCGACCATAAACTTACCGCACACATTGCAGAAATCGTGTGGGTTGTTTACGCACTTAAACCCTCGGCTTCTTTTATTCATTTCCAAAGTTAATAAAATGAAGAGAAGAACTCGAGATTACAGAGACTCGATAAGACCATAAATTCACATTCACTTACTTTTGCAAACACTTTTAAATATAAGGCACAGCAGTTAAATCACAAATTATAACAGTTCTTCGACTTATCTGATAAAAACGTTCACATTACAAGTGTGTTTGGTCGCCTCATGCGGATACCGTTACAATTAAGATTCCTCATTTTTATACCCTGTGCCCATTGAAAATGGGCAAAAGTGGTATAATGAATTTGTGTGAATGTATGTAACAGGCAGAAGGAAGCATCTCCGACCCTATAAAGTATATATATTCTGAATCAGTATCAATAGCCGAGTCGATTGACACCTGTCCGTCTGTCTGTCCGTCTGTCCGTCTGTCTGTCCGTCTGTATGAACGCGTGGATCTCAGCAACTATAAGAGCTAGAGACTTCAAATTTGGAATGTAGGTTCCTGAATACCATACGCAGATCAAGTTTATTTTCAATTTTCGATATCTCACCCCCCGCCCACGCAAATAGAAGAAGACCTCAAATTCCAAGATAATTCAGCATATCATGACTGATATTTGAAGTATAACTCGCGCTGAGCAATTTGCTGCATGTTTCATCGCGATCGACCCATAAATAAGGGAGATATTAAGGAATTTGTTTTAATTCCATTTTTTGGCCAGAGCGAGAGAGCATATAAAAATTCCATTTGCGCAAACGAGAAAGCATATGATAATCTGATGCTTTGCACTGTCAGCCGCTGGGTGCCGCATTGTGTCACGAGGCATGTGGCGCCATCTATCGGCCACACTCAGAACTATGCATTGTAATGTAAATTAATATTAGCGATTGTCTACATGCATGTTTGTTAAGATAATACAACTTAAATTAGCAGAATAACCACGCTAAGCAATTTGCTGCAAGTTTCATAGCGATCGACCCACAAATAACGGAGATATTCAAGAATTTCTATTATTAACATTATTTCATAGAGCGAGAGCACATATATGACAATCTTCTTTGCACTATCTCTCGCCTTGTCTTCCTCCCGGGAATGTAAAATTAATATTTGCGACTGTTTACACTCATCTTCGTTGAGATAACACAGCTTAAATTGACAGTACGACAACGCTAAGCAATTTGATGCAAGTTTTATAGCGATCGACTAATTAATAAAAGAGATATTAAGGAATATGTTTTATTGCCATTATTTCATTATAATTGGCCAGTTGACAACACTGTCCTACAATAGTTTAAGAGTTGCCCCGCACTGACAAACTGAATAATTACTATTATTATATTAATTTATATTTGCGATTGTTAACACGTATGGTTGACAATTCTACGTTTCTATCATAGTATTAAAATAACTTACATTTTCTGCATTACCAAAACCCATATATATAAACATTGCCTAAAATTTCAAAAACAAATGGTTTGGCGCGCAATATAATAAATGCCGTGTGTAAGAGAGAGAAACATGGAGTGTTGCCAGACTACATGCAAATCAATTCCACTATAATTAAAATACTTTTCCAAAATTCTTTCATTTTAAGACCTGCACAGGGTATCCACCTGTCGCGCCCGCTCGACTGATCGGCTTGTTTTTATTGTGTTTGCTTGTTGCCGCCATGACTTGAAAAGTATTTTAACTAGTCGAAAGATGAAAAAGCAGCAAATGTTTCGGTAAGAGTTTTACGGTTGTCTATTTTTCACCAATGCTGCCATTTTACCCCATCTTTCATATTTGATAAATATGCTAGGAGAAGAAACTGATATTATAAATCTGTCAAGGACTACTTGCAATTGCTTGTCATGCAATTTTCATTATGAATATTGCAGCAAACTGATTGTAAAAAGCTTTGAAGATTACTTGGAAACAGCAGCTTTCTAACAAAAATTCGAAATTGGCATGGTACATGCAAACACACATATTGTGAGACATTTTATTTATTAATTTGACGTTGTGTGGGCGTATCTTAAAAATAAATAGACTTGCCTATTGCTGCATCTGTGAACTCTTTTTTGTACAGCTCATATGCTTCAGACCTGCACAGGGTATCCTACTGTCGCGCCCGCTCGACTGATCGGCTTGTTTTTTTACTAAAATTTGCATTACTTTGCCATTTACTGTTGGATTTGCATCAATGTTAGCTTGTTTTCTTCGAAACAGTATCAGCTTTACGCAGAATCGAAAAATTAATTTTACGATTTCAATTTTTTCCAGGACAATATGTGAGCTTTCGAACTCAAAAAAACCGTATTTTCGAACATATTACAATCGCTACTACTGAGCCGATGAACTACTGAGCCGATCTTAAAACTGTATGAGAACAAGTTGTAGAGAATTCATTTACCTTTAATTTAGGTGCTTGCATGGCCAAATCGGTTAATTGGAAATGGAAATATATTCAAAAATGATGAAGCAACTTCGAAAATTCGAAAAAAAATTTAATATTTCGAAAACGCTTCCATGAAAAAAATTTTAAGTGCCATTTTCGTGTTTAGTAGGCCAAAGTCCATAAGAAAATCATACTTACATTTACTTTGCAAACCTAGTGTAAACTAGTGTTTAATATACCGACAGGGCACATCATTTTCTACTTCATCGTAGCCACCTTGTCAAAATGGATGCCACAATTTGTAAAATGGCCAACTAGAGCTCAGCATTCAACAATTGCAGCAATATTTGAAGACAAGTTGCGTGGAATACCTGGTGTAATTGAAGCTATAGATGGATGTCATATCCAAAGCAACCTATGAAAAATGCACTAGATTATTACAACAGGAAGCAAGTTCAGTTAATCACCCTACAAGGCGTATGCGACGATACTCGAAAGTTTATTGACGTATTCATTGGACAGCCCGGAAGAATGCATGATGCTCGTGTACTGAAACTGAGTCTTTTATATGCCAAGATGATCGACCAAGACGACCCTCTTATTTCAAGACAGCGGCATTTGATAGGCAACTCAGCTTACCCCTTGAGCGTCAATTTATTAACATCATATCAAGACAACGGACACATCACGGCAGCGCAAACACGTTACAACATTCAATTTTCTGGAATACGGTCTGTTATCGAGCGTGCGTTTGAAATATAGTACATAGACGTTCTAAAACCCGAGGCGGCTACATTAATTGTAAGTGCTTGCTGTATGCTGCATAATTTTATTTTAACCAATGCACTATGGTCCAGAAGTCGATTTTTTTGGCATAAATTCTAAAAATAGAGTTACAGACCTATAGAAAGATAAGTATGTAAAAAAAATGTTGAGTCTGTGCGACCACGCCCTCTATTGCCTCCCATACAAACCAATTCGTAGTATTATTAGTAGAAATTATGTATGACGCTGAATTCAGACAATATATTTACATTTATTTCAGGAATGACTTAAATATCTATATATACATATGTATATGTTATATATGGGTTTTGTCTTAAACATTTTATTCTTCTTTTTCTTCTAGTATTATATTGCATCCTTCGTTCAGGTCCTCATCCAAATCACAATCAGATTGCAATTCCTTTTCAAATGGGATGTTGTTCTCGGTTGACGGCAGCTCCAGAAGGATTAATACTTCTTTGGGAATTGGTTTTTTTTGTGTTTTTTCGTTCTCTTTCCTTTAGACAGACACTAGATAGTAACGGATCCGAGGAATCGATCGCCCTGTGGAAAATGTCAGTCATAGTATTGATTCGACTATTTTTCCTTGCGTGTGAGAGTCGGTCATTTTTGTAGATTTTATTGCGGGCAATTTCGACTAAGCATCCTTGTGGAACTAACATCGAATTATTTATTTGAAAACCGTGGACTAGTACTTTGTGAATCGTTGGTGACATTGGGTACCACGGGTATTTATGCATATATAAGCAAAACGTTTTCTCACAAAAAGTTCCAAATTTTTCAGAGTTTATATAATAGTTACATGAAAGTGCTATTAATATAACGTGAAAATTATTTAAAAAGGTTTTGTCAAAGCCGGTTATGGATGATAGTTGTTCCCTTTTTGCAAAAGCTCTTCTTTCTGTATTACCGTCATTGCTGTTCCCGCTACCATTCTGCTTTGGTACGCTTATTCGGAGACCCATATCATTCCATATTTTTTATACCCTGTGCCCATTAAAAATGGGTAAAAGCGGTATAATGAATTTGTGTGAATGTATGTAACAGGCAGAAGGAAGCCTCTCCGACCCTATAAAGTATATATATTCCTGATCAGTATCAATAGCCGAGTCGATTGACACCTGTCCGTCTGTCTGTCCGTCCGTCAGTCCGTCCGTCCGTCTGTATGAACGCGTCGATCTCAGCAACTATGAGAGCTAGAGACTTCAAATTTGGAATGTAGGTTCCTGAATAACATACGCAGATCAAGTTTATTTACAATTTTCGATATCTCACCCCCCGGCCACGCAAATAGAAGAAAACCGCAAATTCCAAGATAATTCAGCCTAACATGACTGATAGTTGAGGTATAACTCGCGCTGAGCAATTTGCTGCAAGTTTCATCGCGATCGACCCACAAATAAGGGAGATATTAAGGAATTTGTTTTAATTCCATTTTTTGCCAAAGCGAGAGAGCATAGGAAAATTCCATTTGCGCAAACGAGAAAGCATATGATTATCTGATGATTTGCGGTGTCGGCCGCTGTATGGCGCATTGTGTCATGTGGCGCCATCCATCGGCCACACTCAGAACTATACATTGTAATGTAAATTAATATTAGCGATTGTTTACAATCTTTGTTAAGATAATACAGCTTAAATTAACAGAACAACCACGCTAAGCAATTTGCTGCAAGTTTCATAGCGATCGACCCACAAATAAAGGAGATATTAAGGAATTTATATTACTAACATAATTTCATAGTTGTTGGCAAGAGCGACAGAGCATATGACAACCTTCTTTGCACTATCGCTCGCCTTGTCTTTCTTTCGGAAATGTAAAATTAATATTAGCGACTCATGTTTGTTAAGATAACACAGCTTAAATTTACAGTAGAACAACGCTAAGAAATTTGATACAAGTTTCATAGCGATTAACCTATTAATAAAGGAGATATTAAGGAATTTTTATTTTTGCCATTATTTCATAGTGGTTGGCAAGAGCGAGAGCACATATGACAATCTTTTTTGCACTATCGCTCGCCTTGTCTTCCTCCCAGGAATGTAAAATTAATATTTGCGACTGTTTACACTCATATTTGATGAGATAACACAGCTTAAATTGACAGTAGAACAGCGGTAAGCAATTTGCTGCAAGTTTCATAGCGATCGACCCACAAATAAAGGAGATATTAAGGAATTTCTTATATTGACATTATTTCATATTTAATGTCCAGTTGTCCAACACTATCCAACAACAGCTTGAGAGTTGTCCAGCACTGATAATCTGAATAATTACTATAATTATATTAAGTTATATTTGAGATTGCTTACACGTATGGTTGACAAATTCACGTTTCTATCAAAGTATTAAAATAATTAAATTTGTCTGCATTACAAAAACTCATATATATAAACATTTCCTTAAATTTCAAAAATAAATGGTTTGGCGCGCAATAAGATAACTGCTGTGTGTGAGAGAGAGAAACATGTGGTGTTGCCAGACTACATCCAGAGTAAAATTTAGTTTGTTGCAATTCTGGTTTCTGAATAAATTTTTTCCGCGCACTCATTTTAATCTTCTAATCACCTTTTACATGCCATTTTTGTATTTCCATTTTAAATATATCATTCAGGACAAATTCTAGAAACCAAATCCAAGCATGTAGAGGACTCACCCCAAATTTTAAAGCTTCAAGCTTCGGCGTAAAAATTTTTGAATTAAAATCTTTGATTTCCAGTACTTTTGTTGGGGTGACACCACAAATTGGACAACATTGAGTTGATTTATTGTGAGTTAGTACACTTAGTACTTTTCCGTCAATGAGTGTCATATGCATTTCAAAGGTAACTGTTATGTCATTAGCCCTATTCAGTTTTTAATAAAACGATTTTAGATTACCTATTTGATAGTCTAACTGCTTTTTTCCATAATTATGTGATCAGAAGTTTCTTTAACAAATTGAATTTTCAGCGGCCTGCAAAATCGAATGGATTGCGGTGTTCTGTTAATCCAGATATTTCGTTGAAATGAGTCAATCATTTTTATGGGTATAACAGAAGTTACAAACAAAGACTGATCTGAGACCTGAACGTCAGGTGGTAATGGCTTATTTTTTTTATAAATACAATCTGACACAAATGATATTTTGCGATTTTTGCTGAGCCAAATATCGAAGAGATCGCTATGGCGAAACTCGAACGTCGCTGAATATTGCGGAGTTGCGAGAAAAATGGGAGGAACGGGGAAAAGTTGTTAATTAGCGATGAAGAACGACATATATTAGTACAAACTGACGTAATTAGTTTTTGTCAGCAGGCGTCTGGTCGTTAGTTTTATTCCACGAAATACAAGGGACGCATGTTAATTTTCTATAAAAAATACACATAAATTGGACATTAAACAAAACACGAACACTAAGACAACACATAAATAGAAAAATTTCGAACATATGCCAAAAAAATTGACTTCAGGACCATAGTGCAATGGAGATGCGGACGATGTAAACTTCGATGGGAATGAGGAGGACAAAGCAGACCACATTAAAGACCAGAATCTAGAAGAAATAGAACACTCCTTAAGGTCAGAAGAAGCATCAAGGAAACGCGATGCAATTAAGAATACTTGATAAAATGTGTTGGAAATAAATACATATATTCGAATTCGATTGAGATCCAAATTTTTTTTTTTATTTATTTAGAATTTTCTTTTATGTATTTTTCGAAAAGATCATTTCTGCGTGATTGAATCAGGTTTGATTCGCTCATTAAATGCTTTATCTCACGCAGTTCAGCAAGGCGTTCCTTACCCTCATCTAAAATGAGTTTGTTTTGATTATAGCGCTGGCGCTGCAGACTTGATTTGGTATTTTTAAATTTAGTAGATGGAGTGCTAGATGAGCGAACTAACCGGCTTAAGTCTTGAGACCCTTCGTCATAAGCATACAAACTTGCAGCAGCGGAGGTAGATGGAAAATCCATTATGTCCTGACGTTCCAAAAACGAGTCGTTTGCAACCAATCCATCGTCGTTCATGATTCCGTATAGATCAATGTGCTTCTCTAAATTTTGCAGCTTCTGAAACAAATGACGATAGGGCGGTGCATCCATTAACGATGCGGTCATCCTCTAAAATCTCCTCCATGATATGGGACTGACTGATTTGTAAAATGAGGTATCATGTCATTCAGCATTCAGATTAGTGATTGAATTATCTGATGAATGCCCCCAATGAACACAGTCTATTAATTGATGAGTCGACCGATATTTCATTCAATTAGATCCTCGGTAATAAATAATCTCATATACAAGACCTATTTTAATTATATTTAAATTTTGAATAGGTGTCGCAATAACTTACTATAGCCACCAACGATTGGACATTACGTCAACTCTTTTGTCGTTGATTCCCATTGCTAGTGGAGACGCAGTGACCATCGCGAATTGCGTTTTAGCTAAACTTAATAAACGCAAAATCCCTATCGAAAATTTGATTGGAATAGGAACGAACAATGCAAATGTCATGGTGGGTAAAAACAAAACTGTGTATGTTGAGCTAAAGAAGTTTGCGCCGTCCTTAATTTAAATCAGATGCGTCTGCCATTCGGTGCTATTGGCGGTAAACACAGCTTGTAAAAAAACATTGCCACATGCACTTGAATTTATAATAAGCGAAACCTACTCATGGTTTTCTAAAAGCTCTAGCAGACAGATTGCGTATAAAATGTTATAACAAGCCATAAATAATGACGAGGTAGAGTGTAATATTTCCCATTCTTTGTGTTTGTATATGTGTTCTAACATTCATTAAATTTTTTGCAGATTAATTATTTATATTATACTCTAACTATTTAATAAAAATTATTTTATCCGTTTGCTTGTCCCAACTGTTTCTAAATTATGTTACCCATTTTAAAAGAAATTAAACTAAATTTGATTTTAAATATGTTTTTCGTCAAAGAACCTCGTAAAATAACTAGAGTATGCGACACGAGGTGGATGTCTATTGAAATGCAGTCAAACGGATATTAGACCAGTGGATTGAATTGAAGTTACATTTCCATAGCGCGGCATTGACCGAAAAGTGCCACAAAGCATCAATTTTAAGTGTCCTTTACTCTGAGGTCAATCAACTTTATTTGATATTTGTAAAACCCATTTTAGAACTAATGCATCACATTAACAAAAACTTCCAATCTAATAAGTCCAACCCGGCGAAATTATTGGCAGACTTATCGAACGGAATAAATTGTTTACGAAAAATTATAATTCCACCCGGCGACAAAACAAATGTTCTTGAAGAAGATTTCCAAGAACACATCAAAAGAGACCTGTACTTGCGCTACGAGTTTGAGACCTACTTAAAAAATAACAAAAATAAAATTGATCGTATAATTGAGAAAAATATCCGTCAGCATGTATGAGAATTGTTGCATAACATTTAAGATAAAAGTCTAATAATTTTAATTTTAGACTGCCGGATAACTTCGAAACTTCAAAAAAAAGAAATATACTCTACGCGTGAATTACCATTCACCTTATAGAATGGTAAAATAAAGAAAAAACCGTTTCGCGTTGGACTGAGGTTATGGCGTACATGGACTCTTCAGGCAATCAGCCATTTTGTAATTTAGCTTGCTTTGCGCTTAGACTATTGTCCTTGCCATGGTCGAATGCCGAGGACGAACGAGTATTTAGCCAAGTTAATTTGGTGAAAACCAAATTGAGGAACATTGACACGCTAAATTCGATTTTGGCCATTAGGTTGGCTTAACTACTCAACAATTACATAAATATTTAATATAATTTAATTTCTTTCTTTCTTGTAGCTGATAGTTGCTTTCCGCTTATCAGGTCGAATGCAGCATATGCAGCACAGGAAACCGAACAAAACTTCAATAACATCGATGACATTTTATTTAAAACAAATGAAAACTAAGAAAACTATGTTTGTCATGTTTTTTGTCCTTCAAAACAAAATCTGTCCTTTTTTTTGTCATTTTTTTGCGATCATCCCCTGATCAGCCCCTGCTCTGGGGCTTTAGGACTTCGGCTATCAACGAAGCCGCGGCTGAACAACTTCGGCTATTCTGGGGTGTTAAGGCTGCAGCAACTTTTGTGCTCACAAAATAATAAGTGATTATACATTTTCAACAGATCCTTCTGTTTCAACTTAAAATTAATGAGCTCAATATTTAACCAGTCGGAAAGGCTACATTCGAAGTCGACTATGAGACACCCTTTCCTTATTCTTCAAAATGGAAATAAGAGTAACACTAATAGTGCCCATAACGCGTTGTAACGTCAATGTGCTCTTCTTCTTCCTTTGGTGCGATACTGAGTAATATTGTGTTTTGAATAGCTTCCGAGTTTATTACACACTTATACAAACAAAATTCAAAACCAAACTTCTGGGCTGGGACATACAGTGGATCACAGCTTATTTCGTGCAGTGGTACAATAAAACTTTAAGATAAGATAGCCGCTAAACCAATTGAGATATCAAAAAAATTTAAATGCAGTTTTATTAAGCAGTCCTTTAATAAATATTTAGGCACTTCACTTTTTGTCTATTTTTAAAAATAACACTTACAACTACGAAAAACCCAAATTACTGTCGTATTTCATGTCACAGCTTATTTCGTGCAAGCACATTGAGTGCTCAGTAAATCTCGAACTGTGATTTTTGTGGCACAGTTTCTTATTCTTTTCTTTTGAACACTTCATAAGCTAATTTTATTTCACCTTTAAAGGGTTTAGTAATACTGTAAAATTTAGTTTTGCGGTAAATTATAAAAATGAGTCCCCGTACGCCGATTGAACAGCGAAATTTTGTGTTTACACATTTCAAAAATGGTATATCAAAACGGAATATTTCTGATATGGTTAATTTAAGCCCTAGTCCGGCACAATATATAATCCAAGTCTTCGTTCACGAAAGTCTAGTCGCAGGATAAGCGCCGAAATGGCCTCAAAAAAATTCTTAGTCACCATGAGGAGATACCTATTGTTCAAAAAATTAAAGACAATTCATAGTTATCTGTTCCAAAATTGTTCTCAGATGTTATTTTTAAAAATAGAAAAATAGTGAAGTGCCTTAATATTTATTAAAGGACTGCTTAATAAAACTGCATTTAAATTTTTTTGATATCTCAATTGGTTTAGCGGCTATCTTATCTTAAAGTTTCATTGAACTACTGCACGAAATAAGCTGTGATCCACTGTAGCTTAGGCTGTAGGTGTTTTTTTTTTTGCATACTAGATTTTTTGGTGCACATCGAAATTTTGAAAAACAGTAGAAAAACACTTTTAAGCTCATAGCTTTGTAAATTACACACTGATTAGGGTTTTAAACGTGCCGTACTTAACTTGACAGGTTTCAATTCCCTTATTAGAGTATCTGCTATGTAAACTTTTTTTTGTGTTTTTCTTTTAAATTTTTTGACTTTGGTAATCATTTTGAACACTATTTTATTAGAAACCCTTTAAGCTTGTTATTTTATTTAAAAAGTACACATACGAGTAAAACGCCTGTTCATTTTCTAAAATCGGTCAATAATTCGCAAAGGTATAACTGTAGTTTGAAAACGAAATCTGCGCAATACGTTGAAAATGTATGGGCACAGTACGCCCTCAAAAATGCTTTACAACTGTAACATAATCGGCGTTTCTGTTTTTGCATAGAAATGTGCCCATTTGTCAATGACTTTTCCATAAAAATTGAATAACTCAATTACAGAAATATTACTCGATTTTAATAATCTAATGTGCAGAAGATGCAAAATTAAATGTTTTGTTTTTAAACCATACCAACCTTAAATAGTTTTAACAAACTTGACTTATTAATTTTCGATAAAAGTTCGGTAAAGTCTCAAAAAACTGAAAAATATCCATATATTTTGTCATGTAGATCCATCACTTCTATTTTTATTCGAGATTACAGTTTAATACACCGTTAGAAAGGTATTTATTTTCTCTTTCTAATGACGTATTACAATCTATTGTAGTATGCACACGCATACACACACACATATTCATACTCACCCGCAGCGCAAATGGCCGTTGCACACGCAGTCGCTGCTCGATTTGGCACTGTTAAGTTTCTTAACAGAGAACCGATCGCGCAACGGGTGCAACGGACATTTAAATTTGATCACATTGGTAATTTTTACAGCCAACTGCCGAGCCGACTCTTTCTCGATTGCTAATTGGAGTCGGGAAAGTCGTGTCGCAGCATCTGGCGCTCCTCCTCCTCCCTTTTGTTGCTTCTCCGGGTCACAAAGGAAACGAAGCAAATATAAAATTCACAATACAAGGCTGATTGACCAACACCACTACACAAAAAAAAACACAAAAAACATCTCATTGTCAAACAAATTTTCCAGTTTTAATTTTTCTCTCTCTCTTCTTGTGGGCAAATAATTATTATAACGAAAAAAACAATCTGAAAAATAATTCAGATAAATAATTCATAATAAAATATATTCTTGATCAGTTTCACCAGCCGAGTTGATATAGCCATGTCCGTCTGCCTGTATGATCGCCAAGATCTCACAGACTATAAGAGCTAGAGTCACCAAATTTGGTATGGTGGTTCGTCTATGGGGTGAGCAGATCAAGTTTATCTTAAAATTTTAAAACGCCCCCTTCCGCCTCCGTAAATCGAGAACAAAATTTTTGAAATCCCATTAAAAAAATATTAAAGCTAGAGTCCTGAATTTTGGCACTCAGAACGGGTATCAGGATCCTAACGTATCCTAAAAATTTCATCGCGATCGGATAATAATCTCGGAAGATATTCAAAAAAATTCCCATATAATGGTCAATTTAAAAACTGGAGCCTTGAACAAAGGACAAGCGTTGTGGTCCTAATGTATCCTGAAAATTTCATCGCGATCGGATAATAAACTCTGAAGTTATTTAAAACTCAATATCACTCAGTGTTGGAGCAAAGGAAGAAGAAGAGCATATTGACGTTACAAAGCGTTATGGGGAACTATTAGTGTTTCTCTTATTTCCATTTTGAAGAATAAGTAAAGGGTCTCTCATAGTCGACTTGGACTGTAGCCTTTCCGACTGGTTAGAATTCGGTTTGCGATAAGAATTTGTAGTCGCAGCATCGTCAGCATAGTTTGCATATCTTTAGTTTTTTCTTGTTATCAGTTGGTAATTGATGACGATGGGCCGCAAACGCGATTTGATTCTCCGTAATTTTTAGACCCTTTACTTTAAAAAAGTAAAACGGGTCTATTAAGTTTGTCAAAAAAAAAATGTGCGTAACAGGTCAAAGGAAGTCCGGCAGACCCCATAAAGTATATATATTCTTGATCAGCATCACCAGCCGAGTCGATACAGCCATGTCCGTCTGTCCTGCTGTCCATCTGTCGTGCTGTATGAACAACTAGATCTCAGAGACTATAAGAGCTAGAGTCACCAAATTAGGTGACAATACTCCTGCGACCCCCGAAAAGGTCAAGATTGTTTTAGAATTTTGCCCCCTTCCGACCCCAAAAGTCGAAAACAAGATTTTTGAAATCCCATAAAACGAAAGATATTAAAGCTAGAGTATTGAATTTTGGCACACAGGACGAGTATTAGAGTCCCATTGTATTTATCGCGATCGGATAATAATCTCGGAAGTTATTCAAAAAAAACATAAAATCCCATATAAGGGTCAATTTTAAAACTGGAGCCTTGAATTTTGGCACACATCACAATCATCGGGGTACTAATATATCCTGAAAATTTCATGGTGATCGGATTATAAACTCTGGAGTTATTCAAAACTCAATATCACTCAGTGTTGGAGCAAAGGAAGAAGAAGAGCATATTGACGTTACAAAGCGTTATGGGGAACTATTAGCCTTTCCGACTGGTTAATATATACAGCTGTTGACAACTAATTGGAAACAACGATTAAGTTCGAATAAAACACAATTATTTCTGAATTTAGTATGAAAACGGGCAACTTATATATTGAATAAGTTTGATAATAATACCAGTGATGCCCGCATTCAGCAGATAATTCTTATCAGTAAGCATGATTCCTGATCACTATTATTTGCATTCAGCGGGAAATTTTCGACAATCAGAAACGTCAAAATTTGGCATCGGTATCACAAAAAAACAAGCCGATCAGTCGAGCGGGCGCGACAGTAGGATACCCTGTGCAGGTCTTCAAAGAGAAGTATTTTCATTATAATAGGATTAAAATATATCGCTTGAAGTCGATTTTGCTTGCATTGAGAGTAGGTAGCTTGCGATAGTCTGGCAGCACTGGACTGTAGAGTTGTTCATCGTAGTTCAATTGAAGGATTTAGTTCAGTAGTTCAATTTTTGATGAACGAACTAATCTTTCATATAGTTCAGTAGTTCGTTCAGTGACTCGAATCTCTTTAGATCGTTCAGTGACTAGAATCTCTTTAGATCGTTCAGTGACTCGAATCTCTTTAGATCGTTCAGTGACTCGAATCTCTTTAGATCGTTCAGTGACTAGAATTGCGAAAAAAAATGATCTATTTTGTATAATCTACCAGACGATGAATGAATGGATGATTGCTCAGAAGTTATTCGACTATCCGCCAAGGAAGTCGAAACGGACGGACCAGAAGCTTGTGTTGATAGAGGTATTTGCTGCGCCGCAGGTTGCTGGCGGTCAACAGACACTGTGGGGTGTTTAGCTTTCAAATGTCGAGTCAAGTTACTGTGAGATCCTCCACAGATACTTATTTTGCATTTGCAATACACGCATTTGCCATGTTTGCCATCTTCTTCAACTATATAGTGGTTTCACACTTCAGCGCGCTTCCTTTTCAAAGACATATTTAAGCAGACAAACATTTTTAAAATTTCACCGTTGCGATAACCAAAGTGAATGGTAATCGAACTATAAAATTTTGATTCATTTTAACGAACGAACTATAATGGGATTCGAGTCACTGAACGAACTATAATGGGATTCGAATCACTGAACTAAATGACCTACAATCAGGGATTTAGTTCGTTCGATCACTATTAGGTAGTTCAATTGATCTTAATCCGAACGATTTGATACAACTCTACTGGACTGCGGCTGTTGATTGTTTATGTTTAGCGCCACAGCAGACGAAAGGCATATCAAACATACATGAACAAACGCGTCTTTTCGTTCATTATATCGTCGGCGCAGCGCAGCGACTGCGCTGCTACTGCGCTGCGACGCATCTGCTGCGCTGCATAAATTTGTTTCTTGAATAACTTCTGAGTTCAATATCCGATCGTACTGAAATTTGTAGCACACATTGAGAGTAGGATACTTATTATGTGTGCCAAATCTCAAGTCTCTAGCTATAAAACTGCTCTTGTTATCAGCCTTGCCGAGTTATGGGCGAAGGGGGCGTGGCATCGCGATGAATGATTTTCAGGACACATTAAACCCAAGCTTTTTATCATGTGTGCCAAATCTTAAGTCTCTAGCTTAGACATTGCTTATGTTATGGTGATTTTTCTAATCTTAAAACCAACGGGACTCGATATCGAAAATTGAAAATAAACTTGATCTGCGTATGGTATTCAGGAACCTACATTCCAAATTTGAAGTCTCTAGCTCTTATAGTTGCTGAGATCGACGCGTTCATACAGACGGACACAAATTCACACAAATTCATTATAGCCTTTTTTGCCCATTTTTAATGGGCACAGGCTATAAAAATCATACAAATAGTGTGATACATGATACTGATTACTGATACTTTTTGACAAACGGCTGTTTATGTTCTGCTTTCTGTGTTTATTTTTCATGTAGTTGGCTGATTTTTTAAAAAAGGCATAATATCATTCAGCAGGTACTGATTATTGATTGATCATAAAAATTTTGTGATTACTGATCAGAATTACCTGCTGAATGCGCCCAATCCTTTCCAGCCCTTTAGTACACAACTCCAAGGAATGTATGTGGAGTCCTCATGGAGTCTTCCTTAGTCGTTAGGGAATTCTCAGGGAATTAGTATGGCGAGGGTAGAGGAATTTAACATGGAGAGTACGTACGATCGAGGAAAAAGGAAATTCCTTAGCGATTCCCTATAACTTTCTTCGCCAAATTCCTTAGGGAATCCACTCAAACCCCTCGGATTCCCTAACGTTTCCTTAACAAAATTTTCTTGGGAATCCTATATTCAAAAGAATCATTAATTTTTAATTTAGAAAATGTCGTTAGATTTTTGGGAATAATGTTTTTTATTACGAATTAGAATTTATTTCATTACTTAATCACTCAGTTTTTTTTTAAATTTTATAATTTTTCCCTTTATTTGTATTCTTTTTACGCACTGCATTGGGTTGCGGAGAAGTTTTTGCCAATTATCTACTATTTGAATCGCCTCTGAAATAAGAGATAAAATACAATAATATTAATACAAATAAAATGCAAAATAAATAATATACATATAAAACATATTTACCTAGCTACGCTGGGAAAAGGAGGCATATGCCTTCAAACTTTTCTTTTTGCTGACGCCGTCTATGTTGTGGTCAACTATTACATCTTCCGCCATAATTTTATTAATTGATTTCGAGAAAGCGGCTTGGCTAAACAAATTCTTCATTTTGGGATTTTCGTACAAAGTGAATTAGTTTGTTATTAATAGTGCAGCAACTTGTTCAATGCAATATTATATATAAAATCAGTTTTTTCGCTTACCTTAATTTAATCAATCAAATTTATTTGAAACACTTTTACGTTTACACTTGTACTTTTCACTTGGTAAATTATCGCACGTGCAGTCAAAATTCTAATGCGAAAATTCAACAGTCAAAATGGCACACGTCGACAGCAAAAATCAAAAAGAACAATCAAAATGCCCCGTTAATCCTTTTTTCGTTTGTCTCTCTTTGCTTATGCGCCGATAGATAGTCGCTGCTTGCGTCGACGCAAGAAGATTTACTTTTTGCAGCTTCTGTTCGTTTCGGTTTTTTTTTTCGGCTAGTCGCTGCTTGCGTTGAGCACGGAAAAAGAAGTTGGCTGTTGCTGTTCGTTTCTATTGCTGTTTCTTTCTTTGTCTAACCTAGACGTCGACGTCAGTAGGTACAGATAATTTAAAGGTTAGACAAAGACGGAACAATTATAGAAACGAATAGCAACAGCCAACGTCATTGCGCAACGCAAGCAGCAGCTTTTTTTTGCAATCGTTAGGAAATACTAATGAAAGGGAATTGTGGTACTGAAGGGAGAGCGCACGCACCAATACATATAAATAACAAGCGGAACAGTCGGGACCTCGACCGTAATATACCCTGTGGGTCTACAGGAACCCGCTCATATTCACTCCAGATGAAATTGTCTAGTAATTCGTTTTTTTTAATTTGTGGGCGAAGGGGGCGTGGCATTGTGATAAAAATTTTCTGCACACATCGACTCCAAGATACTCATCATGTATGGTAAATGTAAAGTTTTTAGCTGTAATATTGCTCCTGTTATGAGGTTTTTGAGCTACAAAACTGCTTGCTTTATGAGCTTTTCATTAATTTGAGGGCGAAGGGGGCGTGGCATCGCGATTAAATTTTCTGGACACATTGACCCTAAAATTTTTATCATATGTGCCAAATCTCAAGTCTCTTACTGTAATATTGCTCTTGTTATAAGCCTTTCCGTTTTGTAGCGTGGGCGTGGCATCGTGATAACATTTTCTGGACACATTGACCACAAAATATTTATCATATGTGCCAAGTCTCTAGCTACAAAGCTGCCCTTGTTATGAGGTTTTTGAGCTACAAAACTGCTTGCTTTTTAATCTTTTACTTAATTTGTGGGCAAAGAGGGTGTGGCATCCAAAAAATAAGATAAACTTTATCTGCCTGCAAAAATTACCAGTGCTAGGAAACCAAGTGCAAGCTTCTAGCTCTTACCATCTCTGAGATCCTTTCGTTCATACGGACGGACCGACAGACCGACGGACAGACGGACATGGCTATATCGACTCGGCTATTGATGCTGATCAAGAATATATATACTTTATTGGGTCGGCCATGCTTCCTTCTGCCCGTTACATATTTTTAACAAACTTAATATACCCCCACAGGGTATAAAAACACACACACATATAAAGCAATCGGTTTTTTTTTTTCAATTTAATATTTGCACTGAAAAAATGTAGTGTTCATTACTTTATGAATTTTTGAAGTTAACCTAAACAAATTTATGAAAAACATATTAAAAATCATATTATTTTTTAATTAATGGAAGAAAAAGCATTAAATTTTAACATCAAATTTTAATGTTCATAAACAAAAAGTCATTCTTCCACATATTGTCAAAAACGATATTAATTTTACTGCAATTATAAAGTTTTTCACATCAAAATTGTCGCAGTGCAAGTGTCATTAGAGCGAGAGGGCTGGCCTGCTTTGGTGAAAACAGAAAATCGTGCTAGTTCTGGCACTATAGAGGTTTCAAATATACATATATATTTTCAAAGTTTCGCAGTATTTTGCAATAATTTGAAAAATGGTAGAGGTCTCGAATTAATTTAATATTATTATAGATTGATTTTAGTTTAAAATAAAGGTGAATCTGAACATTATGCTTGATTTTAAAGATGTCAACAATACTATCGAATTATGTTTCTTAAGTCATCGAAACCATCGTATAGTTTGCCAGCTCTATCGTCGCAGTTGAAAAAAATATGTATAACGAAGCAACGCACACAAATCTATTTGTCTTTGTATGTGTAACGTCTTATGGAAGTGCGTGTCTTTGTGATGCTTTTGCACTTGGTATAGCGAAGTAAGAAACAAAAATAAGAGTGCTTAAGTGCTTATGGAGTAAGCAACGCTTCTGTAAACAAATAACAACCAACTCAGTCAACAATTTTGTTTTCGGCGGTCGCCAATGTGTGTGCCGGGGCACTATGAAATACCCTGTTCCTTCAAAACTTTATTACCCACAATATTTTCTATAGCAGAATGTATCAAATTTTCAGGTGTGTCACTGTATACCCCGCACTAAACCGATCTTAAAATTTTATATTTGAAAATTGCGTGCTAATTATGGCCCACAATCAAAAATTTGGGCTAGAAAATAACTCTTTTTTAAAAGAACGAAAATGCGGGGTGTACCATGGTGATGGGGCGTACACCCCGCATTCGAAAAACCGATTTCCAGATATCGTACTGATATCGTATATATCCCTAATTAAGTGCTTATTACGTGCTCCAAGATAAAAAAAATATCAAGAACATTCATCCAATATTTCCGGAGATGTACTTTATTTACTCATATACCCCTTTATACACCAAGCGATACCTTAACGCTGGCCACGCCTCTAGGAGCTAGCACAAAAATCCAAATGAGGTTTTTTGTCAGCACATAAATAGCACAAAAATATAAAAGTGATAGACCCCGGAAAAGTTCCATATTTTGGGAGATATAGCCGATGGGCGATACACCCCGCATATCCAAACGATACTTTTAAGCTATGAAATGATTTTAATGATAATGCATTTTATATATATTTTATTTATTGTTCTGAATATAACAATCGTTCTAGAAACATTAGTTTTCCACAAACTCTATTTCAGCAGCTGTCGTGTCATTAATTTCGGTATATGTAGAGCTTGGATGATGGAAGAGTATGGCCGTATAATGTGCTGTAATTTTGATTAGATCACGTACAGACATCACTCACTTGAGCATAAAACATCTTCAGAAAATCTTATGAATCCAACCAATATGTAGGATTTTTTTTGTATATACAGTGTTTGGGGCATTGAAGCCGTTTCCATTTCGCTCCGCTTCTCACCAAACGTGCATAAATCGGTTACCAAAAAGGGTTCTGTAAAGATATACTAACAATTATTGCTCTATTTATATAAAACAATGTTTTAGATCAAATTTATCTTTTGGAAAA
>OY282582.1:17254714-17277101 GCA_958299025.2 Drosophila histrio | reverse complement strand
AAATAAGAAATAGTATTTATATATACATATGACAATAGCTAAAGTTTCTATGTATGTATATAATATAGGCACAATTTAATTTCATACCTACAAGCTTACACACAAATTTTTGTACATTACCAACACACTGTATTTACATACAGACACAGGCAGCGTGAAATGCACAAAGCAAAACAGACAAATGTATGTATGTATGTATATTAATGTATATGTTATGCACGTATATTTGTTGTTAAGTTGCATGTATGAATCAATGTACATATACTAAATATTATTTCTTAGTATTATTATTTATTTAATTTGTGTAATAATTTACAAATGCCGATCTGCAGTAAGCACAAACACACGCGTATTTAAGTATTTAAGCGCACACTGCACTGTGCCAAAAAGGCGCCGAAAAAGTATATATGTACATACCCTGCAAACAATTTGGCGATTCTCCAATCACCAAAAAGAGTCTTCTGCGAGTCGCGGTGGCGATTGTCGGAAGATAATTTTTTGTTAATCGCCAAAAAGAGTCGCCTGCGAGTCGCGGTGGCGATTTTCGGAAGAGTTATCTTCCAAGCGATAATTTGGCGATTTTTAAAGTCACTTCAAATGCAGTGCAATGAAGAAATGCTTAACTAAAGTAACAGTAAAAAGATGCAAAACACTGATTGCGTTGAGCACAACTTTGTTTGGTGTCATATATTAATTCAAATTTGTTACAACTCTTGACACGAGCGGTTGTTATTTGCAAAATTCATATTTTTCGGTAAACGTTTTTCTTATTTAATAAAATATATTAAGAATGAGTTCCACGCCGAAAGCAAAAAAGTGCCGCAGTAAACGCGAGGCGGATATATTGTTAAAGTCAATTTATTCGACTCCATGCAAAATTTTTAAAAATTGCAAAACAGCCGAGGTGCAATTAGAACAGTGCGAAAATGAAATAAGTGAACCAGAAAATGCACAAGTTAACGTTGCTGCTTACGGCTGTTCATATAATGCCCAAAGTACTGGGAGCGACAGTGAAAGTGACGTCGATATTCCAAGCCTAAATGACCATCTAAGGAACTGGTCAATAAAGAACAATATTTGCAACAGTGCGTTAAACGAGCTTTTGTGCATATTAAGGGACAACAATTTGAATGTTCCTAAAGATTGCCGGACTTTGAAGAGAACGCCAAAAAATCCACTTGTTGTCCAAATGGGAGATGGATATTATACCCATTACGGAGTGGAAAATGCACTTTTGGATTTCCTATCGGACAACCTATTTGATAAAAATTATATCGACCTTGATATTAATACGGATGGCTTACCGTTGTGCAAAAGCTCCAACAAGCAAGTCTGGCCAATTCCTTGCAATGTTCCGGGGTTTGATACTGTAATGCTGATTGGAGCTTTCGAAGGATACAGCAAACCGAAAAACTCCGATGAGTTTTTATTACACTTTGTAAACGAAATGGTCAAGATACTTGAAAGCGGAATTTCCTTTGAAAATAAAGTTTACCACGTGAAAATCAGGTGCTTTATTATGGACGCACCAGCTCGATCATTTTTATTGTGCATTAAAGGCCACACTGGATTTTATTCGTGCACACGATGCATACAAAAAGGAGAGATGTTTAAAAATCGACTTGTTTTTCCCAGTACGGATGGCATGGCTCCGAGATCTGACGAATCGTTTATAAATCGACTTCAGCGCGAGCATCACAACCAAATACCAGCAACGACTATTGAAAAGTTACCAATTGATATTGTACATCAAGTTGGGCTGGATTATATGCACATTGTATGTCTTGGTGTTACAAGGACTATTCTAAAAGCCTGGGCAAGAACGAGAGGCGAAAACTTTTGCCTTTCATCATGGCATATAAACACGTTATCCAGCTCATTGGAATGTTTGGCCCGATCCGTTCCTAAGGAGTTTGCAAGGAAGCCGAGATCCCTTAAGGAATTGGAAAGGTGGAAAGCAACGGAATTGCGAAGTTTCCTATTATATTTTGGGCCATTCATTCTAGAAAATGTTCTTCCAAAGGACTTATATGTTCATTTTGTTAAACTGTCTCTGGCTATTCGAATTTTATTGGACGAGCGCACAAACAAAGTATATAATAATTTTGCAAGCTTTCTTTTAAAAGGTTTCGTAGAAGATATGCCAAAGTTATACAACAAGTCGTATTTAACATGCAATTTTCATTATTTGTTGCACATCCACGAGGACGCGGCATCCTACAACAGCTTGGAGTCTATAAGTGCGTTTAGATTTGAAAATTATTTGCAAAAATTAAAAAAACAAATTCGCAAGCCAAACGACGTCGCTGCTCAAGTTTTCAACAGAATTGCGGAAAATAGATTTTTAATAAAAGAACAGCCAACATCAAAGCAAATCATTAAATTTGGCAAAAAAAACTAAAAGTGGTGATGCATACACTAGTGTACAAACTAGTAGTTTTTATTTTGCAACTACGGAGCCAGACAATGTTTGTTTTGTTGGAGATCAAGCTATTAAAATTGAAAAAATATTTAAAGAACATGAGGTGCTGAAACTTGAAGGGAAAATAATAAAAAATATCGAGCCACTTTTTTTGCAACCTGTACGGTCGGACATTTTTGGCTATTTTAAAACAAATAATTTGGATGGAGTCGAACAAATTTCATTTACATATGAAAACATTAAGAGCAAAGCTGTTGCTTTAAAGAACAACAATTCTTATGCACTCATTTCTTTATTTCATTAAAATATAGTAATGTCGTTTCTTAACACTCAATTGTTTGATGATGGTAAGTTCTTTACAACATAAATCAATTACATTATATAATTGCATATACATTATCATTACAGGTGAGGGCGACATAGAGATGACCAACAACTATTCAACAAATGTTGAACTAATCAATTTGCTTAAATCCAATAACGCCATGCTCAAATGCAATGATACACTTATAAGGAAGCTGACTGAGGAGGTACTTCACTTAAAAAATGAAGTACTTGATCTCAAAAAACAACTTATCAATAATAATAGGGACGAGCCATTGCAGATATTACCAAAGTTTCCAGAGGAAACTTTGGATCAATTATCTGATTTTGACAAAGCTTTACAAAGTAACGATGAAATGATGAAGCAAATGGTAATAATTTTTATACACAAACTTTTTATGAAACCGCACAATTACACATATACTTTTATGTTTTATTGCAGAAAACTAAATTACAACAACTGGGAGGCAACATTTATACGAGTTGCACTAAAAACCGTGCTGGCCGATAAGCTATCGGTAAATTTGACCTGGCGCGGCACAAACAAAAAACCGAGCTTGCAATCATTTAATTTGTTTTCCATCATAAGAGGTATTAGTGACAATATGATAAAATCAACTTTAAAATACATTTTCTAATCTATTTCTTGAATTATTGTGCAGGTGTGGGTATAAGGAAATTCCCAAATACTAATGAGATGGATATAAATAAAATTGTACAGCAGCATCTTGTTCATGCGCAGGACAGGTTGAACAAAAAAACCAAAAATAAGAACTGAGCATACCTATATACATATATTCTTCATAAATTTATCTTTAAATATCTTTAAATTAAAAAATGTTTTTGTTTTACTTATTTTATTTTTAGTTTTAATTAATTGTTAAATAAATATACGCAAAAATAAATCTAAAAAAAACACTCTTCTAAGTCTCTTTGAAGCGACCCTTCCGCAACCCATCCCTAGGACTCTTCCGCGACTCTTCTGGAAGACTCTTCCGCGGCTCTTCTGGAAGAGTCGCAGGCGAGGCTCACTTTCTCCCATCAAAAGATCCGAAAGCGATCAGAATGCGATATCGCGGACGATCAAAATAATCTTCTTGGCGAGTCGCCTGCGACTCTTCCGCGATTCAAATTGTTTGCTGGGTACATAGATATGTATGTATGTATGTACATTAAACATATGTATATGAATTGTTATGTGTATATACACAAGCCTCACTATTAGTTATTAAATTACAATTTTCTTAAATTTTTATTTAATAATAATTAATGCATTATTATTGTTTAATAATAATTAAACAATTGCAATTTCACAGTCACAGCACCTGTAAATACTTGCGGCACACAAACACACACAATATCAATAATTATGAATAAAATTATTATTGTTATTATATTGTACGAAGTGAACCACACACAGAGTATTTTAATAATTATTAATCGCACTAATAAATAGTTCCGTTTAAAAATTATAGTCGACTTTCAACAAATTTGGCAACAAATTTGGCACACGATCGAACGAAACGCAAAAACGAATTTCCAAACGCTGAAAGCAAACACACATACATACATATGTATGTAGAGAAAAGCGTTAAGCGTTGGAGAGAACGAAAGAGCGCAAAGTGATGTCCAAAATCTGTTAAGTGCACACATACATACATACATATGTAAGCACCCCAGCAAGCATTTTGAATCACATAAGATTCTTAAAAGAGTCTTTTTACTGAGTCATATATGATCGTTTTGTCGGGAGAAAATGGTTCCCTAGCAATGAGTCCTTTGGAAGAGTCATTTATGACTCTCTTTTTTGAACAGTTTAGAGTCAGTTATGAGTCTCATTTCTGAAAAAAATTTTCAATTTAGAGTCATTTGGGAATCATTTACGAGCCATATATGAGTCACATTTAAGTCATATTTGAATCAGAAATGAGACCCATAGCGTGTTATATTGCGAGTCTAATTTGAGTCATTTGAGAGTCACATTTGAGCCTACACTGTGAGCCTTATTCGAGTCATTTGGGAGTCACATTTGAGTCTACACTGTGAGCCTTATTCGAGTCATTTGGGAGTCACATTTGAGTCTACACTGTGAGCCTTATTCGAGTCATTTGGGAGTCACATTTGAGTCTACACTGTGAGCCTTATTCGAGTCGCAATTGAGAGTCATTTGCGAGTCATAATTTAATATAATTTCGTTTGCTGTTAAAAAAAAAAGATTTTAAATTGTTTGTATTTAAAAAAAATTAATTTTATTTGGAAAAATTTTTTTTTTGATTATTAATCTGAATTTTTTCGTTTTCGTTTTGCAGCGACTCTGTCGCCGGCATGTACGAAATGCTTTTGAAGAACGATGTTCATTTCCTTATCCGTGGAGGAAAACTTCAGATAGCAAACATCTAAATAAAGAAAAGATTCGGATTTAATTTACTGAAGAGTAAATAAAAATATTTGTACCTACTTTTAATGGTCGTAACAACGAACGACTTCTCAGCGCTGGGTTTTGTTGTTGTCCCCTTCCAACTATAAGCCGCAGCCAATTCATCAGAAAAAACCTTTCGAATGGCTGCTCTTAAGTATTGCGCTGGTCCGTCTCCACCTAATTTTTCAATAAAGTGTTTCTGAAAAAGCATAATTGAATGTATTATGTGTAAGTGCATATTTGAAATTATGTTATTCAAACGTACAAATTTATTAAGTTTTTCCTCGTCTTCTTGGATCGCCAGATCAAATTCTTCAAGTTCCTCTTTTTCAAAAAATGGTAGATTTTTTGAATTAAAAAATTCTAGGGTCAATTGCTCGTTGCGGCGCTTCCTGGCCTCCAGTTTAACGGCAATGACCTCTTCCGTCAACTTTACAATCATCTTTGAATTGTGCTCTCTTAAGTCTTTGACTTCCTTTCGCAAAGACTTAATTTCCTCCCACATTAAATTTAACACATTTGATTGGGGTATTCCTTCCACTTAAAATAATACTATAAGTTAGTATTTTTTTTTTTATAAAAAAATGCAGTTATTACTTACAAGTTTGCAAATTGGTGCTTGCTGTGCCTGGTTGGGGTACGCTTTCCACTTAAAATAATACTATAAGTTAGTATTTTTTTTATAAAAAAAATGCATTTATTACTTACAAGTTTGCAAATTGGTGCTTGGCACTTAATGAAAATTGTTATATGACATCGTTAATATATGGTACGAAATAAAAGGAATTGTCTGTCGAGTCACGCAAACATAAAATTTTGTTTTTCAATTTAGTAATGTCAAATTCAATTTTATTTTTCAATTCAAGGACAGCACAACAATATATATTAAAATTACTCGATTCGATTGGTTGCGAGAAAAAAGAAGTCAAATTTGTTACTTCCATTCCTATAAAAGTCGGAATATCGTCAATTCCTTTTAGTTCGGTTATTTTTACTATTTTCTCGTCAACCAAACATAAGTTGTCAGGTTCTTGTAAAGAAAAAAAAACACCATTCACAAACACATTTAAAATTTTGTCATTTGCAACCTTTCCAATCCTTGTTGATTGCTTGATTGATTCTTTCGTCAAGTGGTAGCTGGCTTCAACATGTCTTTTATAAATTTGTGCAGCAACACTACCCCCCTTCCTAACCTTTTTTTTTATTATTTAAAGATGATTTTCAAATTTGAATGCACTTATCCCATCTAAAGAACCATATAGTTTGGCGTCGTCATGAATGTGTAACAAAGAATGGAAGTTGTACGTCACAAAACACAAATCATACAGAACAGGGGTATCAAAAACAAATGATTGCAATAGATGTTCAGCACATTGATTATTTACCTTGCAGTCTTTCTTATCTAAAAGTATCCTTAAAGCTAAAGATAGTTTTAAAAAGTGAGCATATCTCTCAGAACTTATCGCGTTTTTTTTAAAATAAATGGTCCAGTATACAGCAAAAATGTGCGAAGCTCTGTTGCCTTCCACCTATCTAGTTCAATCAAACTCCGTGGTTTTCTTTTGAATTCCCTGCATAAATTTTTTTTGTTAAAAAGTAGCTCCGTTGAAATTAACTTTATTTTCCACGAAGGTAATGAAAAATCCTCTCCTTTCTTTTTCGTCCATGCATTTAACAAAGTCCGGACGACACCTAAACACACAACATGCATGTAGTCCAACGAACACTGAGAAACAACATCAACATTTAACATTTCCAAGGGCGACGGTTTTAAATGGTGCTCGAGCTGAGAACGTTCTCGAAAGGAATCATTATTTCTACAATTAAAATTATTTGTAGGTGGAAAAACTAATCGGTGTTTAAAAATTTGCCCTTTTTCAGTACACCGACCACAAGAAAAATATCCACTGTGCCCCTTCGTTCCTAATACAAAAGATTTTGCAGGTGCATCCATAACAAAACAACGGACACTAACACTATAAAAATTATTACAAAAAACAAATCCCTCTTGCATAAGACTGCTTAACTCCGATATAAGTTCACTACAAAAATCAACTGCACAATTTGGTTTGGAACTACCTTCATAAACACCAACTAGAAACACATAACACGAATCGACAACACTAGCCAATATTGGCCAAACTTGATGGCTGCTGCTTTTAAATAATGGGAGACCATAAATGCCAAAATCAAGAGCAAAGCTTGGTAAACTCCAAGAGTTTCTGACCAAGAAATCGGTTAATCCGTTCTTTAGCCCATAGTGTACGTATGTACCCTCGCCAACTTTTCTGCTTAAAACAGTGCAAGGTGTTTTAAGCAACGTTCTTGCATCTTTTGGCACATTCAAATTAAATTTTAAAAGTAATAGTAATAGGGCATTTATTGCTGCAAATGTTATGTTGAATTGTACAGCCCATTTAGCAAGTCCTTCGCTCAAATTAATTTCACTTTCGTCACTTTCACTATCAGAAGAACTGCTATCACAAACGGTACAAACGTCACTAACATTAACATCGTAATTGTTGTCCATATTTATTTGTCCAGGTGTCATTGTCTTTACTAGGCTAGTATCATTAGCCGCGTCTAATAAATTGTTTGTTAACAATAACTTGGCGGCTTCTCTTTTTGCCAATCTTTTCACTTCTTTTGCTGACATTTTGAAAACACTTATTTATTTAAACAAACAAGCAAACAAACAATCAAGCAAACAATCAAGCAAACAATCAAGCAAACAATCAAGCAAACAATCGAGCAAACAAACAAACAAACCAACAAACAAACCAACAAACAATATAACTGACTTGAAAAGCAGCAGGTTACGTGACCGTCAGACAACTACTAAACTGACAACTGAGCAAAGGCATAAAGTTTGACCCAATGCGAAAGAAGTCAAGGAATAAAACAGTTACATTTCCAAACAGCAACACAAAATTGTATTTGCATCTTTAAACGCAAAAAGAATTAGAAAAGTTCCGGTAAAACGCCCAAAGTTTGTTGTTGCTTATCTCATTTGCATCACCGAACTGTTCGAAATGTGCGTGCATAGCGAAAATCAAAACAATCACATTTCGGTCAGTTAAATGATTAATTTGTGATTGCTGTATATTTTGTTATTGTAAATCTCATTTTAAGCATACGCAGGAGTATTTTTAAATCACACAGCCCCCAAATCTTTTTTTAATCATTAAAAAGAGTCAAAAAAGACTCAGCAAAATGATTACGCTCATCAACAATCTTACAAATGCTGGCTGGGACGCGCCAAATAGTTGAGCATGCATATGAATGTTCACATGCATATTTAACATTCAAAGGCAACCAATGAGAATCGAACCCAGAATCTCCGCACAAAAAGCGAGAGCTCTAAAACGTAGTCCATCGCAACACCTTAGGTTTTTTGTGTCTAACTCAATTTATGAATGAGTCGGTTCATTTTTCTCCTTATTCTCTTTATTTATTTTATTTTTATTTATTATTACGACTAAAAACAGTCGACAAGAAATTATGGAGTAATATTTATAGTAACATTAAAATATAAAATTACAAAATTAATTATTAAATTATTATTAAAATTAAATATTATTTTAAATTAAAACTGAAAAAAGAAAAATTTAAGATCGCTTTAAAGGGGTAAACAAGATTATGACTTAAAATGATCCAACATTTGTTGCAAGGATTGGGGAAAAACCCCAAAAAAAAAACCCAATCAGATCAATAAGTGTTAGTATTAAAGTTAGTATTAGTATAGGTATAAATTTAAATTATTAATGCATTAGATGTATACTTAATAATATAAGAGGTAGTATTATAATGAAAAGTAATAGTAGTATTAGTGTAAAAGTTGGAAGTCTAGGTATTAGGATGTGTAATAGTTAATATATTATTAGTTATATTTAAGTATTAGAATAAGTACGGTTAAGGATTTCTCGAAAGGAATAGGAAAATGGACTGTTTAATAGCGGCGAGAGAGAGTTCTGCAGATATAACGTGGCAAAGACTATTGTAATTTGCACATAAAACACGAAATGAACTGTGTAAAGCATAATCAGTAGTGCATGTAGGAAGAGCTAAAGGCTGGTAATTTCTGGTGGACCTAATGGGAACCGAAAAATTTAGCCTACTTAAAAGGAAACTAGAATCAATCTCGCCAATAATCAATTTGTGAAGAAAAATCACACCAAGAGTTTTTCTACGATGGACTAAAGACGGAAGATTCAGAAGAAGAAGTCGACTTGAGTACGATGGTAAACGAAAGTTGGGATCCCAGTTTAAACCACGTAGGGCAAAAAGCAAAAACTGCTTTTGAACGGACTCAATTCGATCCTGGTTATTACGGTATTGAGGACACCATATACATGAACAGTATTCCAGGATATGACGGACTAAAGGGACATAAAGGAGTTTAGTGGTGAAAGGGTCGTTAAATTCTTTCGACCAGCGTTTAATAAAACCAAGTACTCCCCTGGCCTCATTAATTATAGTAGAGATGTGCAAATTAAAGTTTAATTTGCAATTAAATAAAACTCCAAGGTCTTTCACAGTAGAAATATGATGCAATGGCGTATTGTCAATCGTATAACTGAATAAATGTGGCCTAGTGCGGTTAAATGACATCAGCATACACTTAGAACAATTGAGATACAATTTATTGGCCGAACACCATAATTGCATAGCGTTTAAATCGTCTTGTAAACGATAATGAAGTAAGGGATCAGTGTATGAGAAAATCAGCTTAACATCATCTGCATACATTAGAATGTAAGAATGAGATAGGATGAAGGGAAGGTCGTTAATGAAAAGGGTAAAAAATAAAGGACCCAAGTGACTACCTTGAGGTACACCAGAAGTAACTTGAATCGAGCTAGAAACAGTCGACCTAAGGAGCACTTTTTGGGTTCTACCTTTTAAGTAGGTGGATATCCAACTTAAAAAGGCGAGAGGGAAGCCTATACATTCAAGTTTATGGAGTAATAGGTTGTGGTTCACGGAGTCAGAGGCTTTACTGAAGTCAGTATAAATAACATCAGTTTGCCTTTTCTTTTGAAATGCCTCATTTACCAAGGAGGAAAATTCAAGCAAATTGGTCGTGGTAGACCGACCCCTTACAAAGCCATGTTGGACAGGAGAAATAATTGATTTACAGAAATGTTGCAAAGACGAAACAAGGATTTTTTCAAAAAGCTTAGGAATAGCTGATAGCTTTGCAATGCCTCTGTAATTAGAAATATCAGACTTACCACCTTTTTTGTGGAGAGGAATGATATAGGATTCTTTCCAAAGATGTGGAAAGACTGAAGATTCCAGGGATAGATTGAAAAGCTTTAGCAACGGTGCGGTAAGAGAAGTACAGCACTCCTTAAGGACACAACTAGGAATGTTGTCAGGCCCAGGAGAGAAAGTAGATTTTAAAGACATAATAGAAGTGAAGAGGGTGTTGTAAGAAATATGGGGAGCAAATATACTATTAGAGGAAATTATGTTATAAGGATAAGAAGAAGAGTTAGGGAGGGAAATAGGAGAATAGGTTGATTGGAAAAATTTAGCAAAGAGTTCAGCAGCTGCAGAATCGTCACTAGCTTTATCAGTCCCAAGAAAAAAAGAGGAAGGTAAATTCGAAGATTTACGCTTCAAGTTAACAAATTTATAAAATTGTTTGGGGTCACGGGAAAACTGTCTCTTGCAGCGAATTAGATAGTTCTCATAACAATAAGTGTTTAGCAGAGCAAATTTCGACTTGGCCACAGAATATTTAGACCAGTCAAAACTTGAACCAGACATCTTAAACTTTTTAAAACATTTTGATTTCAGATTTTTTAAATAAGATAGTCTGGGTGTAAACCAAGGGGGCTTTGATGAACACGACAACGGTATAAAATTGGGGATACATACATCAAAGAGTGTGTTTAAGATCATATAGATAGGTAGTAAGGACAGTATTAATGTCCACCGCTTTTTCTAAAAAGGACCAGTCGGTTGCAAGAATAAGTTAGTTAAGCAATGAATAATTTCCTTTGCGAAAACAGCGACGAGGTGCTTGTTTGCATAGTAAAAGCGGATTAAGAGGTTTAGAAATTGAAATAGAAATTTCTAGAGCAGGATGATGTAAGTCTTCAGGGACAGATAGTGGGAATGACCTAGAGACGGCAGTATTTGCGAAGTCATTGATAAATACCAGATCAAGGATTCTATTCAAGTGATTCTTGACAGAGTTCATTTGAAATAATGAAAAATCAAGCACACAGTCTAGAAAATAATGTTGATGTAAAGGAACAAGATAGTTTGCACTTTTGAAGAAAGACCACGAAATGTTAGGCAAATTAAAATCGCCCAACACAACAAACAGGTCATTGTCCCTCACTTGAAGGAAGACTTCATTTAAACAAGCAATATGTTGCATATAAACTTGAATATCTGAAGATGGTGGAATGTAGGAGCAAGTGACAAAAATTGTTTGATGAGGAAACGTAACTTTAACAGCAACGATTTCAACATCAGAAGGCACAATAAAAGAAATACGTTCCGATTGAAGAGTAGATTTAGTGGCAATCAGTACACCACCACCTCGACGAAACAATCGATCGCATCTATACATAGAGTAATTGTTTGACAAAATTTCGCAATCAGATACCGTTGAAGTTAGCCAAGTCTCAGAAAAAGCGATTATGTCAGAGTCAAAAGAAAAGCTACTCAAAAATAGTATTTTGAGTTTAGATAAAAGACCTCGAACATTCTGGTATTTAATCAAAATTATGTCTTGACGGAGGTCTAGTTTTTTGGGGCATTGCTTGAAGTTGAGGCAGAATTACCAGCTGGAAGAGTGATAGGTATGGATTCAGGTCGCCTCTTTGACTTAAACTCATGAACAATCATTTGCGGTGGCCAAAAGTTTGGGTCACAAATGACTGTAAAAGAGTCGTGAGGGACACTTATTTTAAAAGACGCTATTTCGCGAGGTGAATTGAATTTAGTAACAGACACATTTGCCGTAGATTTACTTGAAATGTATGCTGCAACAGCTTCACAAGTAGTGTCAGACGATAGTCTGGACACAAATACTTGCTTACGTGGAACAACAACATTAAGTGTGGGTGCTTGTGGTAAAGAAAGTGTACTATTGGTACTACTTTCTTTAGGGGGCGAATTACGTGAAGGCCTAACTTTCCGACTAGATGTTATCCGTATAGGGGCTGTATCTATTAACGGACTAGTCGGATCAACAGTAGATGCCACAAGAGAAACATTTAAGTTCAGGTTGCCCGGAGAGGGCGATAAGGACAACATTGGCGATACTTCCAGTAGGGATGCAGAAACATCGATGTGTGCGTCCATCGATGTTTTCGATGTTTAAAAAAAAACATCGAGTGAAACATCGATGTTTCTAAAAAAACAAATGCAATTTAAATAATAACAAACGATTTTATTCGAGATCAGTAGTTTCAGAGTCTGTAGTGTTATCAGCAGTATTATTGAAATTCCTGTTCTTATTGAGGAATAAAAGTTTATCAACAGCTTCTGGACTGAGCCTCGTCCTGCGGTCACAAACGGTTTGTCCAGCTTTGCTGAACACTCTTTCTGCTTCGCATGAAGAGGCTTGTATACACAAGTATTTGGTTGCAACCAATTTGAAGGAACTTTCATCAGTACTCATCTATAAAAAATATTGTTATTTAACATTTTTCTCATTATAATTTAAAATTCTTACCTCCCAATATTTTAGAGGGTCACCATTTTCGAAAAGGTTTTCTTTTTCAAGGTGCTGCCTCAGTGCTATTATTGCATCCGCACGGGTTGACTGCACTTTGTTAAAAGTTTTATTTTTCAAAAATGTAAACTTGCTTGGTTCCTGTTGTGTGGTTGGCGTTGGTTGACGTCGTGGATTTGTGGACATTGCGGATACCAATTCCCGCTCCAATGCTTTGGTTGCGAGATCTGCATTTGAAGATTTAAGAAAGGCGTCCTTCTTAAAGCGGGGGTCAATTAGAGTTGCGATACGAGGTACTGTTCGTGCTTCAAAGTTGTCCAATCTTTCAACTATACGTTGTTTAATATACTCATGTATGATTTTCCCTTCTTGTGTGTTTGCGTTAAATTTATTAATTTTATGATGAATCTCGGTAATAACGGGAATGATCAGCGATACAGAAACCTTTTTGCTAGTTGAAACCGATAAAGTCCCTTCCTGAAAAGGTGACAGCAGTTCCGTTAGCTCATTTAAAACTTCGAGTTCTTCTGCTGAGATCGGTGCCGGGGCATTTCGCGATTTTATCAAAATTAATGTAACATGTTCGTTTAATTTTAACATTCTTTTTATCATTTCATACGCACTGTTCCATCTGGTTGGTACTTCCTGTATTAATGTAAGCGGCTCTTGTGTATTCTGTGCTTCTTTTAACTTTGCAGCGGCTATTTGGCTTTGCTTGAAATAAGTTACTATACCCTTACATTTCGAAAGAATTATATTTACGACTTCCAGTTTTAGAATATCTTGAACAAGTAGGTTTATAGTATGTGCCATGCAGGGCAAATGTTTAAATTGCAGAGTCTCGCAGGCTTTTTTCATGGTGCTGTCATTGTCGGTTGTGACGGTAACTACCTTTGATAACAAATGCCACTTAGCCAACACTACGTTTATTGAATCGGCAATATTTTGAGCGTTGTGATTTGTGGCAGTTATCAAAGGAGCTGTAGATAGCACTGCTGAGTTCAATTTAAATTTGTCCGTCACGAAATGACGTGTTATGGTAATATAACCATCGTTTGCTGCAGATGTCCAAAGGTCTGTTGTTAAACTTACATAATCAATACATATCCAATACGGAACGCACTTTAAGCTGTAGCTGATCATATTCCCTGGGAAACATTACATCGCGAAAATAAGTTCGGCTTGGCAACTTATAGCGCGGGACTGCTTCTTGTAGGAGTTCCACAAAACCTTCGACGTGAACACAACTAAAAGGGCGCCCGTCTTTGGCAATCATATTCCTGACTTTTTTATCAAGCCTCTTTTTGATCGTTGAGTCACTGCCATAGAACGGCTCCTTGTTTAAAAAAGTTGCCATCGTTTTAGGCATTTCTCCTTTTTCAGTACTCAAGCGACTTTGATGCATGCGCTTAAGATGGTCAAGCATGTTTCTGGTATTGCCACCGGTCTTTAGCCATTTACCACAGTAGTGGCAAATGCCATGCGTGCTGTCCCTGCTTTTTTTGAAGTGGTCCCAAACAATTGACCGCTCTCGTTTCCGTTTTTGTTCTATCTGCAACTCTAAAGAATTTGTCGGTTCCGCTCCTATTAAACAAATTAATAAATAAAGCATGTTAGTGAATTTTATGTAATGCATGTTATTCATAACATAATAAAACCGCAAATTTGTTGCGACATTACTTATTTTGGCGCCAAATTTATAAATGCACGTAAATAAGTATGTGTATGTGTGTAAGTACATTAACAGCTTGGACTGCTAATGACAAAAAACTTTCTTTTCAGGTGTTTATCCATCCTGCATCCATCCACATCAACCAACACCACCACTAGAAATCCTAAATTGTATTAATTGTATTAAAGATTTAGTTAATTCTTGGAAAAAAGTTAAAAAATTCCTTTTACTTACAATTATAATGTTTGCTGCCACCAAGCCCAGAGTTGTGTGAAAAAACATTGATGGTGACCCGCAAACCATCGATTGTTCCGATGATTTGCAAACATCCATAACATCAATGTTTCACTCGATGTTTCTGCACCTCTATAAAATACCCGAAGCTCCATTTACTAAACCATCTGCCGTATCTACATTGACCGTCATCATGTATTTGGCAGTAGTTTTTAAAATTAGAGAGGTACATAACCCTTGAGTTTTGGAAGTTGGAAAATTTTTGACTGCCTCTAGGTGTCTGTTTTTGACTTCTGCACTAAGATGAGAAGCCTTTATGAAATCAAGAGCATTTGAAATGTGTTGAGCAGTTGCAATGGAGTTTAGTTTTTGTTCGAATTTGGTTAAATTAAGCTCATTATCAAAGTAACAGTCTGGAAATCTTAAGTTCTAAATTCATTGATCAGGTATCCTTGTTTTCTATTTCACAATGTATTGTATTTCGAGGGTACAGAAAACTTTTCCTTAGTTCGCATTCATAAGTCACGGAGACAACATATATATATATATATATTAAATAAAGAACTGCGTATTCATTTCAATTCAACACTTTTGTACTTTTCTTGCACAACTGCGATCTGGTTTGTTGAACATATTCCAACAGGTTATGGGCCCAGACACCCATGTGCAAGTGAAAAGACAATAAGTGCAGTGAACAGTAAGCCGTGAAAAATGGCAAGTGCGTTCATAAGGATTGAGCCGCTAAACGCGGAGAATTACGATACGTGGAAGCTGCAAATGTGTGCCATACTCGTGAAAAGCGATTTATGGCCATATGTGAACGGTTCGAAGTCTCGCCCTGTTAACGCAGCTGATCTTGCAGCATGGGAAAGGCAAGATGAGAAAGCTCGAGCAGACATTCTTCTCTCGATCAGTACATCAGAGTTGGCGTTAATTGAAAACTGTGAATCGGCAAGAGACTACTGGTTGAAATTGCAAGAAACATTTCAATCCAAAGGCCCTGTGCGAAAGGCAAGTTTACTCAAACGTGTGGCATTATCCCGTATGAGTGAAGGAAGTGATACGCGTCAGCATATAAATGATTTTTTCGACGCAGTAAAGAAATTAAAAGAAATCGGTGTCGCTATTGGTGATGATTTACTCGCGATTCTTTTATTGTACAGTCTGCCTGATTCCTATGAAACATTTCGCTGCGCAATAGAAACACGGGATGAATTGCCAAATCCCGATATTCTGCGCATTAAAATATTAGAGGAGTCAGAAGCACGTAAAGCTAAAAGTGAACGTGAAGAACAGAGTGCGCTATATGCTAACCGCCGAAAAGGCAATTCTAAAGACGCAAAAGAACAGAAAGAAACAAGAAAGTGTTATACATGCAACAAAATCGGTCATCTCGCTCGTAACTGTCGAAATAAGGCAAAACCGCGTATACAGAACGAGCAAAGTGAGACAAACGCAAGTAAAGGACACGGCCAAAAAGAAGCTCTAAATCAGTGGTCGGCACCAACACAGTCATATGTTTTTTGCATTAGTGTGCGAATTAACAGAATTTTAACAGGCGTCAAGCATGTGCCGTTTCTTGCCCTTTATATTATTGATTCGCATCAAAACGGCTATATATTGGTCATAATGTGTATAAAAACGAATAATTTTTCAAAAAGTCCAAAAACCATTTATTTTTCTGTGTATATAATGTATAATTTGTCAAAATTGTGCAGCGTAGCATCACAATGGCTGATCAGAAGCTGATTCATTTTGCTTCGCCTCAACAGTGACATTTCAGCTTAAAAGCGCCATAACAGCGACTTAACAGAAACAGCGAAAATTTATACTGTACGTGTGCAGGCAGCGCTGCGGCAGAGAAAATCCCTATGCACGGTGCGCGGCGTGTGCCGAC
This sequence comes from Drosophila histrio, assembly GCA_958299025.2. NCBI lineage: Eukaryota > Metazoa > Arthropoda > Insecta > Diptera > Drosophilidae > Drosophila > Drosophila histrio. The sequence goes on along the minus strand of OY282582.1, from coordinate 17,260,434 downwards.
CACTGCTCTAAATATATGTGATTACGTATATAATACCGAAGGGAAAAGCAGTATGTGGTGCCTTGATAGCGGATGTACGGCACATATGAGCTCAAATAAAAATATTTTTGAGCAAGTGGAAAACATCGATAAGACATTGCATTTGGCTAATAACAATACCGCAAAGGTAAACGGCGTCGGTGATGTGAATATCGAAATTAAAGAAAAGCAAGAAGCCAAAGAAATTACTCTGAAAGAAGTTTTGTACGTGTCTGATCTTCGTCAAAATTTATTGTCAGTTTCGCGAATTACGGATAAGGGATATGAAGTACATTTCCGGAAAAATGAAGCAGTGATTATGAAAAACAATAAAGACGTGTGGCTTCGGGCAAAAAGATATGGAAATTTGTACTATTTAAATGCCGAAGAACATCAAGTGAACAATGTAAATGAAAGTGAAATAGATCTATGGCACTGCCGTATGGGCCACCTAAATGAAAATGACTTGAAAAATATGGCAAAAACGGGTAAGGTGCACGGCATGAACATTAAAGAAAATGCGAAATTATCGAAATGTGAAATTTGCATCAGTGAAAAGCAAGCAGCAAATTCCTACAAGAGCGCAACCGAAAAGAGATCGCAGCAGACTTTGGAAATTGTTCACAGCGATGTATGTGGACCAATGCGTACTCTGTCAATAAGTGGGTACAGGTATTTTGTCACCTTTATAGATGACTATTCGCGTTATTGTTCAGTCTACTATATCAAACAAAAATCAGAAGTGTTTGAAGTATTCAAAGCGTATAAATCTTCCGTTGAGAATTTTACAGGCCACAAGATCAAGAGCTTGCAGACCGATAACGGAACGGAGTACTGCAACAACAACTTTAACGAATATTTACGGAAACATGGTATTAGTCGACGATTAACTGCGCCATACACGCCGCAACAGAACGGAATAGCTGAGAGACAAAATCGTACCCTGGTGGAGATATCTAGATGTATGATGAAGCAAAGTGGCGCCCCACCTTCATTTTGGGCAGAAGCAATCAACACAGCGGCCTACATTAGAAACAGATGCCCTACGAAAGCGTTATCTGGAGAATTGCCATACACATACTGGACATCGAAGGTGCCTTCCGTAGGATATTTACGCACATTTGGTACCAAGGCATATGCGTTAATAAAAGGAAAGAACAAGGGTAAATTTGAATCAAGGTCTGAAGAATGCATACTACTGGGTTATGCTTCCGAGTCGAAAGCATATCGACTATATTCACCAAAGAGACGGACGATTATAACCAGTAATGATGTTAAGTTCATGAATGTTTCAGGATTCAAAAGTAAATTTGAAGAATTCTATGACGAACCAGAAGACAGCATCGATATGCAGCCTAACATAAATTCAGACGCACCAGATGATAGCTCATCGAGCGGCGAGGGAGTAACCGAAGAGGCAGCCCCGCCGGTGCGACGTGGCAGAGGACGTCCAAAATTACTCCGGACTGGTCAACGTGGTAGGCCACGTAAGGTTTATCAGCCAGTAAGAGATAACGTTTCCGAGAGCACTCAAGATGACCAAGCAGCAAGCGAACTATCTCTTGAGGACGCATTCGAGGAGTGCGAAATGGTATTTAATGCAACCTCAAATGACCCTTTAACCATCAAGGAGGCCGAAAATCGTGACGACGCTGAAAACTGGACCAGAGCAATTGAAGACGAGTTCATGGCGCAGATCCTCAACAAGACTTGGCAAATTGTGGAACGCCCAACCGATCGCAAAGTAATTGGAAACAGGATGGTGTTCCAAACAAAAGATGACGGCAGCACAGCAGGCAAGAAGAAGGCTCGATTAGTTGCAAAAGGCTATGCGCAGAAGCCAGGTGAGGATTTCCATGAAACGTATTCATCTGTGGCACGATTTACGTCAGTCAGATTGCTAACTGCTCTATCTGCAAAATTTGATATGGAAATCCATCAAATGGACGTAGTAACGGCGTACTTAAACGGCGAGCTTGAAGAAAACGTGTACATGAATATTCCAGAAAAGTTCAACGAGTTCATGAATAAGCTGAAATCCGGAGGCCCAATCGGATCAAATCAACAACGGCCTGGCTCCGAATATAAGCAGGCGGCTACTCAATGGCGAAAAGCTTTACAAGAAGTTAGAGATCCCGTGTGCCTGATAAAGAAAGCTCTATACGGTCTTCGACAATCTGGACTACGTTGGTACCTGAAGCTGACAACGAAACTGCAAGAAATTGGACTTGAGCCCACTGAGCAGGATCCATGTCTGTTCGTGAAACGACAGGAAGGAAAACTATTGATAGTCACAATATACGTCGATGATTTGTTAATTGCATCAAATCACCCCGAATGGTTGCAGCACACAAAGGCACACCTCAATGAGGCTTTCAAGATGAAGGACTTCGGCCCTGTCAAGACGTGTCTGGGCATCGAATTTAAACAGGACAAGCGGCTTCATCAAGTTTTCATAAGCCAAGAAAAGTACATCAACGCCATATTGGATAGATTTGGCATGACTGATTGCAAGTCGGCTATGACACCTATTGAATCCAAATTAGGACTGCAACGCCCGGCTCATCCAAACGAAGACGAGATGAAAAAATATCCGTATCAAAACTTAATTGGTTCTCTTATGTTTCTTGCAGTAACGACACGACCACACATAGCGTATGCAGTTAACTTTATGAGCCAGTTCAACTCAAACTATACGGTTGATCACTGGAAGGCTTCGAAACGCATCCTGCGGTACCTGAGCGGTACAAAGACGAATGGACTTCTCTTCAAGCCAACTGAAGATGATCTTTACGGCGTGGTCGATGCAGATTGGGCTGGAAACTTAACAGATCGACGATCTTATTCTGGTCAAGCATTTATATTGGCAGGCGCCGCCATTAGCTGGGAGGCGCGCAAGCAACGAACTGTTGCATTATCAAGCACAGAATCGGAGTACTTGGCGATGTCCGAAGCAGTAAAAGAGGCTCTATATCTGAAAGCTCTTTTAAACAGGATCGGTGCAAAATGTGAATCCGTGCGTATCTTCAACGACAACCAAAGCGCACAACACTTGGTCAAAGGTTTCGGATTTCACCCTCGCACAAAACACATTGACGTGCGTCACCACTTTATCCAGGAGAAGCATAAGAGTGGCGACATCTCCGTTGAGTATATGCAGACAGAGCGAATGCCAGCAGACGTTCTAACGAAAGGCCTAAGCGGCAGCAAGCACAATGAATGTATCTTATCGTTAGGAGTCACATATATTTAAGTTTAAGATTGCTACTTTGAGGGGGTGTGTTCGAATTTGGTTAAATTAAGCTCATTATCAAAGTAACAGTCTGGTAATCTTAAGTTCTAAATTCATTGATCTGGTATCCTTGTTTTCTATTTCACAATGTATTGTATTTCGAGGGTACAGAAAACTTGTCCTTAGTTCGCATTCATAAGTCACGGAGACAACATATATATATATATATATTAAATAAAGAACTGCGTATTCATTTCAATTCAACACTTTTGTACTTTTCTTGCACAACTGCGATCTGGTTTGTTGAACATATTCCAACAGTTTTGCGTATTAAAAATACTTGTGTCCTCATTTCTATAAAACAAATTAATTGCGTCATTTGGGAATTGTCCTTCTTCGACAATTCGTGATCGAAGTAAAGTTATATCAGCAGATGACATCTGACCGGATGCCATGTTATTTAATGCTATTGCAAAAGCTTGGTCATCTCGCTGTCGCATAATCTCTGTGAGTTCAAAAAACATAAACGAGTCCCACAGAGACGACCCATATAGAGAACTGTATGGGTCATGCAACTCAGAATTGGATTTGAAAATCCATCGATCTCCAACAGGACTTAGCTGTCTAAGATCGCCGAAAACAATTACAGATATACCACCAAATGGTGCATCTCTGTTATTTAAAATTTGTTTAAGACGAGAGTCCAAATGGAAAAACATTTTGGCACCGACCATTGAAATTTCATCAATTATTTAAACCTTAAGATCAATAAATCTTGATCGAAGGGTATTTAATAAGTCAGCTCCTAGATTTTTAAAGGAGGACCCAGATTGATTGACGGGAAGTGAAAACATTGAACGAAGGGTAGAACCCCCGATTCCGAATGCTGCTTTTCCAGTGGGAGCACACAGAGAATTTTTGCAGTGTTTCGGTAGCATCCAGGCCTACGCTTATATAATTGAGAGAGGGACTGAAAAAGTGCTGAAATTAGCCTACTTTTGCCAACCCCTGCTCCACCACTGACAAATTCGTGAAAAACTGTTTTATGGTGAGCATTATTAAGGACGTGAGTGAAAAAAGTTTCTTGCTTCAAATTTAATGATCGAACTAAGTTCGATAAACACTCTGGGGATATTATTGGCGGAAGCTTTATTATTCGGGTAGTACCGTCCGAATCATCATTTTGTACATTTTCGTTCTTATTGCCATTTAAATTTAAAACATTCAATTGAGAACTAATTTCCGGAAAAGCTAAAACCCTAAATTCGTCATCTACCTGTCCATCTACCTGTTCTTCCCCGCTATTGCCTTCAATTTCCATGGCCCCTCTAAGCGCGTCTTCTTAATCTTCTAATATGTTATACTTCTTAAATTTAACCCTAAATGTCTCCTCGTTTTCTAAATAAACGTCCTCGCAATTTTTCTGTACTAACTTTACCTCTTCATTTCTCCAAGGAAAATAAAGCATGACTAGTTCTCTAAAGTAATTTGGTCTATCGGTATTTAAACTAAAACTCCTAAATCGAATTATGCGAGGCTTTGTCCTCTCCCTAACATACCCACTTCCATCGAGAAGAGGAAGAGGTGAGCCACCCAAGTTCGCATAGTTCGCCGTGCACTATTGAGAGCTTGCTCGACAATCCTCCGCGCAGGATTGTCCCTAGTTTGAGATCGACTTAACCGATCTCTTTCCCTTTCTAAGATACGACGCTCAACATCGGATCGCTCAACTGCTCTAAGGAGTGTGTTTTGTCTCAGTTCATTTCTTCGGTGTATTGGATCCCGTCTTCGTAAAGATCTACTCAGATTATCGGCTTCCTTTTCCCTTTGCCGAAATTCTGCGTCTACTCGTCTCTGCCTCCTGAAACGAGTATTTCCCTGCTGCTCTGTTGTCCGTATGTTTATATCCCGCCTACGGTTCGATCTACGCAGACTATCGGCTTCCCTTTCGAGCTGCCGAAATTCTGCGTCTACTCGTCTCTGTCGCCTCATACGAGTGTTTACTTCCTGATCGGCTGTCCGTATATTAATGTCCCGCCTACGGTTGGATCTACGCAGACTATCGGCCCCCTTTCCCGTTGCCGAAATTCTGCGTCTACTCGTCTCCGGCCCCTCAAACGAGTATTTCCCTGCTGCTCTGTTGTCCGTATGTTTATATCCTGCCTACGGGTTGATCTACGCAGATTATCGGCTTCCCTTTCGAGCTGCCGAAATTCTGCGTCTACTCGTCTCTGTCGCCTCATACGAGTATTTACTTCCTGCTCTGTTGTCCGTATGTTAGGGTCCCGCCTACTGTTGGATCTACGCAGATTTTCGGCTTCCCTTTCGAGCTGCCGAAATTCTGCGTCTACTCGTCTCTGGCCCCGCAAACGAGTATTTCTCTCCTGTTCTGTTGCGCGTAGGTTTGAATCCCGCCTACGGGTTGATCTACGAAGGTTATCCTGAGATCGTTCTTGATCTATAATCGTTG
>OY282582.1:16994085-17254514 GCA_958299025.2 Drosophila histrio | reverse complement strand
AATATAACTTGCGTTAAGCTCCTTATCACGAATTTGATGCGCATAAACCATAAGCGAATACACAAACCAGCAGACGTATGTACATATATACGTACGTAGGTCTAAGCACAAACACGCACAAAATTATGACACGAAAATAGCAGTCAATATTTTAAAGTTTTTTATGAATAATAAGAAATAGTATTTATATACACATATGACAATAGCTAAAGTTAATATGTATATAATATAGGCACAATTTAATTTCATACCTACAAGCATACACACAAATTTATGTACATACCAACACACTGTATATACATACATACAAACACAGGCAGCGTGAAATGCACAAAGCAAAACAGACAAATGTATGTACACTTGCCAGAAAAACTATGCGTACACACTTGCAGCAAATCTTTGATGTTAAAAAAAATAGTTGTATAGAAGATATTGACTTGATTTCTTTTTTATATTAATAACTCATCTATTTTCAACAATTATTTCTAGTATTTATTTATTTTAATTAACAACTTATTTTATAAAAATTAAGAAACAAAGAAATCACATGGTTTTGGACAAGAAAAAGTATGCGTACAAACTTTGAACACTGTGTGCAAAAGCTCTTTATGCAGCTTTAGGCACCGTTTCAAAGTAACTTATTGATTAGATTAATACGAAGTAGGATACCCCTTCCTAGAGCTGGAACCAACATCAAAGTTATATCGATACATCGATGTTATGAAAAATATTTCAAACATCGATATTTTTTCCGATATTTCCGATGTTCGATGTTTTTCTCTACTTCCCATCACTGATCGAAAAAGCGCGCAAAAGCTAAGTAAGTGAAAACTACAAATACATATTTAAGTTATAAAAATGATAAAATATATATTCTTTTTAAAGGATATTGGTTGGATATTGGTGTTGGCAGTTGGATATTGGTGCTGGCAGTTGAAATGGATAATTATTTGAAAGTTTCTAGTGGCAAAGGTAATTATAATCTTGCAGATGCAGTCTTACTAGTTAAGATTGTGTGTGTGAGTGTATATTTCCATCATACATATATGTATGTATATAAATGTGTTCATTTATGCAGATTCTAATGAAGCGAATCCAGTTAACATGGAACCTGGGGAAGCAATTGCTTGCAAGCGGACAAGGTATGGACAGTCAACGGTGTGGAATTATTTTAACAAGTCTAATGATGGCAAGTCTGCTAAATGTATAAAATGTGGCAAAACGTACCAAACAAGTGGCAATACCACAAAATTGTCTGGACATTTGAAGCGCATGCATCCTACTTTAACAGTAAGTGATCTGCCAAAGGCTTCAGACTCTGTTTTGTCCTTCATAGATTAAAAAAACGAAGCATCATCAAGTAAAAAAAGAAATCTTGACAGCGCACTAACATATTTTATTAGCTCTGACCTGCGACCATTTTCAGTGGTTGAAAACAAAGTTATATTTATTAATAGAAACGAATGGACCTCCAATTAGCTCTAATAATTTTGATTACTTAGTAAGATTATGTTACATTTCTGGCCGGAACAGAACAATTTGATTATGATGAAATATGTTTTGACTCTGTTGTTTATTTCTTTTGTGTTAATACAATTAAAAAGTTATGTTTGAATTAATAAAAAAATTAAATTGACAAAATAAAAAGTTCAAACTTTTGGAATACATTTTAATTAAAATTAACTTTAAAAAAAATTCTATAGGAAAACTTCGATACATCGATACATCGATGCTCGTCCCCCAAAAACATCGAAATATCGATGTGGACAAGCATCGATGTTTTTCCAGCTCTACCCCTTCCTTTTAATGGTTTCAGTCAAGCGTTTTGGCATTGACTGTACCAATTTTTCGGTATAAGAAGGTGGTATTTTGCTCCACTCATCCAATATCACCTCCTTCAACATATTCTTCGAGGTTATTGTTTGTAGGCGAATCCTGCGGTCTAGAAAATCCCACAATTTCTCTATCGGGTTTAGATCCGGCGATTGCGGCGGTGAGTGCAGCTGATTTTTGGTGTTGTAAAGCAACCACATCTTTACATTGTGCGCAGTATGCTTGGGGTCATTATCTTGCTGGAACCAAAAATCATCAGCCAGACCCAATTTGGTTGCGCTTTGGTGCAAATTGTCCTTCAGGATTCCCATGTACATCATGTGGTCCATTGTCTAGTCAATAAACACCGGGTTTCCAACTCTACTTGCCGCCATACAAACCCACACCAGCACACCGCCACCACCGTGCATAACTGTTGGCGCAAGGTTTTGCACATCAAGGGCTGTATCAGGCTTCCGCCACACAAGTTTTCGCCCTTTTATGCCAAATATGCAGAACTTGCTTTCATCACTGAAAAAAACTTTATTCCAGAGGGCTGCAGGCTCGTGGATGAATTTATTAGCAAAATCCATGCGCTTCTTTTTATTGACTGGAGATATGAGGGGCTTCTTCCGTGCAACACAGGCATGAAGGTCCTCTTTTTTCAAAATCTGGCGGACTGTGTCTTCATTGAGATCTTTTTTGAACTTATCCTTGATATCCTGGCTAATTTTTGCGGCCGTTTGCCTAGGATTAAGCCTCACCGTCTTCAAAACGTCTCGCTTCTCTCGCTTGGTTAGCTTTATTGGCCTTTCGGAACGTGTCTTTGACTTAATTGAGCCGGTCATATTAAAATTTTTGATAACTCTTTGGATAGAGGAATGCGTTCTGCCTACAATTTGGCCAATATCCCGCAGAGAATTCCCCTCATCACGGAGTTTGATGATAGTTTTCCTTAAATCGCGATCAATTTCCTTCGTCTTCTTGCCCATTGCGCTTTCTTTAATGCAATGTCGAAAATCATTGAAGCAAAAAGCAAAATGCAAAAAACAAGAAGTTTCTAATGCTTTTATCACCGTTTTTTGTAATCTAACAGCACTTAAAGCTGCATAAAGGATTTTGCACACAGTGTTCAAAGTTTGTACGCATACTTTTTCTAGTCCAAAACCATGTGATTTTTTTGTTTCTTAATTTTTGACTTTTAACTCAACAATTTGGCACACGATCGAACACGCACAAAACGAATTTCCAAACGCTGAGAGCAAACGCATACACATATGTAGAGAAAAGCGTTAAGCGTTGGCCTAGTAATACCTTACGTAAGGTATGTTGCAAAGCAATGCCTTCTGGTTACCTTACATAGCATGAGATATAGGCAGTATATTGCTTGACTAGGTACTAGATGAGCTAAATAAAGCATGAAAAAAGAGCACATTACAAAACCTTACTTTGGAAGGCTGAATGTCAGTAGTTTCAAAACGTTCGCTGCTGTTTTGTAATTCTGTTTACGTCTTCGTCTTCGCAACGAGAAGCACAAGCTCTGTAAACTACCACGAAAGTGCGCGCAAAACATAATAAGCGCAATCGATACTTCTTATTCTCTTTTGTCTCTGTTATTATAATTGCAAGCCGCTGATCTGCATTGATCGCAAGAAGCAGAGCTGCAAGTGAAAACGCGAAAGTGAAAATTAATAAATTTGTGAAATTAACAAAATAAACCTGTGAGAAGTTATATTTTGATCATGTATCATGCTGTGGAAACTTTAAATGCAAATAATATAATTATTTCCCAATATTTATTGTTTAATGTGCCGTAAAAATGTTTTTGTCCATATGTACATACATACATATGTACATACAAACGTTTGGATCTGATGAAAATGAGATTGCCGACTAATTTAATTGTTGCCGCATAATTGCCAAATGTAAGTAAATTAAAGTGCATTTCATATACATATTTATAATTATTTTTCAATGCGTGTACAGATTTTGCCAAGACCAAGCTTGCTGTTTTTACAACTGTGAGTATATAATAACTTTAAATATACAGTCGACGACATAAATATTTTGACAAAAAATAAAGTTCACATTGAAAATGTAGAATTTTTGTGAAATTTGTGAAATTTAAAATTTTTAAACATGTTTTAATGCAAAAAGTTTCTCCAAATAAAACTAATAGTGACTGCAAAAGAAAATTCTTGTATGAAAAAAAGAAAAAAGTGCCCAAAACCCAAATTTTTAGCAATTTGTAAAAAATTATACAAAATATTAGCAAAAATATTTTTGAAAATTTTCTCTTGCAGTCACTATTAGTTTTATTTGGAGATACTTTTTGCATTAAAACATGTTTCAAAATTTTATATTTAAACCCCGAGAAAAAGAGTTTCAAATGTAGACTTTTACAAAAATTCCTTATTTTCCATCTGTGCTTATTTTTGTCAAAATATTTATGCCGTCGACTGTAAGCAAATATTTATATGTATAAGTTTTAAAATAAAATTTGAAGATTAAAATTATTTCTAAATTTTATTTTAGAACTACGAAATATGACTTATTCTTGATTTTTTCCTTTATTTTAAATATTTCATGAGATTTATTTTCTTTACTAAAAAATAATGATTACTAAGCAAATCATTAAAAATTAAAATGTATCTTTATTTTAAAATTCTTACAAAAAACTTATAGCTATTACAGTCACTGGTAATTATACATTATAATATTTTTACTCTTTTATTTCATTTGGTATTATGTTTGTCTTATGTTCGTCTTCTTGTCGGCTTCAAACAAGTACAAGTAGAAAATATCTTAAAAAAATATATTTATAAAAACTACATAAGAAAATTATAAAATAAAATAGATAGATAGAAAAGTAAATAGTAAAATAAATAGTGAAAAATAAAAATAACTTTAGAATGAGTGGGCTTTCACAAACAACTCTATGGCGTTTGGCTAAAAAGAAGAAGGAAAACATGAAATGTTCCGAAAATGTTGTAGATTATAGCATGTGTTCCGAGATTGAAGACAGTGAATATGGGGCCTGTGGAGAGATACCAAATTATCCTGATCCGAGTGAAAAAAAAGGGGCCAAGCTTGCACACCAAACTTGTAGACTGGTATCACGGTCATAATGTGACTATATTTCAGCTTGATAGTTTATTGAAAATTTTGAAATCCGAAAATATAGATGTTGCGTTGTCTGCTAAAGCTTTACTAAAAGATGTTAAAAGCAACCAAATAATCCGCAGTGTTAGTCCTGGTTATTACACCCATTTAGGTATACTTCCCTACCGGGAGCATATTTCAGGTAACCTGAAATATAACAATGAAGTAGTTTTGGATGTAAATGTTGATGGCTTGCCACTCTATAAAAGATCCAAAACTTCTTTATGGCCCATATTAGGGTTTTTTAAGAATGTTCCAGGCAGTGACGTGTTTATGATTGGCTCATTTGTTGGTAGTCAAAAGCCAGGAAATGTTGACCAATATATGCACGATTTTGTGATAGAGGCTCTTAGGTTGTCCGAGAATTCCTTAATTATTGGCGGGAAACATATAACTTTCAAGATGGGATCCTTTATTTGCGATGCTCCCGCAAGAGCTTTCATGTGCGGTACTTCAGGAACTAGTTCCTTTGGTGGTTGCATGAAATGCACTCAAGTTGGGAAGCGCATAAAAAATGTAACCGTCTATAGTGCCAGCGTTGGTTCACCTATAACTAATAAAGATTTTAGAAATAGGATTCACTTGTCGCACCACTTATATTATTTCCGAGACTGTCCACTCTTAATAGAGAAACTGAATAGACATTATTCCAGCATTCCCACTTGACCCGATGCATCTCATAGACTTAGATGTAGGCCGGAAAATTCGGAATCTTATAGTTTATAGGAAAACAACAACTTTCAAATTAAAGACACGGGAGCTTGATAGTATTTCGGAAAAGCTTCTTACCTTTAAGTCATTTATGCCAATAGAGTTCGCTAGGAAGCCCCGGGGATTAGATGAGTTGCCAAGATGGAAGGCAGTAGAGCATAGACAATTTGTACTGTATTTGGGTCAAATAGTTTTAAAGAATAGAGTCTCAGATAACTGCTACTATCATTTTCTTTTATTAATGTGTCCATATAGGCTTCTCCTGTCAAGTAGGTTCTCTAGGAATCTTGATGTTGCGTCCGATCTCATTTCCCACTTCGTGACTCAATTCACACATGTTTATCCCGAAGAAACATTGACATATAATGTCCATAATATGCTGCATATAGTCCAATGTGTTAGAGAAATAGGTCATGTGAATTCTTTTGCAGCATATAAATTTGAAAACTTCCTCCAGAGAGTGAAGAGGGCGGTAAAAAAAACCAGTACAAATATTAAAACAGTTCCACAAAAATGTTTCTAGATACAATAGAGATAGGGAAGTACCATTGATAGAAGAGAAAACTGACAGGCATGGGAACATTTTTAGGTACGTTTTTGAGAATTTTATATTATCAATAAAGATCCCAGATAATGTATGTTGCTTAAAGTCAGGAGTTATAATAAAAATAACCAGCTTCTGTAAAATTAATGAGGACTGCTTTTTTAAGGAGAACCGATTTTTGAACATTAGGAGATTTTTTGAAACACCAGTAGCTAGTTCTTCATTAGGTATTATTTCAGCAGATAGAAATGTCAGCGCAGTTCTCGAAACCTTTCCAATATCGGATGTAGATTTTGAATATGTATGTCTCCCAGAAGATTTAGACCAAGTAGTATTAGTTCCCTTAATCCATTCCGCAGTAAACTAGTTTTCTATCAAGTTTGGTCTCTCTATCACTTTTGACAACTATTATAAACAATAAATTATCAAAATAAAAATAAATTTAATTTAAATAATAAATCAATTAATAAATAAAAGCATATACCTTGCAAAATATGGATCACGTGGTGAGTATAAATTATATGAATCTTTGACTATATTTTATTCTCTCATGCCTCGTTTTATCTAGTATTTGTCATTTGGCCACTTTCATGGAGTAGTACGTATAACAGGTTATGTGGTTTGTCTTATGTTTTTCGTTTAAAAATCACCTTTTTAAAAATAATTTTTTTTTCTTATTAAGGAAATTTAAAAATGGACCGCACGTTCTCCGTCAACAATGAAGACATGGCCTCCCGATTCGACGTTATTAACCAAAAATTGGATCGTCTCAACAGTCGCGTAGACAACCTGGAGGGCAACATGGCCAAAATTTTGGCTATAGTGAAGCAATTGGCGGACAATTCTAGAAGTGCTCCGACCATTGAATTTCCCCTGAAAAAGTTGAGCGATGTGGAGGACATAAATAATAAAGTAGCGGCAGATCCTTCTAAGTATGTAAGTCTAAATAAAGACAGATAATTAATGCTTCAACTTACAAAATATCAATTTTTTCAGATACAAATGATTCGGGCTATTTTGGCATTTTGGCAAGGCAAGGCATTACGGCGAATTTTGGTCGTATATTGAGCAAATCCCTTACCATGGAGATGAATTATAATGGAAACTTCTCAAAGAAGGGGCTCAGCTCATTTGAAGCGCTAAATTCTGCCATTTTCGGTAAGGACTTGATATTTAATAGTAATGATTTCGCTCGAGACATCATCTAAAAATACGAATTTTTATTACAGAAGCAACAAAGAGAAATGGGTACGAGTTTGAGGATTATAAACGGGACATCCGACTAGCCTTCAACAAAGCAAAAAACAAAGTCTACAAAGCTACATCGATTGCCAAAAAGCAACAAAAAAAAATGGACGCCCAAAAAGACAACGACCAAGACATTAACTTCAACAACAATAATTTAATTAACAACAATAGCCCAATCAACAACAACAATAATTTAATTAACAACAATAGCCCAATCAACAACAACAATAACTAAATTTAAAATCAAATTTTGTAATTGTATAAAAAAAAATATATATATACTTTTTGTTCCAAATAATATAAAGTTTTGTAATTTAATTAATCCTTTGCAATGCCTTCTAAGTACCTAGCAAAGCAATGCAAAATGTTGTAGATTATAGCATGTGTTCCGAGATTGAAGACAGTGAATATGGGGCCTGTGGAGAGATACCAAATTATCCTGATCCGAGTGAAAAAAAAGGGGCCAAGCTTGCACACCAAACTTGTAGACTGGTATCACGGTCATAATGTGACTATATTTCAGCTTGATAGTTTATTGAAAATTTTGAAATCCGAAAATATAGATGTTGCGTTGTCTGCTAGAGCTTTACTAAAAGATGTTAAAAGCAACCAAATAATCCGCAGTGTTAGTCCTGGTTATTACACCCATTTAGGTATACTTCCCTACCGGGAGCATATTTCAGGTAACCTGAAATATAACAATGAAGTAGTTTTGGATGTAAATGTTGATGGCTTGCCACTCTATAAAAGATCCAAAACTTCTTTATGGCCCATATTAGGGTTTTTTAAGAATGTTCCAGGCAGTGACGTGTTTATGATTGGCTCATTTGTTGGTAGTCAAAAGCCAGGAAATGTTGACCAATATATGCACGATTTTGTGATAGAGGCTCTTAGGTTGTCCGAGAATTCCTTAATTATTGGCGGGAAACATATAACTTTCAAGATGGGATCCTTTATTTGCGATGCTCCCGCAAGAGCTTTCATGTGCGGTACTTCAGGAACTAGTTCCTTTGGTGGTTGCATGAAATGCACTCAAGTTGGGAAGCGCATAAAAAATGTAACCGTCTATAGTGCCAGCGTTGGTTCACCTATAACTAATAAAGATTTTAGAAATAGGATTCACTTGTCGCACCACTTATATTATTTCCGAGACTGTCCACTCTTAATAGAGAAACTGAATAGACATTATTCCAGCATTCCCACTTGACCCGATGCATCTCATAGACTTAGATGTAGGCCGGAAAATTCGGAATCTTATAGTTTATAGGAAAACAACAACTTTCAAATTAAAGACACGGGAGCTTGATAGTATTTCGGAAAAGCTTCTTACCTTTAAGTCATTTATGCCAATAGAGTTCGCTAGGAAGCCCCGGGGATTAGATGAGTTGCCAAGATGGAAGGCAGTAGAGCATAGACAATTTGTACTGTATTTGGGTCAAATAGTTTTAAAGAATAGAGTCTCAGATAACTGCTACTATCATTTTCTTTTATTAATGTGTCCATATAGGCTTCTCCTGTCAAGTAGGTTCTCTAGGAATCTTGATGTTGCGTCCGATCTCATTTCCCACTTCGTGACTCAATTCACACATGTTTATCCCGAAGAAACATTGACATATAATGTCCATAATATGCTGCATATAGTCCAATGTGTTAGAGAAATAGGTCATGTGAATTCTTTTGCAGCATATAAATTTGAAAACTTCCTCCAGAGAGTGAAGAGGGCGGTAAAAAAAACCAGTACAAATAATAAAACAGTTCCACAAAAATGTTTCTAGATACAATAGAGATAGGGAAGTACCATTGATAGAAGAGAAAACTGACAGGCATGGGAACATTTTTAGGTACGTTTTTGAGAATTTTATATTATCAATAAAGATCCCAGATAATGTATGTTGCTTAAAGTCAGGAGTTATAATAAAAATAACCAGCTTCTGTAAAATTAATGAGGACTGCTTTTTTAAGGAGAACCGATTTTTGAACATTAGGAGATTTTTTGAAACACCAGTAGCTAGTTCTTCATTAGGTATTATTTCAGCAGATAGAAATGTCAGCGCAGTTCTCGAAACCTTTCCAATATCGGATGTAGATTTTAAATATGTATGTCTCCCAGAAGATTTAGACCAAGTAGTATTAGTTACCTTAATCCATTCCGCAGTAAACTAGTTTTCTATCAAGTTTGGTCTCTCTATCACTTTTGACAACTATTATAAACAATAAATTATCAAAATAAAAATAAATTTAATTTAAATAATAAATCAATTAATAAATAAAAGCATATACCTTGCAAAATATGGATCACGTGGTGAGTATAAATTATATGAATCTTTGACTATATTTTATTCTCTCATGCCTCGTTTTATCTAGTATTTGTCATTTGGCCACTTTCATGGAGTAGTACGTATAACAGGTTATGTGGTTTGTCTTATGTTTTTCGTTTAAAAATCACCTTTTTAAAAATAATTTTTTTTTCTTATTAAGGAAATTTAAAAATGGACCGCACGTTCTCCGTCAACAATGAAGACATGGCCTCCCGATTCGACGTTATTAACCAAAAATTGGATCGTCTCAACAGTCGCGTAGACAACCTGGAGGGCAACATGGCCAAAATTTTGGCTATAGTGAAGCAATTGGCGGACAATTCTAGAAGTGCTCCGACCATTGAATTTCCCCTGAAAAAGTTGAGCGATGTGGAGGACATAAATAATAAAGTAGCGGCAGATCCTTCTAAGTATGTAAGTCTAAATAAAGACAGATAATTAATGCTTCAACTTACAAAATATCAATTTTTTCAGATACAAATGATTCGGGCTATTTTGGCATTTTGGCAAGGCAAGGCATTACGGCGAATTTTGGTCGTATATTGAGCAAATCCCTTACCATGGAGATGAATTATAATGGAAACTTCTCAAAGAAGGGGCTCAGCTCATTTGAAGCGCTAAATTCTGCCATTTTCGGTAAGGACTTGATATTTAATAGTAATGATTTCGCTCGAGACATCATCTAAAAATACGAATTTTTATTACAGAAGCAACAAAGAGAAATGGGTACGAGTTTGAGGATTATAAACGGGACATCCGACTAGCCTTCAACAAAGCAAAAAACAAAGTCTACAAAGCTACATCGATTGCCAAAAAGCAACAAAAAAAAATGGACGCCCAAAAAGACAACGACCAAGACATTAACTTCAACAACAATAATTTAATTAACAACAATAGCCCAATCAACAACAACAATAATTTAATTAACAACAATAGCCCAATCAACAACAACAATAACTAAATTTAAAATCAAATTTTGTAATTGTATAAAAAAAAATATATATATACTTTTTGTTCCAAATAATATAAAGTTTTGTAATTTAATTAATCCTTTGCAATGCCTTCTAAGTACCTAGCAAAGCAATGCCTTCTAAACACCTAGCAAAGCAATGCCTTCTAAACGCCTTGCAAAGCAATGCCTTCTAAACACCTTGCAGAGCAATGCCTTCTAAGTACCTTACAAAGCAATGCCTTCTGGAAGTGTTATTCTGGTAGCGAACGCCGCATGACCTGCTTTTCTGCCTTCCAATAGAAGGTGTCTGTAATGTAGTTTTCGGAAATGGGAGTTGGAAAGGGAAATGTGAGTTAACAGAGCAATAACAGAACCCCTGCCAAACTACCTTCCAAAGCAATCGTTCTTTCAGTGTTTCACCCCTGTATAAATGCGAATGGAAGACGTCAGGTTTTGTAACTACTTCTCGCATTACATGTAATGCTGCCAGCAGTACTTTTGGTAAGGGGTAAAGATTTGCTGGCATAATGAACGAAAAAACGCGTGGCGCTGTGGCGCTAAGCATAAACAATCAGCGGCTGCAGTCCAGTGTTGCCAGACTATCGCAAGCTACCTACACTCGATAAAAGCAAAATCGACTTCAAGCGATTTATTTAAGTCCCATTAAAATAAAAATACTTTTCTTTAAATACCTGCACAGGGTATCCTACTGTCGCGCCCGCTCGACTGATCGGCTTGTTAACTCTGTTGTTTTGTAATTATATTTGATCTGCCTACAACTTTTCTCTCCACAGATTGCACCTCCCTTTGTTTTTTTCGCTGTTGGTTTTGCTGCAATAATTTACAATAAACAATGCATTTCACACTTACGATGTCGCACGGGAAAAACTTCGCGAGGGTATAAAAATTATAATTATTTTTTTTTCGAAAAGGTTTTACTTTTCTTATATATGGTCAGAATGTCTGTTTGGGCACAAACTTTAATGAGATTTCCTTAAAAATTTCGGTGCACTGATAACAAATCTTCTTTATCACTCTTGCACGGGACATCGAAATATGCGATAAGAAATGCATATATGCATTTTTTTATGATTATACTTAAGATCTCAACACTCAATTAAAAAGGTCTCTCTTTAAGAATTTGTATGGGTTATGAATAAATGTTAAATTTCTTTGGATTAGTTAAATTTAATCAATTCTCTATAAAAATATGGTAAATATTTTTGGTAACGGTGGACTTTGTGGTGGAAATGCCCATATCTTTCTTATCGAAATGAGGGCACACTTTTAACAAGCATAATGGATTTCGACGACAAGGGTATGTAATTTTTATTAAAAGCTTAAAAGACGCCTGCAAATAATCACAAATTAATAAATACACATAAATAATATTAATTTACTTCATTTATATTGCAAAAAACAAGCAAAAGTGGAAGGGGAGTCTTGTCAAGGCACGTCGAAGTGGGAACACTTCGATATCATGGAGGAGATTTTTGAGGATGACTGCACTGTTAATGGATGCACCACCCTATCGTCATTTGTTTCAGAAGCTGAAAGTGAAGAGCAGCACCTTGATCTATACGGAATCTTGAACGACGATGGATTGGTTGCAAACGACTCGTTTTTGGAACGTCAGGACGTGATGGATTTTCCATCTACCTCCGCTGCTGCAAGTTTGTATGCTTATGACGAAGGGTCTCAAGACTTCAGCCTGTCAGTTCGCTCATCCAGCACTTCATCTACTGAATCTATAAAAAAAGGCAAAATCAAGTTTGTAGCGCCAGCGCTATAATCAAAACAAACTCATTTTAGATGAGGGTAAGGAATGCCTTGCTGAGCTGCGTGAGATACAGCGTTTAATGAGCGAATCAAACCAGATTCACCACGCAGAAATGATCTTTTCGAAAAATACATAATAGAAAATTCTAAATAAATAAAAAACAGTCGAAAATGCTACAGTCGAAGCCGATTGTAAGAGACCCTTTACTTATTCTTCAAAAAGGAAATAATAGTAATAAACTTAGATACTTATATATAAAGCTAAATGTATTTGTTTATTTAACCCAAAAGAACTTTGTGGGACCTACGAGTCGACTTGAGTTGTAGAAAACAACAACAACGTTCCCTAAAAAAATTACATTTCTGCTATCTGCGCAGATAAATTATGGATATAATAATAAAGAATAAAGAAATTAATATAATAATACTATTATACTAATAAAGAAATAAATATAATAATACTATTATACAAATAAAATAATGATATTAATTAATACCTCTCATATAATGGATCAAAAATTAAGTAAATAATTAAAATATTTTATCTTACATATTTAATGAAGACTTAGAAAATATGGCAAATAACAAATTATCTACAACTAAGGGCGGCAAAAGCATCGATATTACGTACATAGATGTTTTCAGCATCGACTTTTCCAAACATCGATATATCCCATAAATTGCTGAAAATTGGAATTACGAAATTTATTAGAAGAAGTTTTCCTTTAGAGACTCACCATGCAGTGAAACATCGATGTTGAGAACGAAACATCGATATATCGCAATTCTACAAAACATCGATATTGCCATCGATGTTTTTGCAGACCTACTACAAGTCACTACTTTGAATAGTAACTAAAATTGCACTATGGTGACTGTATATCGTCTCAAAGGTGCGCGCGTTGGGCCTGCTATCGGACAAATTTGTCATCGCCCAATCAATGTGTGTATCACAATTGGTTGTAGACGAATTCAAATGTAAAAGTGACTCATACCTTAAGTTACCTAAGAAGGTATAAATCCTTTCACTGCAGCCTCTGAGAGATCGTAAGCACATATTAAAATCTACTAAAATTAAAGAACTACTATCTAAAAATGAAAAAGTCTGAAATAAATCCTCAAATTCAGCTTCAAATTTAAGCAATGGATAACTCGGTGTTCTGTACAAAATTAACATTCCTAAAGACTTGTATTTAAATACGGCAAACTCAAACACTCCAGAAGCAACATTATTTGAATCAGCATAATATCGACCACTGGAACAAAGACTAACAGTCTGGAATAGCTCATTTTTTATGAGGATAAGAATGCCTCTTTTTGGTCGAGATCTATTAACTGCTGATTCACAATCTAGGCGCACTACATCACTATATCCAGGAATTTGATATGTCTCGTTTGAGAAAGTGGAAGTCTCAACGAAACATAAAAGCGAAGAATGAAGCATAAGCTGATCGGAGCCAATATCGCTAATGTGGCAATGCAAGCTTTCCGTGCTTTGGAACAATGCATTAAATGTATTGCTGTCAAATAGACAGTTATAGTGACTATTTAATAATTTTGTAGTGCGCAGACTTCGAAGCTCTTGCTCTACTGGGGACTGGCGGTCAGATTTTGGGGGCAAACTTTTTGTTGCTTTCTGAATTGGGGTCCAAGAAGACTCCAGAGAATGGGGGCACTTAGCCCGAGCATTAATTCCTACACCTTCATCTATGAATTGTATCCAAAGAACTTGAGGAGCATTGGATGTACTAAAGCTGATATCCATTAAAATACCCGAAGCTCCATTTACTAAACCATCTGCCGTATCTACATTGACCGTCATCATGTATTTGACAGTGGTTTTTAAAATAAGAGAGGTACATAACCCTTGAGTTTTGGACGTTGGGAAACTTTTGACTGCCTCTAGATGTCTGTTTTTGACTTCTGGACTAAGATGAGAAGCCTTTATGAAATCAAGAGCATTTGAAATGTGTTGAGGAGTTGCAATGGAGTTTAATTTTGCCGTATTAAAAATACTTGTATTCTCATTTCTGTAAAACAAATGAATTGCGTCAATTAGCAATTGTCCTTCTTCGACAATTCGAGATCGAAGTAAACTTATATCAGCAGATGACATCTGACCGGATGCCATGTTATTTAATGCTATTGCAAAAGCTTGGTCATCTCGTTGTCGCATAATCTCTGTGAGTTCAAAAAACTTAAAAGAGTCCTACAGAGACGACCCATATATTGTACTGTATGGGTCATGCAACTCAGAATTTGATTTGAAAATCCAACATGGCTTAGCTGTCTAAGATCGCCGAAAACAATTACAGAAATACCTCCAAATGGTGCTTCTCTGTTATTTAAAATTTGTTTAAGACGAGAATAACATTTTGGCACCGACCATTGAAATTTCATCAATTATTAAAACTTTAAGATCAATAAATCTTGATCGAAGGGTATTTAATAAGTCATCTCCTAGATTTTTAAAAGAGGACCCAGATTGATTCACGGGAAGTGAAAACATTGAATGAAGGGTAGAACCCCCGATTCCGAATGCTGCTTTTCCAGTGGGAGCACACAGAAGAATTTTTGCAGTGTTTGGGTCGCATCCAGGCCTACGCTTATATAATTGAGAGAGGGACTGAAAAAGTGCTGAAATTAGCCTACTTTTGCTAACTTCCGGAAAAGCTTAAACCCTAAATTCGTCATCTATCTGTTCTTCGTCTTTATTGCCTTCAATTTCCATGGCCCTTCTAAGCGCGTCTTGTAAATCTTCTTACACTACTTACTTCTTAAATTTGACCCCAATTGTCTCTTCGTTTTCTGTACTAACTCTACCTGTTCATTTCTCCAAGGAAAATAAAGCATGACTAGTTGTCTATAGTAATTTTGTCTATCGGTATTTAAGCTTTAACTCCTAAATCGAATTATGCGAGGCTTTGTCCTCTCCCTAACAAACCCACTTCCATCGAGAAGAGGAAGAGGTAAGCCATCTAAGTTCTCATTTTCGTTACCATCTTCACTATCGATACTTTGACGAGTTGCTCTTATTGTTTTTGTAAAATTATACTCAGTAGCAATATCGGCTAAACACAGGCCGTCGAGACTATGTGGTCGCTGTTCATAGTGATCCAGTAATCCCACTACGAATATGTCACTTGAATCAGGAGACATTTCTTGTAGTTGTAGTTTAGGCTTGAGCAATTTGACTCTATGCTCAGGTAATAACGTATTAATGTAAACGTCTGCGTTGCTAGTCTCAGACAATCGCATACCTAAACAACAGTAGGTGGCTTCCTGAGCAGAAATCTCAGTGCCGGAAATGAACTTATTACCAATATAAGTAATAATAAGTATAAGTCTTTGCTTGATGGAGAGATTTCCATTCTTAATTTCTTCAATGGCATCACGCATCAATTGGGAAATGCCTCTTTGGGATTTGTTTATATAATTAATTATATAACTGCAGCATGCATAGGGGTCGAATATGAATTGGATATCAATATTAGCCCTTTGCATTGCAAGAATGTGTTTATTATATGAATTAACATTAATTGCTGCAAAACTTCTCTTAAGGAATAATTGTGGTTTCTTCAAACCAGACCTTATAGCATATATGTAGTCCTCGTAAGAGAGGACAAAAATTGTTTTCAACGCTGGAAATATCAAAAGATGAATTTAAAAATTCACGAATTCTTTTTAAGTTTGCGAGATGTTTTGAAACGTGAAGAGTATCTGGAGGAAGTGGCCTCAGAATTTCTGTTATAGGCAAAGCGACAAATAGAGTTTCCTCTCACTTCTCGTTTGCACGAATGCGTGTGCTTGTGCCTTTGGTAGTCAATATATGGAGTGAGGTCGACATTTGTTACATCTGTGGTAACAAACTGATCAATGAAATCTATTACTGGAGGAATAGACGCATCATTGTCGAAATCCACTTCAGGGGCACCTTTCAGCCAAAACATTCCGTGGATATGAGGAGAGCCTCACTGCTGAAATTCAACTCGCCAGTAGTACATGACAACATTATGTTCTCCGAAAGACCCCCTTGCTTTTTCATTACCTTAAATAATTGCCTATACCGATAGTCAAAATACCGATCACAAGTTACAGGATCAGAGCGGATTAACCGCACTTTCTCTTGAGAAGATAAGAATGCTTCTTCTTCTGTAACGTCTTACTTGTCCACATTCTTTTTGAGTAGAACAAGCAGCTCTAGCTATTTGCTTTCAGCAGCCGACAATGTAATAAAAAATGTAGGAAGGCCAAATTGACGAATCATGGCCATTACCTTCTTTTTTCTGCTTCCCAATGAGCAGGAGACGTGCAAATGTTTTGGAGAACCCTATAGCCTTCATCGTGGCGAACCAGATGGTCCATATGTTCTTCATTTAGAGCATTAGAGGCTGTAATAGCGCGTGAAGCACTGTGCTTTCTCAAGCAAATCGAAGTATTGTTTCGAATATTGATAAATTCTAATTTTTTTATAATTAAAGAACAATTTATCAATTCTACAGCCTCGCCTATCGAAACTTCGAAGCTCAGATTTCACAATAGTTGTAAAACTCTCTTTAGTCTTACGTTTGTTGCCTGCAAATATAGTAGGAATTGCTAATTCCTCAGAATCAGCATCCATAATCATATCTAGGGGTCCTTGGCCCTCGCCTGGAGCAATTATGATTCTTTGCAAGGCAATATTATCTATCTGATTATTCTCAAGCAGAGTTTCTTGACCCCCAGGGTTGAGCTCCTCCATTTCCACATCCTCTTCAGGACGAAATGGTTCGCAAAGTAGTCCCTCAACTAATTCTGCGTCTGCTTGAGAAGCTACGAATGGAACAGTAACAGACGCATATTCTGAAATCCACTCTTCATTAAGGACAACATTATGTTTCCTATAAAGTTCGGTATCTATTAAATTCCTGATTGCATCTGCAATTTTAAGGGGCCTAACAGTTTCAGCCATAAAATCATGACTGTTTACCATTCTACGTTTGAGGTGAAGCTGTACTACCTCTATTTCATTGAAAGCTCGTAGAAGAGAAGTCACGATATTGCTAACAGGAATGGGAACATTGACTACAGCTCCTTTAATCGCACTCTGACGACCAACGCCTAACGTCTTTATAATCATAAAAGGAAGTCAAGGAGAAATAAGTCGTTCCTCTTATGGAGTAAGCCCTTTGAGACACTCGGGCAGATCAGGAAAATCTAATCCATTAATAATGGAAAATTTTGGTTTCCTTCCAGATTTTATATTACTGCTACAGGTATTGCAGAATTTAAAAGCGGAGGGAAACTGACTTGAAAGATTTAAAATTTCCGCACTATACTCATTTCGACTCTCAATGAAAGTACGAGTAATCCTGTGCAGTTGATGTGGAAACCACAGGCCTTTACAACAAAGGCAAACTTGATTTGGACCCAGCTTTACCATTCGATTGAAAATGTCTATTTGATCTTCTAAAGTTAAGTTGGGTACAATATCGCCCTGAACGTTATTCGCACGATCTTCTCTCATACGGTAAGCATTACGTCGGTTTTCTGCTTCCCTGTTTTGAGAAAGGCTCCTATTCTGGCTGACTCTTTGAGTAATACGTCTTAAGGCGTCAGCAATTGCTTGTCGCTCTTACAATCGAGCACTTTGTCGCCGTGCACTATTGAGGGCTTGCTCGACAATCCTCCGCGCAGGATTGTCCCTAGTTTGAGATCGACTTAACCGATCTCTTTTCCTTTCTAAGATACGACTCTCAACGTCAGATCGTCCAACAGCTCTAAGGAGTGTGTTTCGTCTCTGTTCGTTTCTTCTGTATATAGGATCCCGTCCTCGTAAAGATCTACGCAGATTATCGGCTTCTCTTTCGCGTTTCCGAAATTCTGGGTATACTCGTCTCTGTCGCCTCATACGAGTATTTACTTCCTGCTCGGCTGTCCGTATATTAATGTCCCGCCTACGGTTGGATCTACGCAGACTATCGGCCCCCCTTTCCTGTTGCCGAAATTCTGCGTCTACTCGTCTCCGGCCCCTCAAACGAGTATTTCCCTGCTGCTCTGTTGTCCATATGTTGATATCCTGCCTACGGGTTGATCTACGCAGATTATCGGCTTCCCTTTCGAGCTGCCGAAATTCTGCGTCTACTCGTCTCTGTCGCCTCATACGAGTATTTCTCTCCTGCTCTGTTGCCCGCCTACGGGTTGATCTATGGAGATCGTTCTTGATCTATAATCGTTGAATTATTTCTTCTAGTTGAGCGCCGTATCCTATCAATAATTTGCTCTTCTTCCCTACGATCTCTCTGCGAGCTTTAATTCCTCGCATTTTCTAATTGGGAATATAAAGAACTTTCCCTAGTTGCCGCATTTCTTAACCGGCGATTGCTAGATCGCTGATTAGCAGATTGCCTAGTTAAGCGCGGCATATTGAGGCAGAGATATAAAAAATATTTGAATATTTATATTTAAAAGAAATAATATGAATATAATAATAATAAAGTGAAGGGTCTAATAATAATAATATATAATAATAATAAATATAATATATATAATGCATAAAGGACTTTTGCACACAGTGTTCAAAGTTTGTACGCATACTTTTTCTAGTCCAAAGCCATGTGATTTTTTTGTTTCTTAATTTTTATAAAATAAGTTGTTAATTAAAATAAATAAATACTAGAAATAATTGTTGAAAATAGATGAGTTATTAATATAAAAAAGAAATCAAGTCAATATCTTCTATACAACTATTTTTTTTTTAACATCAAAGTTTTGCTGCAAGTGTGTACGCATAGTTTTTCTGGCAAGGTATGTATGTATATTAATGTATATGTTATGCACGTATATTTGTTGTTAAATTGCATGTATGAATATATGTACATATATATACTAAATATTATTTCTTAGTATCATTTATTTAATGTCTATAATAGTTTACAAATGTACATATATTGCCGATCTGCAGTAAGCACAAACACACGCGCATTAAAGTATTTAAGCACACACTGCACTGTGCCAAAAAGAAAAGGCGCCGAAAAAGTATATATGTACATACATACATATGTATTTACATATAACATATATGAATTGTTATGTGTAAGCCTCACTATTAGTTATTAAATTACAATTTTATTTAATAATGATTTAATAATAATTAATGTATTATTATTTCATAATAATTCAACAATTGCTATTTGACAGTCACAGCACCTGTGAATAATTGCGGCACACAAATACACACAATATCAATAATTATGAATATAATTTTTTATTTCTATTTTTTTATTTATTAAGTGTAGAACCTGTACTAACATAAAATGTAACTTAACAACACATGGATGGAACATTAAAAAAATAGACCAAACCTCATAACTCAGTATGAGGATTCTTTATATTAGTAGGGTATATTTTACCGTTGTTCAATTGTCTTGGCAAAGCCTTGCCGTTTAAGACGCCTTAAAGGTCGAGCAGGCAGTAGTCGTCTGGCAAGTAGGCTGCGGTGTCTCAACAATCTGCCACTGTATCGACTTGTGTGCCTTCCAATCTGCTCTTTCACAGTATGCAGCTTGAGGTCTCTATGGAGTGTGGTACCGCACAAGTACCAGGGACAGTCTGTTACACCGCCCTCTTACATCTAAGAAGCAAGGTGCTCTTTCTACTGACGAGCCAACGCAGTTGCTGAGTCCTCAGGTTAAATTTTTTTACCGTGGTCTTAAGATGTGACCCAAAGGTAAGGCGCTTGTCCAACGTAATGCCAAGATATTTCGCTTGCGACGGCTGGTCCAGAGTAACTCCTTCTAGCTGGATTTCTGTAGTGTTCATTATAAGCGTTTTGAGTGTAAAGCAGGGGTTTGTTGTTTTCAGCGGATTGATCTTCAGATTCCACCGTTTGCACCAGGCTGCAAGAGTATTAAGATACTCCTGTAGTCCATTAGCTGCTTCGCTGTGACAGCTGGAATTATAGATGACTGCGATGTCATCTGTATAGGTCGCAATAAGTGCCTTGGAAGGAGCAACCATATGTTGACAGTTGGGGCTGGGTATATCGGTCCAAGAACACTGCCCTTTGGAACAAATATATAATTATTATTATTATTACCACACACAGAGTATATAAATAATTATTAATCGCGCTAATAAATAGTTCCGTTTAAAAATTATAGTCGACTTTTAACGCAACAAATTTGGCACATGATCGAACGAAACGCACAAAACGAATTTCCAAACGCTGAGAGCAAAGGCACACACATATGTAGAGAAAAGCGTTAAGCGTTGGGCCAGTAATACTTTAGGTAAGGTATGTTTCAAAGCAATGCCTTCTGGTAACCTTACATATCATGAGATATAGGCAGTATATTGCTTGACTAGGTGTTGGGCTAAATAAAGCATGAAAAAAGAGCACATTACAAAACCTTACTTTGGAAGGCTGAATGTCAGTAGTTTTAAAACGTTCGCTGCTGTTTTGTAATTCTGTTTACGTCTTCGTCTTCGCAACGAGAAGCACAAGCTCTGTAAACTACCACGAAAGTGCGCGCAAAACATAATAAGCGCAATCGATACTTCTTATTCTCTTTTGTCTCTGTTATTCTAATTGCAAGCCGCTGATCTGCATTTGATCGCAAGAAGCAGAGCTGCAAGTGCAAACGCGAAAGTGAAAATTAATAAATTTGTGAAATTAACAAAATAAACTTGTGAGAAGTTATATTTTGATCATGTAAGTATTGTATTAATGTGCTGTGATAACTTTAAATGCAAATAATATAATTATTTCCCAATATTTACTGTTTAATGTGCCGTAAAAATGTTTTTGTCCATATGTACATACATATAAGTAATACATATGTACATACAAACGTTTGGATCTGATGAAAATGAGATTGCAGAATGAGTTAATTGTTGCCGCATAATTGCCAAATGTAAGTAAATTAAAGTGCATTTCATATAGTACATATTTATAATTATTTTTCAATGCGTGTACAGATTTTGCCAAGACCAAGCTTGCTGTTTTTACAACTGTGAGTATATAATAACTTTAAATATACAGTCGACGACATAAATATTTTGACAAAAATAAAGTTCACATTGAAAATGAAGAATTTTTGTAAAATTTGTGAAATTTATAATTTTGAAACATGTTTTAATGCAAACAAAAAGTTTCTCCAAATAAAACTAATAGTGACTGCAAAAGAAAATTCTTGTATGAAAAGAAGAAAAAAGTGCCGAAAACCAAAATTTTTAGCAATTTGTAAAAATTATAAAAAATATTAGCAAAAACATTTTTGGAAATTTTCTCTTGCAGTCACTATTAGTTTTATTTGAAGAATCTTTTTGCATTAAAACATGTTTCGAAATTTTATATTTAAAACCCGAGAAAAAGAGTTTCAAATGTAGACTTTTACCAAGCCTCTTTATTTTCCATCTGTGCTTATTTTTGTCAAAATATTTATGCCGTCGACTGTAAGCAAATATTTATTTCAGGGACCGTATCTGTTATAAGTTTTAAAATAAAATTTAAAGATTAAAATTATTTCTAAATTTTATTTTAAAACTACGAAATATGACTTATTCTTGATTTTTTCCTTTATTTTAAATATTTCATGAGCTTTATTTTCTTTATTAAAAATAATGATTACTAAGCAAATCATTAAAAATTAATATGTATCTTTATTTTAAAATTCTTACAAAAAACTTATAGCTATTACAGTCCCTGGTAATTATACATTATAATTTTTTTATTCTTTTATTTCATTTGTTATTATGTTTGTCTTATGTTCGTCTTCTTGTCGGCTTCAAACAAGTACAGTTGGGTTAATTTTTTAAATAAACATTGCAGAAAATATCTTAAAAAAATAAATTTATAAAAACTACATAAGAAAATTATAAAATAAAATAGATAGATAGAAAAGTAAATAGTAAAATAAATAGTGAAAAATAAAAATAACTTTAGAATGAGTGGGCTTTCACAAACAACTCTATGGCGTTTGGCTAAAAAGAAGAAGGAAAACATGAAATGTTCCGAAAATGTTGTAGATTATAGCAAGTGTTCCGAGATTGAAGACAGTGAATATGGGGCCTGTGGAGAGATACCAAATTATCCAGATCCGAGTGAAAAAAGGGGCCAAGCTTGCACACCAAACTTGTAGACTGGTATCACGGTCATAATGTGACTATATTTCAGCTTGATAGTTTATTGAAAATTTTGAAATCCGAAAATATAGATGTTGCGTTGTCTTCTAAAGCTTTACTAAAAGATGTTAAAAGCAACCAAATAATCCGCAGTGTTAGTCCTGGTTATTACACCCATTTAGGTATACTTCCCTACCGGGAGCATATTTCAGGTAACCTGAAATATAACAATGAAGTAGTTTTGGATGTAAATGTTGATGGCTTGCCACTCTATAAAAGCTCCAAAACTTCTTTATGGCCCATATTAGGGTTTTTTAAGAATGTTCCAGGCAGTGACGTGTTTATGTTTGGCTTATTTGTTGGTAGTCAAAAGCCAAGAAATGTTGACCAATATATGCACGATTTTGTGATAGAGGATCTTAGGTTGTCCGACAATCCCCTAATTATTGGCAGTAAATATATAACTTTCAAGATGGGATCCTTTATTTGCGATGCTCCCGCAAGAGCTTTCATGTGCGGCACTTCAGGAACTAGTTCCTTTAGTGGTTGCATGAAATGCACTCAAGTTGGTAAGCGCATAAAAAATGTAACCGTTTATAGTGCCAGCGTTGGTTCACCTATAACTAATAAAGATTTTAGAAATAGGATTCACTTGTCGCACCACTTATATTATTTCCGAGACTGTCCACTCTTAATAGAGAAACTGAATATAGACATTATTGCATCATTCCCACTTGACCCGATGCATCGCATAGACTTAGGTGTAGGCCGGAAAATTCGGAATCTTATAGTTTATAGGAAAACAACAACTTTCAAATTAAAGACACGGGAGCTTGATAGTATTTCGGAAAAGCTTCTTGCCTTTAAGTCATTTTTGCCAATAGAGCTCGCTAGGAAGCTCCGGAGATTAGATGAGTTGCCAAGGTGGAAGGCAGTAGAGCATAGGCAATTTGTACTGTATTTGGGTCAAATAGTTTTAAAGAATAGAGTCCTGAGCTCGCAAATAACTGTCGACCGTTTTTCGTTGTCTGCAAATAAGTGTCTTTTCCTGACTCTTTACGAAAAGACTCAGAGAGCAACTGATTTATTTGTTCTTGAATGAGCTCGCTCACGCTCAGAGCGAAACCGTTTTTTTCTATTCTGTTTTGTTCTGGTTGTTCCAAGACCGTTTTGTCGTGTTCAGTGAAGCAAAAGGTGTTTTGCGTATGTATTGGTATACTTTCACACGCATAGGCAAGCAAATCGTTAAGCGTCTGTTTTGCAGACGAAATATATTGATTGCGATCGTGAATTGAGTGTGTGAAGTTGTGAAATATTTGTTGTGTAAAATGGGAAGAGACTTGAATAACAAAGTGCACAAATTCTTTAAATTTAATTTGGAAGAGAACAAGTCAATTTGTAGTGCTTGCGGTATTAAATTGTCCGGCAATCATTCAACAAACTTAAGACGGCATTTAACAACGAAATATATGCACATTTTCAATGAGTGGAACAATTCTGGATATTCAAATTTAACCCAATGTGAAGAAAAACGAAGAATATCGTATCAAACGAGCGAAGAAGCAATTGTTTCTTCTTTGATTAAAATAGTAACCACGGACGGAAAACCATTTATATTTCTAGACAGTGAAGGGTTCAAAGAAATAATGGATCCAATATATAATGCACTTGGCATGAACCCTGTAACGTCTCGAAATATTATGAATTTTGTGTCAGTCAAAGAGCAGTTTGTCAAAGAAAACAAAAGGGCTCTTGTGAAGGGAAAGCTAGTGTCGCTGAAACTCGATGTTGCCACCAGAATGGATAGGCATGATTGAGCTCGGGGAATCTCACACTGGAATATACATGAAGAACAAAATTCTAGAAAACTTAGATGATTATGGAATATCACTAGATCAAATCTACAGGTAAAAATTGAACTACATACAATTTTTAAAATATGTGATTTTTTAAGAATTTTCATATTCATGCACACAGCATTACGTCTGATAAAGGGCGAAACATGATAAAAGCCGTCCAAGTGTTATATGATGCCACAAAGGAATCCCTTTTTGAAGAAGACACAGAAAGTGAAAATCTTCTGAATGAACTGGATACTATTGAACTTGCTAATATACACCTTGTGAGATGTGCAGCACACACTCTGCAACTGTGCGTATTCGATGTGAACAAGACAAAGGAGATCGCCGATAAAATAAGTTCCTGTCGCACATTATGCAAATCGCTGCGCACAGAAACATATAGGTAAGTAATGATAAGTTATATATATATAAATATATATATACATATATTTATATATATATATTTGTATATATTGTGACCGCTAAAATAATTGAAACACTTGGATTTCTCCATCAACGTCTGCTTTATTCTCTCGTTCGATCAAGACTGACTCGACTCAGCGAGCCGCTAAATCCCTTAATTCCCGCCAGAGCGAGACCATGCTATAGATCTATACTTATTCTAGTGAGTTAAAGTGAGATAGCTAATATGTGTAAATTAACCGATGCAGATAATTAGATATGGGCAGATAAATAATGTTAATGTTAACAGATTAGCGATGGAACATCGGTAAAGCTATCGGCCTGCTACAATATATATATATACTTACTATTTATAAAATCTATGCAGACGTATCTTAATTGAGAACCAAAGAAACATACCATCGCTCGACGTTGCTACAAGGTGGAATACAACCTATTTAATGCTAAAAAATTATTTGACTTAAAGGATTTCCTGGCTACGCAGTCTCATATTTGTGTAGATGCCGCTTGGGATTGGATCGAGACGTACATTGACGCTTTCAGTGATACATACCAGGCAACCCTAAAGCTACAAGACAAAAATTTAGTTTATAGTGAGTTCTTCGTAGTATGGATGGAACTAAAATTGAAATGCGGCTATTCCACAATTTGATTAAAAAACAAGCCGATCAGTCGAGCAGGCGCGACAGTAGGATACCCTGTGCAGGTCTTTAAACAAAAGTATTTTCATTATAATTGGATTTAAATATATCACTTGAAGTCGATTTTGCTTGTATCGAGTGTAGGTAACTTGCGATAGTCTGGCAGCACTGGACTGCGGCTGTTGATTGTTTATGTTTGGCGCCACAGCGCCCCGCGTCTTTTCGTTAGTTATATCGTCGCCGCGGCGCAGCGACTGCGCTGCTACTGCGCTGCGACGCATCTGCTGCGCTGCATAAATTTGTTTCTTGAATAACTTCTGAGTTCAATATCCGATCGTACTGAAATTCGTAGCACACATTGAGAGTGGGATACCTATTATGTGTGCCAAATCTCAAGTCTCCAGCTATAAAACTGCTCTTGTTATCAGCTTTTCCGAGTTATGGGCGAAGGGGGCGGGGCATCGCGATTAAATTCTCAGGACACATTAAGCCCAAGCTTTTTATCATGTGTGCCAAATCTCAAAACTGTAGCTTAGACATTGCTTATGTTATGGTGATTTTTCAAATTTTTAAGCCAACGGGACTTGATATCGAAAATTGAAAATAAACTTGATCTGCGTATGGTATTTAGGAACCTACATTCCAAATTTGAAGTCTCTAGCTCTTATAGTTGCTGAGATCCACGCGTTCATACAGACGGACGGACGGACGGACGGACAGACAGACGGACAGGTGTAATTCGACTCGGCTATTGATACTGATCAAAAATATATATACTTTATAGGGTCGGAGATGCTTCCTTCTGCCTGTTACATACATTCACACAAATTCATTATAGCCTTTTTTGCCCATTTTTAATGGGCACAGGCTATAAAAACTATCGACACAGATAAAAATAAGAGAAAGCAAATTGTTAGAAAATGAAGCATTGTTGGCAGCGATTTACATGGATCCTCGGGTAAATTGTATGTTGACGAACTATCAGAAATCGTTAGCAAAGGCTAATTTAAAACAAGCCGATCAGTCGAGCGGGCGCGACAGTAGGATACCCTGTGCAGGTATTCAAAGAAAAGTATTTTTATTATAATGGGACTTAAATAAATCGCTTGAAGTCGATTTTGCTTTTATCGAGTGTAGGTAGCTTGCGATAGTCTGGCAACACTGGACTGCAGCCGCTGATTGTTTATGCTTAGCGCCACAGCGCCACGCGTTTTTTCGTTCATTATATCGTCGGCGCGGCGCAGCGACTGCGCTGCTACTGCGCTGCAACGCATCTGCTGCGCTGCATAAATTTGTTTCTTGAATAAATTCTGAGTTCAATATCCGATCGTACTGAAATTTGTAGCACACATTGAGAGTAGGATACTTACCATGTGTACCAAATCTCAAGTCTCTAGCCATTGAAAATGGGCAAAAGTGGTATAATGAATTTGTGTGAATGTATGTAACAGGCAGAAGGAAGCATCTCCGACCCTATAAACTATATATATTCTGAATCAGTATCAATAGCCGAGTCGATTGACACCTGTCCGTCTGTCTGTCTGTCCGTCAGTCCGTCTGTCTGTCCGTCTGTATGAACGCGTGGATCTCAGCAACTATAAGAGCTAAAGACTTCAAATTTGGAATGTAGGTTCCTGAATACCATACGCAGATCAAGTTTATTTTCAATTTTCGATATCTCACCCCCCGCCTACGCAAATAGAAGAAGACCTCAAATTCCAAGATAATTCAGCATATCATGACTGGTAGTTGAAGTATAACTCGCGCTAAGCAATTTGCTGTATGTTTCATCGCGATCGCCCCATAAATAAGGGAGATATTAAGGAATTTGTTTTAATTCCATTTTTTGGCTAGAGCGAGAGAGCATATAAAAATTCCATTTGCGCAAACGAGAAAGCATATGATAATCTGATGCTTTGCACTGTCGGCCGCTGTGTGGCGCATTGTGTCACGTGGCATGTGGCGCCATCAATCGGTCACACTCAGAATTATGCATTGTAATGTAAATTAATATTAGCGATTGTCTACATGCATGTTTGTTAAGGTAATACAACTTAAATTAGCAGAATAACCACGCTAAGCAATTTGCTGCAAGTTTCATAGCGTTCGACCCACAAATAACGGAGATATTAAAGAATTTCTATTATTAACATTATTTCATAGAGCGAGAGCACATATATGACAATCTTCTTTGCAATATCTCTTAATATTTGCGACTGTTTACACTCATCTTCGTTGAGATAACACAGCTTAAATTGACAGTACGACAACGCTAAGCAATTTGATGCAAGTTTCATAGCGATCGACCAATTAATAAAAAAGATATTAAGGAATTTGTTGTATTGCCATTATTTCATTATAATTGGCCAGTTGTTCAACACTGTCCTACAATAGTTTAAGAGTTGCCCAGCACTGACAAACTGAATAATTATTATTATTATATTAATTTATATTTGGGCATTTCCATGATGTCGCACGGGACAATCGTACACATTGTAAGTGGTAAAAAGGTCAAAGTAAGACGGATTTTCAAATTTATTTTTCCAATTAAAAGTAGTTCTTGATTAGCCCAATAATTGGTGCTAAGGTCGATTTTGAGGAACTATTCGTATTGTAGATTTTTACAAAAAATCAAGGCATTCGCACGGGACAAAAATAGAAGTGGTTTTTTTGGAGATCAATTTAATCTCAGATTTCAGCGAGAGTTTGGGCAATATATTCACGCAAATTTCTGATAAATGTTATGCATTGACGTCTCTTTAAAATGGTTATAGTTTTGCTCAAATATGATTTATAGTTTTTTTTTAAATTAAATAAAGCCGTATTCGCACGGGACATGTCGCACGGGACACCGAAATATGCGATAATGCAAAGCCGAAATTATCGTAACTTGCAATCGCATACTTTCTTATACATTATTTTTTGACTCTTTGTACCTTTTTCAAAGATTTGGAGTACCATAAGACAATGCATAATAACTTATTCTGAGAATTTGTATCAAAACAAAATGTACACTAGAAATGCCCAAATGAGAAAAGTTTCACTCGTTTGACGTTGTATCCCAATATTTCGAAATGGGTTATGAATAAAGACGAAATTTTGTTACATTAGTTAAATTACATTGCTTTCCTATTAAAATATCGATTATACACCCTATTTTTATAATGAAACAAGTTGTTTTTAAGCACTTTGAATGTTTTGGTCTCGGTGGACCTTTTGGTGGAAATGCCCATTTGCGATTGCTAACACGTATGGTTGACAATTCTACGTTTCTATCATAGTATTAAAATAACTTAAATTTTGTGCATTACCAAAACCCATATATATAAACATGGCCATTTATTTCAAAAATAAATTGTTTGGCGCGCAATAAGATAACAGCTGTGTGTAAGAGAGAGACATGGGGTGTTGCCAGAGCACATGCAAAGCAATTCCACTATAATTAAAATACTTTTCCAAAATACTTTTATTTTAAGACCTGCACAGGGTATCCACCTGTCGCGCCCGCTCGACTGATCGGCTTGTTTTGATTTGATGTGTTTTTAATTTTCCTTCTTGTACTATTTTTGTTTCTCTCTTTGTTCTCTGGGCAGTGATGGGCACAACCTTACACTCGTGTAGATCAGATGTTCAAATTTACTAATACACACGCACTCAAAAGCGCACAAGAGCGCAACGAACAGAGCGAAACAGTTGCAGCCAGAACGTCAAACGTGAAGGTTGTGCGCGCTTTGTCTATTTTATGCACTGCGAAAAATGGAGGTGAAATATTATTTTGAATACAATTACTTATGTGCTGAAAATTTTTTCGGCAAAGCTGAATGCTTGGTGTGCAACCACACAGTTGCACGTTATTCTGAGTTTTTTGTTAAGAGACATTATTTGAAATGCCATCGGGATTACGAGAAAATTAAAGATAATGAAAGGGAAAACTAATATTAGAATTAAAAAAAACTCTTATGAAAAAGTTATATGATTCTCTCGAGTCTGAAAACGACACCAACAATAATAATGATTCAGAAAACAATAATATTACCGATTGGCAGTACAGAAAAGCGTCATATATTGTTTCATTAGCATTGGCAAAACAGTGCCGTCCTTTAAACGATGGTATTTTCTTTCAAAATCTAAGCAAAGAGGTTTTACAATGAATTGGCAAAGAAGGCTCTAAATTTTGCAGCAGTTTTGACTCAATTCCCTTAGGTAGGCGACCAATATCTCGCCGAATAGAGGATATTGGATTATTTATTTATTATAATACAGTTCAAAGAATGAATAACTGTAAATTTGTTCCTTATGTTTAGATGAGAGCATAGATATAAAGGATTTAAGTCCATTAATTGTCTGCGTACAGACCGTTGAAGCAAAGTTTTCTGTTGCAAATGAGAAACTTGCGGTATTTGGTATGCATGACAATGCTAAGGGAAACAAATTTGTATGATGCGCTAAAAGAAAAAGTATTTTCCAGGGATCACAAATAAGAATTATGAGTTTAAAAAAATCAAACCTGAAAAACATTATCTATTTGAATGGGAAAATTTTGTAAATGCTAATTTTGAATGCAGAATCCTGAAAACAGGATAAACTTTTATTTTCAATTTTTATAATAAATATTACTTTTAATTTTTATTTTTGATCAAAAAATATAAATTATGAAAAAATTTCAATTTTTATTTTGAACAAGCTTACTTAGCTCTCCTATGCATTTACTTTGTCGTTCATTGATATCACATAAATATGGGTCGTAAAACTGATTTAATTGTTCGTGATTTTTTTATTCATAATTCGCATGAAAATGTTTCAAAGTGCAAAATTTGTAATCGCTCCTTCAAAGGAAGTTACTTTTCAAATTTAAAAAGGCATTTGCGGGAGTGCCATGCAGACATTTATAAAAGAGAAACGGATCAATATGAGGAAGACCAGATACCGGAAAAAAGGAAAAAATTTTATGTGTCTCTTTCTTCTTTCGAAGTGAAAGAAGCGTGCGTACAAATGGTCACCGAAGAAAAGGCACCTTTCACGATATTGGACTCGGCTCCATTTAAAAAATTAACAGAACAAATTTTTAGCGGCCTAAACATGTACCCGATAACTTCGCGTAATGTAATGCACCATGTTAGCGAAAAATACGAGCTGGTAAAGGACAATATTTCAAAAATCTTGAAGAACAAAGTACTTTCCCTAAAAGTTGATATTGTTTCAAGACTCAATAAAGGAATATTGGGAGTAAATGTTCAATTTTATAGAGACCACCAGATTGAAATAAAGACTCTTGGGTTAGTTGAGTTGCATAACAAACACTCTGGACTTAACTTAAGTGTGGAAATTGAAAACATTTTAGATCAATTTTCAATTTCAAAGCAGCAAATTTACACAGTCACGTCAGACAATGGAAAAAATATTATTAAAGCGGTAGAATACCTTAACAAGGATCTCGATACTGACCTGACAACTGATTTTGAAGATGATAAGCTTTTGAAGGATTTCAGGATTCATTCAATCACTTCAATCAGATGTGCTGCCCATTCTATGCAGTTAGCAGTTCATGATTTTATGAAGGATGAAACTCGTAAAGTTATTGTTGAAAGCGCACGAAAACTTATAAAAACATTGCGAACTCCAACGTTTAGGTAATCACATAATATGCATTAAATAATATTTCGAAATTCTCATAATTCTTTTTAAACGGTACTCAGGCTAGCAATTTCAAGCCAAGGATTACCTCAACCGCTTCTAGACGTGCCAACAAGGTGGAACTCTACATATTCCATGCTGAAAAGTGTATGCATCTTTAAGAATTTTTCAGAAAGACACTTGGATGTAAACTTGCAATGGGAAAACATAACCTTGCTGTTGTCTGCATTAGAGCCTATATTTATAGCCACACAAAAGTTGCAAGCCGAGCATCTTTATTTAGGTGACTTCTATAAACTTTGGCTTGAGACGAAGTTGTCAATTAAATCAATGGACAACCCTCAATCCGATGATCTTGCCAAATGTTTGGAAGAACGAGAAAAAAAGTTATTAACAAATGAAATTGTTCTCTCGGCAATTTACTTAGATCCTCGAATTCGAAGGGTTTTGGTAAAAAATCCTACACAGCAGATGCATGCCAAAAACCATTTAAAGACATTAATGCGAAAAATTGTAATCTTAAATAACAAAGTAAGAAAAAATCTAATTATTTTAATCATATTTTTAATTTAATTTAATCTAATCAGGATATCATATCAAAAGAAACCCCGATTTTGTCAGAAATCTCTGCTCAACCGACGAGTCTTGTGGATACAGAAACATGTTCCCTTTTGAATGAGTTCCTCAATTCGATTGAGGTGGGCCCTGAAAATGAGGAATCAGATGACGATGATCCTGAGCTAAAGTTAGCAATAACAGAAATCAACGGATATGCTCCTAAACCAATTGACCTGAAGGAGGATGTGATGACTTATTGGGAAAGCAAGAAGTTCACATATCCTCGCTTGTACCAATTGGCAAAAGTTTTGCATAGTGTGCCCGCTACACAAGTATCTGTTGAAAGAGCATTTTCTGCGCTGAAGCTGGTACTTTCTGACTTAAGATGCAATCTATCGTCGGAATCAATAAAAAAAATTATGTTCCTTAAATTAAATAAATAATTATATTAGTCAATTTGCTGGCGATATTAGTTGTATTTTATGTTTTCTCAAACGTTATTGTTATTACAATATATTGAAGCGAATGCAGGTTAAACAAGCCAAAGAGATGGGAGCGACAGTAGGGTCCCCTGAGCACACCACATATTTCATACCCTTGCAGATATCTTATTCACTTTTCAACCGATACGTTGATACAGAAAAGTATGATTTTCGATTTTCCTATGGCAGCTATATGATATAGTAATCCGATCCGGTTCCGACATATGTACTGTCTGCAGCAGAAAGACCTCGACTACTCTTATAAAAAAAATGGTTAACCGGATTTCCTTATAATGAACATGAACATAGGTAAAATGTACTTAAAAAATCCTTAAGGTTGGTCTTTTAAGGATGAGTGGTATATTATATGAAAGGTATAGAGCCACCCATTATAAATGTTTTTGAATTTTTGAAGTAGACCATTTGGTTCACAAGATATCTGCATTTAATTTTTATTTTTGAGTTTTATAATAAAAATTGATGAATAACTTTTATTTTTGATTTGAATTTTAAAAACTCAAAAATGATTTTTATTTTTTGATTTTTATTATAAAAATTGAAAATAAGAGTTATATTTTGACTTTTAAATAAAAATTGAAATTATTTCATGATTTATATTTTTTGATCAAAAATAAGAATTAAAAGTCATTTTTATTATAAAAATCAGCAAATAAATTTCATTTCATAATTTTTATTTTAAAAATTATAACCGTTACGGTCCCTGGTATTTTCTATTTCGGATAAACGCAAATTAAGTTCAATTTGTAATGATGGTGCCATAGTTATGACCGGCAAAAATGAAAGCCTTGTTGAATCTTGCCTAAAAAATAACATTGATGTGCCCACATTTCACTGCATCATACACCAACAAGCCCTTTTTTCTAAATCTTTAAATATTTTGAGTACCATGTAGATTTGCATACAAATTATCAATAAGATTCGAGGCGGCCGCAATGCGCTAAGCCATAGAAAATTTAGTGCCTTTCTAAAAAAAATAGAAACAGAATATGATGATATTCTTATTGTACACAGATTTTCCCTGGCGTAACCGTGGAAAATGTTTGCAACGACTTATCGATCTCAGAAGAAAAGTTGTCTCACTTCTATAGCAAGATGCTAGGTCGGAAAATTCGCTTCGCACTTAAAAAGTCCAGACTTTCTGTTAGACTTAGCGTTTTTGTGCGGCATAAGTCAACAGCTTAATCAGTTAAATGTTGCTCTGCAGGGAAAAAAGAAACATATTTTTTACTTAATTGGCACTATTGTAGAATATGGCAGAAAAATTTAAATTTTAATACTCCAATTCAATAACCATGATTTATCAAATACAAATGATATTGTTAATGAGTTTAATAACCATTAAAAATTGAAGGAATATGCCACAGTATTTGAATCTCTTTTAAGCGGCTATGCAAACAGATTTCAGGACTTTGCTTAAATTAAAAGTACCATAACACTGCACAATAATCCACTAACATGTAACATTACAGACCCAAATCCAGATATTAAGGAAGAGTTACAAAGAATGCAAAATGACCTAAATTGAGACTGGGATTGAGTTTTGGAAAAACGTGAGCGACACAAGCTATCCCAAAATTAAAAATGAAATTTATAAGCCGTATTCCATGCATTGATCAACTTATATCTGCGAGGCCGCGTTTTCAACATTAGCGCTTATTAAAAACAAACTTAGGAATAGGTTGACCGATCAACAGTTGGAAAATTTGATTCGGATCAAATGTTGTGAACATGAGGTAAATATTGATGAAGTCATGGAAGAAATGTAATTACCTAACTTTTATTTCGATCTTTTTATTTCATTTCAGAACGAATTTCAAGAACTCTTGGATAAACATATCAGCGATACAGTCAAGTCAGTCTGTCTTTCCGTATTAAATTTTGCTGATATTACAGGTCATTTTTACACAACAAAATATCGCATAAATTGATCGAATTTGTTCAGTGCATTGCAAAGTCTGCCTGATAAAATCGAGCGACACAGAGTCCGCTTTCGTTGAAGGCAGTCTGTGCACTGATTCAAAGTTACTCTCGCGACAGCCGTGTCTGTGTATTAAACTAGAGCTGCAAAAAAATCGATGTCAGCATCAATACTATCGATTCATTTGGTTTCGGGAAAACATCGATTCCATTTTGGGAGAATCGATGTATCGTCAACCATTTCTAAGAAAAATTTCACCACTACGATTACATGTACATTTGTATGTATGTGCAGTCAAACTTTACTTGTTTCGTTAGAAATGCTAATTGCAATGTTGCTTTCGATTCTTTTACGACACTTTATGAATAATATACATTCTTATTATTAAATATTAGGAAAAGCAAAGGAAGTGGATATCGAGGACGACTCAGCTGAGCCTAAAAGGAAATGTGGTAGATCCAGCGTCTGGGATCATTTTAAGCGCTTGAAAGATGGATCCGCCCAATGCGTAACCTGTGGACAAGTGTACAAGACCTGTGGCAACACTAAAAACTTGTTTAATCACATGAAGCAGGTGCACCCCACTTCGCTAAGCTTACAAAAAGCCATGAAAACATTGGAAGCTTTTTACGAAGTGGATCGTTTTTGAAGTTAAAGCTGGCCAAAAAAGTGAAAACACCAAAATTTGACGCAATAATTGCTATCCGTCAATATTTGGAGAAAGCACACGCTTCGCCAAATATTAGTCCTCTTGACTATCGGAAGGTTTGTTAATTTGTCATATCTTATTGCATTGATAAAATCTTAACTTCATTCCTATTACTGTCAGATTCACGCAGCTGAAATGGATGCCCTAAAGGAGTGTGCCCTGCGCTATCTGTGCATTCCAGTGTGCTCTACCGAATCGGATCGCATTTTCAGTAGGGCTGGGTCAATTGTCACAGACAGGCGCGCAGCGCTTAAACCAAAAACGGTTAGCAAGCTCATTTTTGCCAGCAAAAATCAGTGGATTTTGGATAGTTAGAATTTTTGTTATTTTGTTTAAGAAATGATCTCGCTTATTGTTTTTAAAAAATAAATACATTTTTTCGATTTAATCGATTTTTATTTAAACAAGCCGAACAGTCGGGACCCCGACCGTAATATACCCTGTGGGTTTACAGGAACCCGCTTAAATTCACTCCAGATGAAATTCTCTAGTAATTCGTTTTTTAATTTTTGTGGGCAAAGGGGGCGTGGCATCGTGATAAATTTTTCTGGACACATCAACCACAAAATATTCATCATGTGTGCCAAATCTCAAGTCTCCAGCTACAAAACTGCTTTTGTTATGAGGTTTTTGAGTGACAAAACTGCTTGCTTTATGAGGTTTTACTTAATTTGTGGGTGAAGGGGGCGTGGCAACCTGATACATTTTTCTGGACACATCAACCACAAAATATTCATCATGTGTGCCAAATCTCAAGTCTCCAGCTACAAAACTGCTTTTGTTATGAGGTTTTTGAGTGACAAAACTGCTTGCTTTATGAGGTTTTACTTAATTTGTGGGTGAAGGGGGCGTGGCATCGTGATACATTTTTCTGGACACATCAACCACAAAATATTCATCATGTGTGCCAAATCTCAAGTCTCCAGCTACAAAACTGCTTTTGTTATGAGGTTTTTGAGTGACAAAACTGCTTGCTTTATGAGGTTTTACTTAATTTGTGGGTGAAGGGGGCGTGGCATCGTGATACAATTTTCTGGACACATCGACCACAAAATATTCATCATGTGTCCCAAGTCTGAAGTCTCTAACTGTAATATTGCTCTTGTTATAAGCTTTTCCGAATTGTAGGCGAGGGGGGCGTGGCATCGTGATAATATTTTCTGGACATATTGACCACAAGATATTTATTATGTGTGCTAAATGTGAAGTCTTTAGCTGTTATATTGCTCTTGTTATGAGGGTTTAGAGCTACAAAACTGCTTGTTTCATACTTTTTTCTTGCTTAGTTTGTGGGCAAAGAGGGCGTGGCATCCAAAAAAAAAGATAAACTTGATCTGCCTGCAAAAATTACCAGTGCTGGGACACCAAGTTCAAGCTTCTAGCTCTTACCATCTCTGAGATCCTTTCGTTCATACGGACGGACCGA
This sequence comes from Drosophila histrio, assembly GCA_958299025.2. Classification (NCBI taxonomy): domain Eukaryota; kingdom Metazoa; phylum Arthropoda; class Insecta; order Diptera; family Drosophilidae; genus Drosophila; species Drosophila histrio. Next base: position 17,218,231 of record OY282582.1, on the reverse strand, counting down.
CAGACCGACAGACCGACAGACCGACGGACAGACGGACAGACGGACATGGCTATATCGACTCGGCTATTGATGCTGATCAAGAATATATATACTTTATGGGGTCGGCCATGCTTCCTTCTGCCCGTTACATATTTTTAACAAACTTAATATACCCCCACAGGGTATAAAAAGATCGAAAAAAATCGATGCACTGAAAATCGATTTTTTTTTGCAGCTCTAGTGTGAACAGCTGACGATAGTCGATAGACGTGCCCATCACTGTTTTAAAGCGACTGTCGATTTGTGAGTTATCTTTAATGTAGCCTATAATTGTGATTTTTATAGTTATTTGCGATTATTACAATTAAAATGAGTAAGGAAAAGGAGTCCGATAATAGAAAAAGTGGATGCAAGTGTGTTATTAACTCGTGCCATTGTAGCTATAGGGATATCTCAGAGCACTTTCCTGTGAAGCTTTTTAAGTTTCCGCGAAATGGGTTTGTCCGTCGCCAGTGGATTGCAAAATGTAATTTGCATTGTGCTGTAAATATTGACAGGGTATTTATGCAACTTACATTTTGAAAAAAATAAAAATACTTAAAGGCAGGGGCAATACCGACTCTGTGCTTGTTTGACGAGCCCAATTTAAATTTATAAATGTTCAATACAGATTAGAACAGTGATGTATATTCTTTTGTCGATGAAAGCGATAAAATTTCTAGTTTCAGCAAAAAATACGAGCTTGACTATATGGATATTGTAGGAAGCCCTTATGAAAATAAAAATGTTGGCAACTCTTGTGATAAAGTTGACGCAGATAGATCAACTGAAAATTTTGAATTTGTCCCAATTGTCTTAAAAAATAACAAAATGAATTGTCTTATAGAAAAAATAAGAAGATCTTAAAAAAGAAAAAATAAACATGAGAGTCTGTTATTAAAGATATTTGAAAGAGATAAAAGAAAATAGTAATCTTTTTGCAATTCTTGATAAGAAATGCTTGTCAACGAATTCAAACACGGTTTGCAGAATATTACTGAAAAACAAGCAATCGTGGCATGAAGAAGAAAAAAAAAATTCTCAAAGCATAAATTTGTACTCACCTAAGACCTATAATTTTATGCGAGACGATCTTCAATTGAATTTCCCATCCAAATCGTCTTTGGTATGATGGGCTCCCGCGAAATGCTTGGCTTCGGGATAAAATGAAAATGTAATGGATCATTCAAAACCAATATTTTTAAAAATGGATGATCAGAGTAAGAATGCCGTATTAATTTTTGATGAAATATCAATTAGAAAAGGGCTGCAATATAATTCCCACAGAGATGAAGTGGAGGGTTTTATGGACGATGGGACTGAGAAAACAGATATTTTGTGCAAGAAAATTTGAGTTTTCATGGTGAGGGGGCTATATGCATATTGGAAATTTGTTATAAGCTATGTCGCCACTTCCACTGGACCCTCTGCCTCTAAATTTAAAACATTAATTAGCAGAAGCTTAGGCCTATTAATCAGAGCAGTGGTATGCCACCAAGGTCCAAATAATCGAGGAGCTTTTGCCCAATTTGGAATAAGCAAAGGGGCACCATTTTCTAATGATAATCAGAAAATGTATGGCATATATGCTGTCCCCCACCTTATGAAATCCATTCGGAATGCGAAGTAATATTAAGACACCAGTTGGTAGTGTCTCATGGAAAGTAATTGTTCAAATGTTTGAAATTGACACGAGCAATACTTAAGCCCAAATGTCTCCAAAATTATCAAGAAGCATATACATCCCAATTCATTTAAAAAATGTAGGTTAAATATGCAACGCAGGTATTTAGCCAAACAGTAGCTTCGGCAATAAACACATTGGTTCAAAATGAAACTTTTTCTGGCTGCGAAGATGTAGTAATTTCTACGTATAAATTTATTGAAAAAGTTAGCAAGCTGTTTGATTGCTAAATAGCAATAATATAACAGATAGACATCCCTATAAATCAGCTATTCAGAATGAAAGTGACAAAGAAAAATACATAATTGAAATGAAAGACTATTTAAAGAAATGTCTGTATCCAAATCGAGTTTATTGCATGGATGGAATAATTCTATCAATAAATTCAATCCTAATGCTTTCGCAAGATATTTGGAGTGAAGGGAATGGTATATATTTTCTAATATTGTCACGACTGAATCAAGATGCTCTTGAGCACCTGTTTTGCTTAATAAGTAGTAGGGGTGGTACAAATAATAATCCAATGCTTTTTAAATTTAACGCAACTATTTTGAAGATGTTGTCAATGAAAGTAATTACATCAAAAACGACAACTGGGAATTGCGAGCCAGATGAAGACATTCTTATGAATGTAATAAAACAAAAAAAAAAAAACAAAAAACAAAAATTGAAGGTGATAGCAAGAAGTGGCAGATGTTGATGTAAATGACCAAGAACAGATGTATTACAATGATTTAAATATTACTTTTGAAAATCATGTGGATGATATGGAAATAACCGAGACTGATGAAATACCTCCCTCTGCCATGAGTATAGCGAGTGAAAATGCATTGCGATATTTTACGGGATTTGTGCTATATAAATCACAGCAGAAATTAAATTGTCTGACCTGCTTGTAAAAGATGAAATTGCATTTTTTGAGCATTCAGCATTTTTCATTTTTGATAAAAACTTTAAGAATATTAATAATAGTTTAAAACTAAAAGCCCCACTAGACGAGTTTTTCAATCTGATAAAGATACATTACAATGTTTTTCATCAGTTTTTCTAAAAGTTCCCACATGGTCGAAATATAAAACAAAAAATTAGTAATGTATGTATTTCGCAAGCTCAGAGCGAATGGTATTCTGAAAACCATGACTGCAGTGAGCATCGAAAACATTTACTGAATTGTTTTCTGCTAGTCCTGCATTGAAAAAATAGTACATGGCTCTCGAAAAAATTAAATGGTGCATTTGATAAGCGGAAAAGTATAAGGAAAATAGAAATTTTAAAATCTTAATGGCAAATAATGGGCCAACAGCAACATTGTCAGAATAGCCATATCCATCTCTCTGTCGACTTGGGGCTAATGTATAGAGCGATAGGTAGGTGTAGGTGGGGAACATGGAGATGATTAAGATGATGGGAGTGAATTTGAGCGGGTCCGGGTATATAACGGTCGGGTTTTCGACTGTTCGGCTTGTTTAAAAATAATTTTTAACCGAAGTGTTACATGGATGGCACTTCAATTTCGGTCGATGCTTCTCTTCCAAGTCTCTCTCGATGATCTTCGCCAATTTGGTGCTATACTCCGAGACTAACATATCCCAGCATCCGACACAAATCTTTAAGTGTCCACATGGGAACACTGTTGCCTGACTGGGAACATCCGTGCATACACAACAAGGCATGAGCTTCATGAAAGCATCAGTGAATTGAATTTAATGTTGGCGTGTCTTCTTCATCACCATCACAATTTTCAGGATGTGAGTAATCGACATTGAGGAATATGACTGAAGTTATTCTTCCTTTTTCCAGCTCTTCACTTGCTTCAGCAATTTATTCGGCACGTTGCTAATAAATTTGTAATGATATTATTTAATTTTAAAATATCTAAAATAAATAGAATAATACCTTGATTTTGTGAATACATAAGTCAACATATAGCCAACAAACTTAAGAAAATTTCCATGCTTCATCAAACGCTTGCCAAGAACGCCATTTTGTGCTTTAAGTGAAATACTTAGTTGTTCTCGTGGTTCGTTTAAAGACCGAAATATTCTCTGGGCACTCCCGTTTTTTAAATAGTATATAAATATATATAGAAATATATAAGGGAAAAGCATGATAATAAGAATCATTACCCTATTGATCCATTGCTGCTCAAAATATTTAAGAAATTATTCGAAATCCTTTTCACCAGTAACTTGCGATTTCAAAATATCAAAACTTGGTTCTATCTCTGAAGCTGGGAATTGTGGGAGACACAGCAATTTATAATACGCGGATTAAATATTTCCATTTGATTGAATATGATGCGTAATATTCATCAGTTGGCTAGCTTTGCGTTTGGCCGCTTGACAGAAATGGAACTAGCATATGTACATATTTGTATACCCTTATACCAAGGGTATAATGAATGATTTGTGTGAATGTATGTCATACAAATAATTATATGTGCATCATATGTTTTGAAAATTAAAAAAGTACAAAAGCTGTTTTTCAATCCTTGGTATGCAGTTTTATTAACAGTGCAGTGTTACAAAATAAAAACAAAAAACAATAACAAATATCGATTCAACGCAGAAAAATAATTAAAATAAAAAATAGTCGTCATAGTAAAAATTTATATTCGTTCTGCCTGTTTTAATCTAATGGATCTTAATGTAGGGATAACTTTAATAATCAATATGGTTTCCTTTTTTCATTATAACTAAATTAAGTCGAGATGGCATAGAATCAACTAATGATTTAAGGGTGGATGGATTGATATTCGCCCATTCTCGATCTATTTCAAATTTAAGTGGCCTAACTGTCTCAAACCGTCTTCCATTCTTGAAAACTTTGGCAGTGAGGATACCCCAGAGGTTCTCAATGGGATTCAGGTCCGGACTGAATGCTGGCCATTAATACAGGTATTTTTCGGTCTGTAAAAAAGCTTTTGGTAACCCGTGCACAGTGTATTGACGCATTGTCCTGTTGAAAAGTCCAGTCATCGCCATAGAAATCGACACCAAACTCTATCAACTCACTGCCCAGAAGATCAATATATGTATGTACATATCGGCATTCATTCTTGTTGAGATGAAGCATATAGGACTCTTTCCTCTGCATCCTCTGCATCACTGTTCCACCTCCAAAACTTCGCTTGAAACAGGATCGCCGATCCTGTGCATATCTCTCGAATATTGCTTGCAGCTATCGGGGCGATCTATGTTGAACTTCTTTTCATCACTAAAGATGATATTATGCCACTCCTCCCCTCAAAAACGGTACTTGTCCGCAAACTCCATGCGAGCCTTCATGTGATGGTGTAATAGTTTGAGCTTAGGCACCATGGAGGTATGTTTAAGGCACCGATTCTCATGAAATATTTGGACTATTCGACTCCTTGATACTTTAAGACCCATTTGATCCTTAATTTGCCCGCTACTCATGGATCTACTACAGCAAGACATTGTATCTGCCGTTTGCATCGGATATCGATGTTGGTTTTCTGACCGCTTCGTGGAGCTGTACCATATTTAGTTCGTTTTATTTTACATAATTTGAGAAGCATTTCCTATGCCGGTAAAGTCACTTTGCAATATCTGTAATTTTTGCACCGCTTTCATGCATTCGTTTTATGATTCCTTGCTCATGATCAGACATACTAGTTCCACGAGGCATTTTATCTATCCAATTGTAGAATTTTAAAAACTAATGTCCAATTTTAAGAAATTAGATACTTACTTTAAGTATGTCAAATAAATTTTAACCACTTACCTTCTTAAAACGCAAGAATCAGCAAAACGATCAGCTAAAAGTAATTTGCACATATAATAATTTACTACGCAGTGCCGAATGCTCGCGCACATTTTCAACGTAACGGTAATACAAAAGACACGAGAAAGCAAAAATGTTGGTCGAATATCAACAACAAAATATCGCCAAAACTTCGCTCATTCACAGAATCGGGATAATTTTACTTAGAATTGTCAAACACAACATAACTAAAAATGCACATATAATTATTTGTATATCGTATGTAACAGGCAGAAGGAGGCATCTCCGACCATATAAAGTATATATATTCTGAAACTGTATCAATAGTCGTCTCGATTGACACTTGTCCGTCTGTCTGTCCGTCCGTCCGTCTGCATGAACTCGTCGATCTCAGCAACTAGAAGAGCTAGAGTCTTCAACTTTGGAATGTAGGTTCCTGAATACCATAAGCAGATCATGTTTATTTTCAATTCTCGATATCAAGCCCCGTTTGTTTTAAAATTAGAAAAATCACCATAACATAAGCAATGTTCAAGCTAGAGACTTGAGTGTTGGCACACATGATAGTTTTCTCAAAATACTTTTGATTTAAGACTTGCACCGGGTATTCTACTTGTTTTCTGAGTGTATAAATCACCCTGGTGTCTGAGTACACTAGATCTGAAAAAATCGATTTTCTAGAGATCGATTTTTTGCGATTTTGTTCAAAGCGAAAATCGATTTAAATCAATTAAGATCGACATTTTTAAATCATGCTTGGAAAAAAAAAACAAAATTAAATATCTGCAACAACTTAAATTCATTTTATTATTTTACAACAATAATAACATATATAATTTCAAATTATACAACTTCATAAGATTTTTGTCATATTTCAGATACATATGTATTAACTACTATTATTTAACCTACAAAAGAAAATAATATCATTCGAGCCATTGGTTATTATTTAAAAAAAATAAGCATATCCACGTTCTTCGGTCTTAAAGCGGCGCGCTTGTCCGAAACAAGATTACCAGCTTTGCTGAACATGCGCTCCGATTCAATTGAGCAAGCTGGGATGCATAAAGAAAACGCATACTGCATTGTATGTACTTATATATATATGTATACGTATGCACAGTGAATACATATGTATATTCATATGTACATACTTATGGTCATTTCCCCAGAATCGTCACATTCGTGGAAATGCTTAGGTGCATTTTACAAATAAAAATAAATTAGATCACTCTTCACAAGCGAATTTCACAAAGCCAAGTGACCAATGTGTGCAGATTAATAAGGAACTAATCCTTTTTTTACCGAGTCCACACGTTTTCGAAAAAATTATATTTTTCTAGTACAATATGTATTTAGTCGTGCTGAGCTGGTTGACATTTGGAGTAACAACAACCGCACAGAAGACGCCGTACAACAGCCGTACATATTGGAAAGTATCGCACAAAAATATTTAAACAACGAGAACATTAAGTCAATAAATAAACAAGCCGAACAGTCGGGACCCCGAGTAGAGCTGCAAAAAAATCGATTTTCAGTGCATCGATTTTATTCGATCTTTTTTAAATAAAAATCGATTAAATCGATTAAATCGAAAAAATGTATTTATTTTAAAAAAAAATAAACGACATTTCAGGAGATCATTTCTTAAACAAAATAACAAAAATTCTAACTATCCAAAATCAACTGATTTTTGCTGGCAAAAATGAGCTTGTTAAAGCTGTCTTCAGACGGTCCCTTTTTGAGTGTCACTTTTTGTTAAAAAAGCCATCGCTCTCGTGATTTTATTGCTTCGGTCAAAAAGCGAAGCTGACCGATGAAAATAGAACGCGTTCTATTGCCTGCCTTTTTTTGCGTCGGTCAAATGCCTACTAGATTGACGAACTTTTGTATGAAATTATTTAGAGTGTGACCAGAATCAATGAGTAAAAAACCGATGGTATTTTTGTTTGTCAACCGATGCAAATATTGTGAATGACAACTTTTTTCGTCGGTCAAAAAGTGGCACTCAAAAAGGGACCGTCTGAAGACAGCTTAACCGTTTTTGGTTTAAGCGCTGCGCGCCTGTCTGTGACAATTGGCCCAGCCCTACTGAAAATGCGCTCCGATTCGGTAGATCACGCTGGAATGGACAGATAGCGCAGGGCACACTCCTTTAGGGCATCCATTTTAGTTGCTTGAATCTGACAGTAATAGGAATGAAGTTAAGATTTGATCAATGCAATAAGATACATCAAATTAACAATTATTGCGTCAGATTTTGGTGTTTTCACTTTTTTGGCCAGCTTTAACTTCATAAACGAGCCATTTTCGTATGATTTTGGTATTGGTGGATTTCGTAGTGGTGAAATTTTTTTTAAAAATGGTTGACGATACATCGATTCTCCCAAAAGCGAATCGATGTTTTCCCGAAACCAAAAGAATCGATAGTATCGATGTTGACATCGATTTTTTTGCAGCTCTAACCCCGAGCGTAGTATACCCTGTGGGTTTACAGGAACCCGCTCAAATTTACTCCAGATGAAATTCCCTAGTAACTCGTTTTTTAATTTTTGTGGGTGAAGGGGGCGTGGCATCGCGATAAAATTTTCTGGACACATCGACCACAAAATATTCATCATGTGTGCCAAATCTCAAGTCTCCAGCTACAAAACTGCTTTTGTTATGAGGTTTTTGAGTTACAAAACTGCTTGCTTCATGAGTTTTTACTTAATTTGTTGGCGAAAGGGGCGTGGCATCGCGATACAATTTTCTGGACACATCAACCACAAAATATTCATCATGAGTGCTAAATGTAAAGTCTTTAGCTGTTATATTGCTCTTGTTATGAGGGTTTTGAGCTACAAAACTGCTTGTTTTATACTTTTACTTTTACTTAATTTGTGGGCAAAGAGGGCGTGGCATCCAAAAAAAAGATAAACTTGATCTGCCTGCAAAAATTACCAGTGCTGGGACACCAAGTTCAAGCTTCTAGCTCTTAATATCTCTGAGATCCTTTCGTTCATACGAACGGACCGACAGACCGACGGACAGACGGACATGGCTATATCGACTCGGATATTGATGCTGATCAAGAATATATATACTTTATGGGGTCGGCCATGCTTCCTTCTGCCCGTTACATACTTTTAACAAACGTAATATACCCCCACAGAATTAATTTAAGAAACGATGATTGCTTCTTAGCAACATTATTGAAATTAAGATTAAGAAAGATCAGGGTTCCAATGTATCATCGTAATTGGATAATAAACTCGGAATGGAAAAGCGCTTATGGTTTGTAAAAAGCCAAATGTTACTGATTGATTGCTTAAATGTGTTGGTAATGGAAATTGAATGTAACCATACTAAACATATATATCTCGAGAACTGCTTGTACAAAATTATTTGGTAAGCTATAAGCAAGCATTTTTTTTAGTACAGTAATCACTGTGAAGGAGTCTAATTACTGAGCTTAACCGTAAACAAGGATTTATGCGTTTGAAATCTAAAATGCCTTTCAATACTATTGGTCCAGTATATGTAAGAATGAACGAAACTGTAGCCTTAAATCTTTCGAGATCATCAAGAGATCTCGGGTATCTATTAAATTCTTGGGGTATGTATTATTAGACCCTTTACTTTAAAAAAGTAAATAGGGTCTATTAAGTTTGTCAAAAAAAAAAATGTGCGTAACAGGTCGAAGGAAGTCCGGCAGACCCCATAAAGTATATATATTCTTGATCAGCATCACCAGCCGAGTCGATATAGCCATGTCCGTCTGTCCGTCTGACCGTCTGTCCTGCTGTCCGTCTGTCCTGCTGTCCGTCTGTCCTGCTGTCCGTCTGTCCTGCTGTCCGTCTGTCGTGATGTATGAGCGCCTAGATCTCAGAGACTATAAGAGCTAGGGTCACCAAATTTGGTGACAATACTCCTGTGACCCCCGAAAAGGTCAAGTTTGTTTTAGAATTTTGCCACGCCCCCTCCCGCCCCCAAAAATCGGGAAAACCCTAATAACTCGAGTAATTTAAAAGATACAAGTTCCAAAATCGGCATACATAGAATTTACTTTCCTTTCGATGCGTACTAAAAATTTCATCAAAATCGGACAATAAACACCGGAGATTTGAAGCAAACAAATTATCGAATGTACAATGGCAGGAAATATGCAGATATGTTAAGATTAACATTTGTATTTTAAGATTAACATTTGTATGCTAAGATTAACATTTGTATGTTAAGATTAACATTTGTATGTTAAGATTAACATTTGTATGTTAAGATTAACATTTGTATGTTAATAATTCAAGTGTAACATAAGCGATTATAGTTAATTAATCGGAAGCTAATCTGAGCAGCGTCAAATATATTTAGGTTTATATATAAGTCTGTAAGTTTGTAACTGTTATTTCATTGTTAAAGAATAAGTAAAGGGTCTCTCATAGTCGATTTCGACTGTAGCCTTTCCGACTGGTTTTTTATATATATAAGTTTAGTGTTAATTAAAAAAACTAAAGGCCGATTTAAGGAAAATGTAGTGATGTTTCACACTCAAAATAAATGCATGGGCTGGTGAATCACAAATTAATGCTCTTACATTAAAGGCAAACCAGTCGGAAAGGCTAAAGTCGAAGTCGACTATGAGACTCCCTTTACTTATTCTTCAAAATGGAAATAGGAGTGACACTAATAGTACCCCATAGCGCATTGTTACCACAATATGCTCTTCTTCTTCCTTTGGCCCGACACTGAGTAGTATTGAGTTTTGAATAACTTGAATACATTAGTACGCCGATGCTTGTCCTGTGTGCCCAAATTCAGGGCTCCAGTTTTTAAATTGACCATTATACGGGATTTTAAGTTTTTTTTAATAACTTTCGAGATTATTATCCGATCGCGATGAAATTTTCAGGATACGCTGTGTGCCAAAATTCAGGACTCTAGCTTTTATATTTTTTGATTTATGGGATTTCAAAAATCTTGTTTTTGATTTTTGGGGGCGTGGCAAAATTATAAAACAAAGTTGACCTTTTCGGGGGCCGCAGGAGTATTGTCAACAAATTTGGTGACCCTAGCTATTATAGTCTCTGAGATTTAGGTGTTTATACAGCAGGACAGACGGACAGCAGGACAGACGGACATGGCTAGATCGTCTCGGCTGGTGATGCTGATCAAGAATATATATACTTTATGGGGTCTGCCGGACTTCCTTCGACCTGTTACGCACATTTTGACAAGCTTAATAGACCCTATTTACTTTTTTAAAGTAAAAGATCTAAAAACCACCTCTAAACTTCGAAGGATGCAAAGGCTCAATTTCTGTCGATCAAATATGGCCTGGACTGGACTAAGGAGTGGGAGCGAGCAGTCTTTTCGGATGAAAAAAGTTCAATGTGGAGGTTCCTGATGGCTATGTCTACTACTTTCATGATCTCAGAAAGGAAGAGCATACTCTATTATCGATTGCACAGCTGTGCCGGTAATGTCATGGTGTGGTGAGCTATTACTTACTATAGCACCATAGAACTGCAATTGTACTGAAAACGGCTTTCCCTGCAATCAAGGATATTTTTGGATCCTTGGAAGTTCCATCAGTATAACGCATCTATCCACACCGCCAGGATAGTAAGGTCCTGGATTTAAAGTCAATACGTGGAGTTGCTAACTTCGCCGCCTTACTCGCCCGACCTGAACATTATAGAGAATGTTTGGGGATGGTTAGCACGCAAGGTGTATGAGTCCGGCAGACAATATTCAACTGAAGCTCAACTCATTGAAGGAATAAAATTTAACAACATTCACGATGTATGGCTCAATACCTTTCAGATGGTATTATCGCATGTTTCAGTTCGGAGTAATTGTTTATCTCTGTTATTGATAATTTAACTTAATTATCCATGTCTTCTGCATCGGATTCATTCAAAGCAGGCTCTGACAATACCAAAAGAGCACTTGATTTTTTATTAAGCGTTTAATTATAATTCCCAACAAGTTATATCAGATTGTTAATGGAGAGTCAATTGCTTGAAGACTAAACTTTGATCTCACGAATTTCGTGTATATTTTTATAGCTGTGCCCATTAAAAAAGGGCAAAAAAGGCTATAATGAATTTGTGTGAATGTATGTAACAGGCAGAAGGAATCATCTCCGACTATATAAAGTGTATATATTCTTAATCAGTATCATTAGGCGAGTCGATTGACACCTGTCCGTCTGTCAGTCTGTCCGTCCGTCTGTCTGTCCGTCTGTATGAACGCGTGGATCTCGGCAACTATAAGAGCTAGAGACTTCAAATTTGGAATGTAAGTTCCTGAATACCATACGCAGATCAAGTTTATTTTCATTTTTCGATATCAAGTCCCGTTGGTTTTAAAATTAGAATAATCAAAATAACATAAGCAATATTAAAGATAGAGACTTGAGATTTGGCACACATGATAAAAAGCTTGGGCTTAATGTGTCCTGAAAATTTCATCGCGATGCCCCGCCCCCTTCGCCCATAACTCGGAAAAGCTGATAACAAGAGCAGTTTTATAGCTAAAGACTTGAGATTTGTCACACATGGTAAGTATCCAACTCTCAATGTGTGCTACAAATTTCGATCGGATATTGAACTCAGAAGTTATTCAAGAAACAAATTTATGCAGCGCAGTAGCAGCGCAGTCGCTGCGCCGCGCCGACGATATAATGAACGAAAAGACGAGTTGTTCATATATGTTTGATTTGCCTTTCGTCTGCTATGGCGCTTAACATAAACAATCAACAGCCGCAGTCCAGTGTTGCCAGACTATCGCAAGTAACCTACTCTCGATGCAAGCAAAATCGACTTCAAGCGATATATTTAGATCCCATTATAATGAAAATACTTTTCTTTGAAGACCTGCACAGGGTATCCTACTGTCGCGCCCGCTCGACTGATCGGCTTGTTAAACTTGTAACGCGCAGTATTCTAATAAATGTGCCGCAAGCAAGACAGTTTTGTAAGGAAATTTTTTAATTTCGAATTTGAAGAAAACATTAGTGTGTGCAAGTTGTGCCAGCGCGTTTTGAAAGGAAATTATGTAACAAATTTAAAAAGACACAAGAGCGATGAGCACAAGCCGCAATACGAAAATTAAGCTAGTGAGCAAGATAACTGTGAACCCGTCAGAAGAAACAAAGAATTGCAGTTACTTTCGCAACAGACGAAGTTAAGGATGCCTGCATCCAGTTAGTTACAATGGGAAAAATGCCATTTGCTGTACTGGACTCTGAGCCATTTCAAAAATTAACGGGTCAAATTTTTTCCGGCTTAGAAATGAGCCTAATAACTTCAAAAAATACTATGGAGCACGTATCTGAAACATTTCCAGCCGTAAAGGAAGTAATTATAAAGGCAAGGGAACGCAAAATAATTTGTCTAAAGCTGGACATTGCGTCAAGACATATCAAGGGCATGCTAGGGATAAATGCTCAATTTTACGAAAACAGCGAAATTAAAGTAGTCACTCTGGGTATAATTGAACTAAATAAGAAGCACACCGGCGCTAATCTCAGTGCTAAAATAGAGAACATTCTAAGCGAGTTTTGTTTGGACAAAACCCAAATTTATTCAGTGACGTCCGACAGTGGTCGTAACATTTTAAAGTCCATTGAACTAATTAACCAGAAAACAGATCCGATGAAGAAGAACTGATTAATCACGTCAGCATTTTCTCAATTGCATCTGTTAAGTGTGCTGCACATACCCTTCAACTCTCCGTTAAAGATTTTATGAAGCAATTCGACAATGCAGGTCTAATTAATAAAGCTCGTCGGCTGGTAAAACTGTTAAGAACTCCCACACACAGGAAGATTATTCAATTTCATTATTATTTATTATATTAAAACTTTTTCCAGGTTGTCAGTTTTAGCTGAAGGCCTACCTCAGTCCACTATTGATGTTCCTACACGGTGGAACTCAACCTTCGTAATGCTCGAACCCATCTATTTTGCCACCCAAAAACTCCAAAATTAACAATTATATTTGGGGGAATATTATACATTATGGCTTCATCTAAAATTAACCGTTAAGGCAATGAGCAACCCTCACAGTCCGGCATAAGCAAGCGCCATTGAAAAAAGAGAAGATGCGATAAATTCTAATGAAGTAGTTATCCCAGGATGCGAAGGGTTTTGCAGAAAAACCCATTGCAAATAATTACGGCACGAAATAATTTAATTAAGCTATTCAAACAAATTCATAGTTTAAAAATAAAGGTAAGCAGGGTGTATAATGTGTAATATGCACTTGTTATTATACATTTCTTCGCAGAGCGTATCTTTGGTATTGTCCGATCATGCTGCGAATGACGTCGACCCACCGATCGCACTCTACTTGATGCATTTTTAAATTCTATTGACGTTTGTTCAGATAGTAATGAATCCGATGTAGATGATATGGATAACGAAGTTCAATTGGCAATAACGGAAATAAATAATTAATCCCCAAGGCCAAATAACATAAATGAAAATATAATGAAATATTGGGAGGAACGGAAATACATTTTTCCTCGACTATATGAATTGACAAAATCGGTCCATTGCGTTCCAGCAAAGCAAGTTAGTGTTGAATGTGCCTTCTCCGCACTAAAGCTTGTCGTGACCGACTTAAGATGTAACTTGTCAACCAATTCCATTAAACAAGTTTTATTTTTAAAACTAAATAAATTTTAATCAAAGCCATACATCGTGTACACCTAATATCATGGCATGCGATATACCATATTAAAGTTATTGAGCCATACACCGTGAATGTTTTTAAATTTTAATAATACACCTCTTGGTTCAAAGAATATTCGAGTTTAATTTTTATTATAAACGAAAAATAACTAATTAATTTGTAACTTTTATTTTAAAACTTATAACTGTTACGATCCTGGTTCAAACGGATCGATTTGAATTCGGATTCTCCCCCCTTCATGCCTACTTACGGTTTTTTGAATATTTCTTACACCTCTCATGTAAACTTGATTTACAGGTCTGGCAAATTAGATCTCTTGAAGGAAAAGCTCAACTTAAAGAAAGAAAACAAAACAATCAATCAGAATTTCGATAACAATAGGGTTTAATAGTCGACAAGCCAAAATTATGTGGAAGTGGAACTTCAAATGATGGAAATACCGCGAGAGAGTTTTTATACCCTGTGCCCATTGAAAATGGGCAAAAGCGGTATAATGAATTAGTGTGAATGTATGTAACAGGCAGAAAGAAGCATCTCCGACCCTATAAAGTATATATATTCTTGATCAGTATCAATAGCCGAGTCGATTGACACCTGTCCGTCTGTATGAACGCGTGGATCTCAACAACTATAAGAGCTAGAGACTTTAAATTTGGAAGGCAGGTTCCTGAATACCATACGCAGATCAAGTTTATTTTCAATTGTCGATATCTCACCCCCGCCCACGCAAACAGAAGAAAACCTCCAATTCCAAATGAATTCAGCCTAACATGGCTGATAGTTAAAGTATAACTCACGCTGAGCAATTTGCTGCAAGTTTCATCGCGATCGACCCATAAATAAGGGAGATATTAAGGAATAATTTAGTTTGTTGCAGTTCTGGATACAAGCAACATCGATTTCGAGCGATTCCGATAACGATCTTCGATTTATTCGTTCTAATTTAAATAATTCAAATAAGTTGGAAAAGTGCCCCCTTTACAATTGTATTGGCCTCCCCGTGGTGTTCCCTAGGAACCGGTTAAATTAAACCTGAAGCTAATTCGAGCGGCGATATATTTGAATATATATGTAGACATAAATAAAAGCACTTCCACTATAATTAAAACACTTTTTGTAAAAAACTTTTATTTTAAGACCTGCACAGGGTATCCACCTGTCGCGCCCGCTCGACTGATCGGCTTGTTTTTTAATAACTTCCGAGACTATAATCCGATCACGATGAAATTTTCGGGATACGTTGGGACCCTGCTCAGGACTCTATCTTTAATATTATTTGTTTTATGGGATGTCAAAAATTTTGTTTTCGATTTACGGATGCGGAAGAGGGCGTGTCAAAATTTTAAGATAAACTTGATCTGCTTAGCCCATAGACGAACCACCATGCCAAATTTGGTGACTCTAGCTTTTTTAGTCTCTGAGATATAGGCGCTCATACAGAAGGACATGACGGCTGGTGATGCTGATCAAGAATATATATGGGCATATCCCAAAAATCGTTTACCAAGCTAAAAAAAATTAAAGTTGCTCGAACAATATTTTTTTTGGTTTTAGTAATAGTATATATATTTAATTTTATAGAAATAAATCGAAAATTTATTTTCGTGGGTGTATTATATGAAATATCGGACTATATCCAGACTGAAAAAGGGTTTTTTAATATTGTCAAAAAACGTATAAAAATCAAACTTAGAAGCTTGATTTTTTTTGAATCATATCTTATTGAAATAAACTTTTATATAAAAATACAAAACTTTTGGATATTTTTCAGAAAAATATTAAAATAATTGATGTAATGTTACACATTTTTTATGTAACGTCCGCATCGGAAAATATGTTATTTTTTGTGTAACTGGTAAAGTTTTCATTTTTTTTCTCAAACTTTCCTTGCAACCATGTTTTATAATGTACTTGAAAAAAAAAACAATTTAAAAAAAATTTTAAACGGTGTTTCAAAAAAAAATTTTTTTTGCTATTTTTGTAACGTCCGCAACACAACCCAATAGGTAAAAATTAAAAAAAAAATGTATAGACTAAAATGAATTATAGGTCTCCAAATTATTGTACACAATTTTTTTTGGATCGGACCACTATATTTTATATATGAGCCATGTTACTGATGTAGCCGATTTGCACCAAAGTTGCAGTTTTTAACCCTTTGAACTAAAACTCGTTTTTTTATTAGATTTGGACTAACTCTTTATATAGCTGCCATATAACCGATCTGGTCGATATATATCAACCTGTGTGGGTTTCTTGTACCAAGCAACTAATAGGTTAATTTTGGCAAAACACTGCAAAATGGATGAACGCCCACAACTATGTAAATGTTTCAAATTTTACGACAAAAATTCCCAAGTTTATTTGTATGAATCTTTGGGATCATACATTTTCTAATGAGGAAACCAAAACTGCTACTGCATGGGTTGTGTAGAAAGACACATCACATTACATTCAAAAATATCGGCAGTGCGAAATTCATGCCTTCCCTACCAGAAATACAATGATCAGGGGGAAAGGAATGAAAAAATCATGGATTTAGAAGTATTCGAATGGTTGACGCTATGATCGAGAAATATTTAACAAAACACATTCAAAATGTAGGTATTCGCGAGTACTATCAATAGGTATAATAACATAAGTGTCTCAGGAAAAAAATTCATGCTCAAGGTTCCTTTGCGGACGTAAAAAACATCGAAAGTCATTTTTCAGGTTGGCAAGCATTTTCAACATTATCAGGGAAATTTTCGTCTAAATCAAAAAAAAAAAATACTTAACATAAAAGATGGAGAAATATTTAAAGATAAGAAAATATAGAATATCTAATAAAAATGTTCCATTTGTTTTGTAAAAAAAGGGGTTATTTTTTACTTATTTTCTGTTTTTCAAAGGTGGAAAAAATGTAACGTCCTACATAGCGGACGTCCGCAACGGCCCATTTTTTAAATAAAAAACGAACGGAGTCACTTTTGGCCAAAATGAAAACTGTTTTTTAATCTTTAAATATTTCTCCAACTTTTATGTTAAGTCTTTTTTTTTTGATTTAGAAGAAAAATTCGCTAAAAATGATGAAAATGCTTGCCAACCTCCAAATGACTTCCGTTTTTTGTAACGCCCGCAACGGAACTTTGAGAATGAATATTTTTTTTGTGAGACACTTATGACAAATTTTATTACACCAATTGATAGTACTCGCGAATACCTACATTTTGAATGTGTTTTGTTAAATATTTCTCAATCACAGCGCCAACAGTTTCAAAAATAACGCCAAAATTTGCGTACGAATGTAACGTCCGCAACGCTGGGATAGCCCATATACTTTATGGCGTCTGCCGGACTTCCTTCGACCTGTTACTAATATTTTGACAAACTTAATAGACCCGTTTTGCTTTTTTAAAGTAAAGAGTCTAAAAAGTGTTGATACACTTAAAGTCAACATTTTAACTTCGACTTTTTTATTTTTGGCCTATGGGAGGATCGGTATGAAACTTGCAGCAAATTGCTCAGCTTGCGTTATACTTCAACTATATGTTAAGTTAAGCTGTATTATCTGAGGATGTGAGAGTTTCATCTCTTTGGGTGGGCGGGGGGTGAGATATCGAAAACTGAAAATAAACTTGACCTGCATATGGTATACAGAAACCAACATTCCAAATTTGAAGTCTCTAGCTCTTATATGTATTTGCTGAGATCCACGCGTTCCTAAAGACGGACGGACGGACAGACAGAAGGACAGGTGTCAATCGACTCAGCTATTGATACTGATCAAAAATAGTTATATACTTTATATGGTCACGGATGCCTCCTTTTGCCTGTTACATACATTCACACAAATTCATTATACCCTTTATTGCCAATTTTTAATGGGCCCAGGTTATAAAAAATGTGAAACGACCAATAGGAGCGTGCCAATTACAGTGGTGCCACATGTACAATTATGTGAACATTTTGCTACCGAAAGTTAGTTATTCACATTTATTGATGTGCAGACCCAATATTAATATATGCTGAAATATTTTCATTATGTTTCTTAATTATATAAATTTACTGTAATATTAGATTTTAAGTGAGATAAATAACATTAGCAACGCAGGTATTCAGTGATATAATAGTTCTTACAAATTGAATTAATGCTGATTATAAAATATTCTAACGGCTGTGCTATGAGAAATTGGTATACAATCAATTATGCCTGATTCGGTTTAGAATTTTACTTTATTTTACACCACGGTGCGAAGTAAATTTGAGTGGAATGAAAACAACAAAATAGCGCTGCCGCCAAAATAACTGTGATTTTTTTTGCTCACATTTAGTACAGTTGTGATATCTGCATAAGTGTTGCCAATTTAGCTTTTATTCGGACAGATCTATTCTTTTACGCCAACTAATAGCAGTCGATAAAAGAAAAACTACCTAGCTTTAAAAACAAGAGTTAAAATTAACTATGCACCAGTATGAAACGCTACAGTCGAAGTCGACTATTAGAGACGCTTTACTTATTCTTCAGAAAGGAAATAATAGTAACAAAATAAGATATTTATAATAAACCTAAATAAATTTGTCGTATTAAATAAATTCAAAATCTGTTAAGAGCACACTCACATATGTACATAGTATGTAAAAGATACGAAGTTTGTAGTTTAACAAGCACATGTACGTTACATGTCTATGTTACACTCGAATCATTAACATCCAAATGTTAATGTAAACATGCAAATGTTAAGGTTAACATACAAATGTTATGTTAATATACATGTATGTACATATGTACGCAACGTATGAAATAAAAGTGTGCTTCTTGTTAGTTTTGAACTCCGGAATGCGCCAATGAAGCCATTGTCGATTATTTGGCAAATATTAAGAACAGAAAAAAAGTATGACCCTGGTGGGATTCGAACCATGGAAGCACACCGCAAGAGTCCCACGTTCTAACCATTGCGGCAATGTAGCCTTTGTTAATTGATTGGCAATTACCAGATTTATACAGAACTGGAATTAATAAATATTGTTTCAATGCCTCAAGTTGCTGCCTCCAACCTTTGTATATTCGAAAATTTGTTTGCTTCAAATCTCCGGTGTTTATTGTCCGATTTTGATAAAATTTCAGTACACATCGGAAGGAAAGTAAATTCAATGTATGCCGAATTTGGAATTTGTATCTTTTAAATTACTCGAGTTATTCGGGTTTTTTTTCGATTTTTGGGCTCGGGAGGGGGCGTGGCAAAATTCTAAAACAAACTTGACCTTTTCAGGGGCCGCAGGAGTATTGTCACCAAATTTGGTGACCCTACCTCTTATAGTCTCTGAGATCTAGGTGTTCATACATCACGACAGACGGACAGCAGGACAGACGGACATGGCTATATCGACTCGGCTGTTCGTGCTGAACAAAGATAAATATACTTTATGTGGTCTGCCTGACTTCCTTCGACCTGTTACGCACATTTTTTTTTTGACAAACTTAATTGACCCGTTTTACTTTTTTAAAGTAAAGGGTCTAAAAACAGGGAACGAATGCGGAGTGTTAAACAAAAGTGGAAAGCGTTGGCCGAAGGGAATCCTGAAATGATTGAACAGAAAAGACGGAAAGAGTGCATAGGAAAAATACAGAGGCGGGAGAAGATGGCAGAAATTGGAAATCCGGAACAAAACAAACGAACCTTACAAATGCGAGCAAACATTGGCTCAAGTTGCGCTTTATGATATTGTGACGAAATTGGCAATACTGCGCCTGTCGCCCAAGGTTGTCACTACGAACAGCTGTTAGTAAACAGGTGGGAGCGACCCTGGCGCCCAAGGTTGCCACTGCACGCAACTGTTGATCAACAGTTGGGGCGGGGGAACGGTCACACCTAACGGAGGGGGAGCGGCCCTGATAGTGGAAGCGTCCCTGCAGTAAAAGGGATGGCGGCACTTCCGCTTCCAACTTCACTTAGAAAAATACAGCGAAACCGCACGGAGCCGTGGGAAAATAAATCCGCGTAAAGCTGCTGTTTTCAAGTAATCTTGAAAGCTTTTTAAAATCTGTTTGCTGCAATATTCAATATGAAAATCGCATGACAAGCAATTGCAAGTAGTCCTTGACAGATTTATAATATCAGTTTCTTCCCCTAGCATATTTCTTTAATATGGAAGATGGGGTAAAATGGCAGCATTGGCGAAAAATAGACAACCGCAAAGCTCTTACCGAAACATTTGCTACTTTTTTTCTTACCTTATTGTAGATTTGGAAACAAAATGACCGTCTTTTAAGATTTATTTTTTTTTGTTAAAAGAGCTCAGAATAAGTATTTTGCAGAAACTAAAATAAACTTAGGGTCTAAAGCATAGTATACAGTAGCTCGAAATCCAATTTGAATGGTATCAACTCCATATAAAAAAAGGGTTGCAAAGTAGGCTTAAAAATTTTTTGAGAGGCTGTTTTGATAGTCGGTATACTGAATATCAAAACTTTGGGCGCTCAAAAAGTGACTGGCGCTTTACAACACTGTTTCATAAACAGCTGGTGTTTTATTCTGACAGGTTGGAAGATGAAACTTTTTCATCTTTCGACTAGTCAAAATACTTTTCATGTCATGGCGGCAACAAGCAAACACAATAAAAAAAAGCAGAATTAAGATGTTCGAAAACAACAAAAAAAATTCTGTTAATTCAAGAGGTTCAACAAAGACCCATATTTTGGGACTTGACCGATAAAAAACATTTTGACGGTATTTTTATAAAAAGTACCTGGAAAAGTGTGGCAGAGGCGCTTAACAAACCCGGTGAGTTTTCTTGGATTGCCAAGTTTATGAAACGCGATATAAGTCATTCTGGAGGTCGCTTCGTGATAGCTATAATTACCACATCAAGGCGTCGGAGAGAAAGCGGGCAAAATGTGGTAGTGCCGGTGGAGTTGGGCCACAGCCGCTCAGGGCCAATGACGCCATAGAATGACATGGGTTTATTTATGGGTTTTGCCAGAGCTCTCGACGCAAAGGCGGTTAGTAGATATACTAAAAATATGAAAAGTAACTTAATATTATTGTGTTGCACATTTTCTTGCAGTACGTACAGCAGCACATTACTAGACGTCGCGTCCTCAAGTCAAGGCAGGTCTTCTGATGCCATTGACTGGGAGTCGCCACTTGCAAAGAACAACACATCATTCTGTAGCCTTGTAGACATCGACGATAGTCAAGTTGCAGAGAGTTTCGATGCGATCAACACATCGCGCGGCAACACGTCGTCATCATACTCATATGTAAGTACAAATGCGAATATAATATATACTACATATTCATAATAATAATATGTAATTTACAGCAGGCCAAGCCCAGCTAAAATTGAAGATCGACACGCTACCAGCGTCGCAGGAGGTGTTCGGCAAGCTGGACTGCGTTATGGAAAAGCAGGCTCAGATTGTTTCTGGCCCTCGCTCAGGGGTACTGTCTGCCGCTGTTTACTGGAGCGACATGGTGAAGGGGCTCCGGCCGGAGAAAGCACGTAGAGCTACGCGAGCTGTTACCCAATTGTTGTGGGACTTTGAGAACGAGGTAGATGAATAGACGTCAAAATAGTAGATACTTATGGTATTAGTTTAATTTTTAGATGAGATAAAAAGTTTTAATGCAATTTACGTATTTTATAGATGCACTATTACGTTACTGTTTTAGAAGTATGATGTAAAAAATAGAGCTTATTGAGTAGATTTTTTAAAACATAGTACTATTTGGCCTTTTACTTAATCATTGATCAAGTAGATGATCATTCTAAACGATATCATGCAACTCATGTTCCTTATATTTAAATAAATAACACAAAACTTTTAATAAAATTGCATTTTAATTATTTTTAATTTTTTATATGTTTTCAAATCCAGCTGCTTCGTCTTCCCAAGGAACGGAACCCTCTGGAGAGTTTACAAACTCCTTAAGGTTTTTCCGCACATATTTGGGGTAGTCGTTGCAGCGACCACGGAATGACGAAAGCTCTGCTAGTGTTGTGGGGTTAGAGCTTTCAGGTTTTTCGGAATGTACGATTCCCGAGGAGTCGTACGCAACATTAAATTGTGCAGAGAACTGCAAGCTGCAACAATTTTCTGCGCACTGTCCGGTCTGCACAACAAAGTGCGTTGCCCGGCCATCCACTTTTATTTAATGGAAAGGCATCATCGCCTACCATGAAATATCGAGTTGAAATGCCATTCAGTAGAGAGTTTTCCGAAAACTCCAGATCTCCCGACAGCAATGCCTTTCCCAGCTTGCAGTGCGAAAAAGCATTCATATTTCCCTCGCTGCCATAAACGCCAACATCAATGAAAGTAAAGCGATATGACGCATCGCACACCGCCATCAGCACAATCGAGTGGAAGCCCTAAGATTGCATACGAAAAGTTATTGTTAGAGAGGGTAATAAAATAACAAATTAACATACTTTGTAATTGTAACAAGCCGATCAGTCGAGCAAGCACGACAGTTGGAAACCCTGTGCAGGTCTTCAAACAAAAGTATTTTCATTATAATGGGATTTAAATATATAAAATACAGGGTCTTTCTCGAACCTATGGGCACACCTATGGGCATGCCAATTTGGAGATTGGCATCATCTTCCAAAATTCAGTTCAGAATCGCCTTTTTAATATATATTTTTTCAAGTATTACCTGGCTCTTCCATATCGATTGAATCCTCCATAAAGGCATATTCCTGCTCCTTGTCATCCCTCCGACGCTTTCGGCCTTGAAATGATATAGCTCGTTTACAGGCTATTATCATTGAGCGACCATCCAAATTTTGCAGATGCGTCATCACACTTTCATCTGGCCTAAGTTTGACTAGCTTTGAAAAGTCGTGTTTTTATCTGGTTAAACTCCGACTCTGACGAAGCACTGCTCGGCGGGATATCCCCGTAGCCAAACTCATCGCGAGCAATTGACGTCATTAGTGGCAACTTCTTCGAGTCTGCAAGCAACTTTTTGTTGAGTGGTGGATAGTGATACGGATTGGGATCCATACACTCCAACCACCGCTGATTTAAGCCGGTTGCCCAAAGAAAATATAAATTTTTTAAAATTTATGCCCTCACCTTGTTCGATCTCGTCAAAGTTATCCTCTGTATTCTCTAAAAAGAAAAATAAAAATATTTTAGCTACGGTAAGAAAATTTCAATTTTTTTCAACTGCAACATGTTTGTCGACTTGGATAGTCCCAGTTGCTCTGTTTCGTAGGAACGAAACACTCTTTTTCAGAGCAGATCCGCAACTTGTCGATTGCGACATAGTCAGTAACGACG
Organism: Drosophila histrio; assembly: GCA_958299025.2. Lineage (NCBI taxonomy): Eukaryota > Metazoa > Arthropoda > Insecta > Diptera > Drosophilidae > Drosophila > Drosophila histrio. The sequence goes on along the minus strand of OY282582.1, from coordinate 17,194,830 downwards.
CGAGCAACTCACCGGCTTCCTTTAAGGACGTTGCTCGAATATAATGTGCGATACCGATCAAATAAAGCCTTTTACTCAAAGGCTGCAGCTTGCTCAGAATATCGCAATATTTTTTTAAAATGTGCCCATTATCGATGCGCAAATAGCATGGGATGAGAACATGCTCATAGCATGCATTCACGTATTCTGTCACTGTTTTGAATACAGTGAATGCATCTAAGCAATCGATCTGCAAAGCTGCTGCGTCATCGGTGATAACTTCTTTTGGTGGTGGAGCACCAACCACATTTACCCAGTGACGCAACCAAGTGCCTATATTGAAAGCAGTATGCGATCTGTTTGCATCTGACTGACAGTAATCTGCCCGTGGTTGGTATGGATGACTACACCACAGTACATGACGATTGGACCTAAAATAATATTGAGAAACACTTTTTCGGTTAGTCCCAATTCATTAATTTAATTATAATAATTTGGTTTCTTTTAGTCTATATATTTAAGTTTGAAAAGCTTCAGGTAAGTGATTTTATTTATCAATATAAGATTAAAATCAAATTAGAAATGGGAAAATTAATTAATATTTTAAATCGTTTAAGTAAAAATTAAAATATTATTATTACATGATTGGCATTGTTTTTTAGCCATTATACATGATATTAACACTATCTTGAAATATTTAAAAAAATATTTTACTTAAAATTCCAAGTACCTGTCATGCATCCATCTGGGCGGAGTATTTTTTTGGACAAGCCAGTCGCGTCCAGGGATACCCTCAGGTAAAGGGAAACGATGCAGTATTCGTTGTACACATGAAGCTGACTCGCAGTTGAATCCATCACAGTGAATGGCACAGTTTTTTTCATGTATTGAATTGTGCAATGATCCACTCTTCAGCTTGTGCAACGCTGTTAATGGGTCCTTATTACGCATGGTATTATCATACTCCAGCTTCGTATTTCGCAATACTCGTTGAGAGTATAATATGGGCGGTATTCGCTCGAATCATAACGATGATCTCGCTGAAGCGATTGGCCACTCAACAGTGCTCCACATTTGCAATGCCCTCTAACAAAAGAGCTCATTATTTTGTTGCAATGTACTCAAGTTATATTTATATCATGAAATAACAAATTATTAAAAGTATCTTTTCGTAGACTCATTTTTGATCTATTATTGAACATATATTATTGTACACAGTATTTGTTTAATTCATAGACATATTTGGCAATATACATTTTCCAGGCAATTATTAGAAGCTCCGGATATTACGGCTGAGTCGGTTAGAACCCTTCCGTGGTCAAAACACCAAGCATGCTTGAGTGCATGCTCCTCCAAGAGCTTTTGCGTAACCGCACTCTACCACTCTCGGGCTTTAAATACTAAATAAATCCGTTGCTTTTGGCTCCGGTCTTTTGCATTTTGCGCTTATAGCTTTTGCTCGATCATTGTGTCAAAGCTAGATTTTATAAAATGTATTAGATACACATTTGTCGATTCGGCTAGCGAAGTATCTAGAGTTGAATTTACAAACGTACGATAAGACTACTTCATATATAATATAAATTAACAGGATGCTTTATTTAATAAAAGTTCTTACATTTCGGTTGTCCTCCAATTCAAATTGGCGAAATACTTTCCTGCAAGTTGCAAACGCGTACAATGATAGGTCCGTTTTCGGAGTCCCCATACTCTGGTCAAAACTTTCCACAATTTCCTGCCAAATTTTGCAGGTTTTAGATGATTATTTGCCCGTTTCCACATTGAATATGGTCGGCTTTTACAAGGTTAGCACACCAATAACATAATCTGCATCAATTGTTGCTGGTTTTCCTCGCTTCATCATCTTTGGTGATAAACGTCGAAACTACTCGCCTGTTAAATATTAAAATCCATATGTAAACAATTCACTTCTATGACTCAAACGTTTTGTTTACTTCCGGGAAATTGAAAACAACTTACTATGGAGAAATATCCTGTATGCAAATATAATATTTTAATATTATATTAATTAAAATAATGTTTGCAATCAAATATATTAGTTGCAACAACTTTTAAGCCACACTTTTAACTTTTAAATCAATTCGTAACAACAAAACAAATAACTTGGCGAAGCATCCAACGAAAGCGATAGTCACAAATTCTCAGAAAAGTGTCTTTATGCGATCGTTCGTCAATAATGTACATACATATATGAAACGAGTTAGAGTAGTGTATAAAGTAAAAGCTATTGCTCCACTAATTCATTTCATATACATACAAAATTGTGTACAATAATATATGTTCAAAAATAGACCAAAAATGTCTACGAAAAGATTATTGATTTGTTGCCTTTTAATTAATTTCCATTTCATGATAAACACAACTTAAGTACATTTCAAACAAACCGATCAGTCGAGCGGGCGCGACAGGTGGATACCCTGTGCAGGTCTTAAAATAAAAGTTTTCAGAATAAGTATTTATATTATAGTGGAAGTGCTTCCATTTATGTCTACATATACATTTAAATATATCACTGCTCGAATTAGCTTCCGGTTTAATTTAACCGGTCATCAGGGAACACCCCGGGAGGTCAGTAAAGGGGACACTTTTCCAACTTATTTGAATTATCTAAAATAGAACGAATAAATCAAAGATCGTTATCGGAATCGATCGAAATCGATGTTGCTTGTATTCAGAATCTCAAACAAACTAAATTTTTGTTCTGCATGTAGTCTGGCAACACCACATGTTTCTCTCTCTCACACACAGCAGTTATCTTATTGTGCGCCAAACCATTTATTTTTGAAATTTAAGGCAATATTTATATATATGGGCTTTTGTAATGCAGACAAAGTAAATTATTTTAATACTTTGATAGAAACGTGAATTTGTCAACCATACGTGTAAGCAATCGCAAATTTAAATTAATATAATAATAGTAATTATTCAGTTTGTCAGTGCTGGACAACTCTCAAACTGTTGTTGGACAGTGTTGGACAACTGGCCAATTATAATGAAATAATGGCAAGAAAGAAATTCCACAATATCTCCTTTACTTGTGGGTCGATCGCTATGAAACTTGCAGCAAATTGCTTATCTTAACAAACATGCGTGTAAACAATCGCTAATATTAATTAATCGATTCGGCTATTGATACTGATCAAGAATATATATACTTTATAGGGTCGGATATGCTTCCTTCTGCTTGTTACATACATTCACACAAATTCAATTTACCGCTCTTGCCCATTTTTACTGGGCACAGGGTAAAAACTAAATTAAGTAGCAAAACTGAGAGGAGTCGTGGCCAATCGATTCAGCGAGATCATCGTTATGACTTGCACTATTGATTCCGGAAGGCAGGAAGTTCAGTTTGGACGAAGTATTCTTCGTTGACCGGACAGACTGAGAATCGGAAAATATATGAATGACCAAAACAAATTTGCATCAATTATCGAGGCGGAGTTGGCAAACGGCTTGATAGTGTGTGACGACCGAAAACCGCCCATGTTATACTCTCAACGAGTATTGCGAAAAGCGAATCTGGAGTATGATAATACCATGCGTAATAAGGACCCATTAACAGCGTTGCACAAGCTGAAGAGTGGATCATTGCACAATTCAATACATGAAATAAAAACTGTGCCATTCACTGTGATGGATTCAACTGCGAGTCAGCTTCATGTGTACAACGAATACTGCATCGTTTCCCCTGCATGACAGGTACTTGGAATTTTAAGTAAAATATTTTTTTAAATATTTCAAGATAGTGTTAATATCATGTATAATGGCTAAAAAACAATGCCAATCATGTAATAATAATATTTTAATTTTTACTTAAACGATTTAAAATATTAATTAATTTTCCCATTTCTAATTTGATTTTAATCTTATATTGATAAATAAAATCACTTACCTGAAGCTTTTCAAACTTAAATATATAGACTAAAAGAAACCAAATTATTATAATTAAATTAATGAATTGGGACTAACCGAAAAAGTGTTTCTCAATATTATTTTAGGTCCAATCGTCATGTACTGTGGTGTAGTCATCCATACCAACCACGGGCAGATTACTGTCAGTCAGATGCAAACAGATCGCATACTGCTTTCAATATAGGCACTTGGTTGCGTCACTGGGTAAATGTGGTTGGTGCTCCACCACCAAAAGAAGTTATCACCGATGACGCAGCAGCTTTGCAGATCGATTGCTTAGATGCATTCACTGTATTCAAAACAGTGACAGAATACGTGAATGCATGCTATGAGCATGTTCTCATCCCATGCTATTTGCGCATCGATAATGGGCACATTTTAAAAAAATATTGCGATATTCTGAGCAAGCTGCAGCCTTTGAGTAAAAGGCTTTATTTGATCGGTATCGCACATTATATTCGAGCAACGTCCTTAAAGGAAGCCGGTGAGTTGCTCGCGTCGTTACTGACTATGTCGCAATCGACAAGTTGCGGATCTGCTCTGAAAAAGAGTGTTTCGTTCCTACGAAACAGAGCAACTGGGACTATCCAAGTCGACAAACATGTTGCAGTTGAAAAAAATTGAAATTTTCTTACCGTAGCTAAAATATTTTTATTTTTCTTTTTAGAGAATACAGAGGATAACTTTGACGAGATCGAACAAGGTGAGGGCATAAATTTTAAAAAATTTATATTTTCTTTGGGCAACCGGCTTAAATCAGCGGTGGTTGGAGTGTATGGATCCCAATCCGTATCACTATCCACCACTCAACAAAAAGTTGCTTGCAGACTCGAAGAAGTTGCCACTAATGACGTCAATTGCTCGCGATGAGTTTGGCTACGGGGATATCCCGCCGAGCAGTGCTTCGTCAGAGTCGGAGTTTAACCAGATAAAAACACGACTTTTCAAAGCTAGTCAAACTTAGGCCAGATGAAAGTGTGGTGACGCATCTGCAAAATTTGGATGGTCGCTCAATGATAATAGCCTGTAAACGAGCTATATCATTTCAAGGCCGAAAGCGTCGGAGGGATGACAAGGAGCAGGAATATGCCTTTATGGAGGATTCAATCGATATGGAAGAGCCAGGTAATACTTGAAAAAATATATACAGTTATGGAAAAAATAATAGAAACGCAAATTATTTTTTTACTTGATGAGTTTCTGACAAGCTTCAACTATAATAATATGAATGAAACCCACTGTGCAAGCATCGTTGATAACGGTGCTTAATTGCGATATCCTTTTTGAACATCTTTCGCCAACAATTTTTGCTGTACGTCGAGTTTCATTGATAGACCACATGTTTCGGTTGGAAAAAATAATAGAAACGCTCACATGTTTTGCTGAAATTTTAGATTTTTATTGGTCAAAATTAAAATAAAAGGTATTATTTTGAATATTTCGGATAACAGAAGTGTTAATATAGCAACTTGTGGTAAAATTGATCACTTAATTTTGTTATTAGAATCAGAATGGGTCGTGGAGAACATTGCACAAGTGTTGAGAGGAAAATAATGCTTAGACTGAGGGAAGAAGGCCAATCCATGGCGGAAATCGCAGAACTAATGGAGTGCTCAAAAAAAAAAGTTTTTTCTGCTATCCACTTTAAAGAAAAAAAGGAGTCCCGCGGCAGAAAGCGAGCAACTTCACAAAATTTTGACACGAGGCTTATTCGAAAATCGAAAAAGGAGCCATTCCTTTCATCCATGGAACTTAAAAATTACATGAACGCTTCAGTTACTAGTCGTACTATACGAAATAGGCTGATTGAGAGTGATTTGAAGGCACATTCAGCAAGAAGAGTTCCCTTTCTAAGCAAAAAGCATGTTGAGAAGCGCATCTGCTTTGCGAAGAGACATGAAATCCGGAAAAATTGGAGAAATGTTCTTTGGTCCGACGAGACAAAGATAAATTTGTTTGGATCTGATGGAAGACCCCATGTTAGGCGCCCAAAAAACACTGCTTTCGATCCCAAGTACACTATAAAGACCAGAAAACACGGGGGCGGAAATATAATGCTATGGGGATGTTTCTCCGCAGCAGGTGTTGGTCCGTTACATTGGATACAGGGCAATATGTGTGCTCCGGACTATGTCAACATACTTAACGAAGTCATGTTACCGTATGCCGAAGAAAACATGCCGTTAAAGTGGGAGTTTATGCAGGATAACGATCCCAAGCATTCGTCGAAACTGGCCAAAAACTGGTTCCTTAACAATGAGGTTGATGTTATGGACTGGCCTGCTCAGTCACCTGACCTTAATCCAATTGAGCACTTGTGGGGGATTTTAAAAAAAAGGCTGAGTGGTTTTCAACCCAAAAATAAAGATGATTTGTGGAAGAAAGTCCAGGAGGAGTGGTACTCAATTGATCCTTCAATTTGTTCAAATCTGGTGGAGTCTATGCCTCGTAGATGTGCTGCAGTTTTAAAAAACCGTGGTCACACAACAAAATATTAAATTTATTAACTTTTCATCATAAATTTTTTGAAACTAGTCAAATTGGATAGGATTAGTCATTTCGTTTCTATTATTATTTCCAGGCGAAAAAAAAACATTGAATTTAAATGAAATTTTTTTTTTAAGTGAATTAAAATAAAGACTATTTTCTTTTTTATTATGAAAGACAATTGTATTTATGTTAAGGAAAAATTAAAAAAAAATTCTCTTTATGACATTCTGTACACAAAATGTAAAGCTTAAGACAGAGAGAAAATGCGTTTCTATTATTTTTTCCATGACTGTATTAAAAAGGCGATTCTGAACTGAATTTTGGAAGATGATGCCAATCTCCAAATTGGCATGCCCATAGGTGTGCCCATAGGTTCGAGAAAGACCCTGTATTTTATATATTTAAATCCCATTATAATGAAAATACTTTTGTTTGAAGACCTGCACAGGGTTTCCAACTGTCGTGCTTGCTCGACTGATCGGCTTGTTACAATTACAAAGTATGTTAATTTGTTATTTTATTACCCTCTCTAACAATAACTTTTCGTATGCAATCTTAGGGCTTCCACTCGATTGTGCTGATGGCGGTGTGCGATGCGTCATATCGCTTTACTTTCATTGATGTTGGCGTTTATGGCAGCGAGGGAAATATGAATGCTTTTTCGCACTGCAAGCTGGGAAAGGCATTGCTGTCGGGAGATCTGGAGTTTTCGGAAAACTCTCTACTGAATGGCATTTCAACTCGATATTTCATGGTAGGCGATGATGCCTTTCCATTAAATAAAAGTGGATGGCCGGGCAACGCACTTTGTTGTGCAGACCGGACAGTGCGCAGAAAATTGTTGCAGCTTGCAGTTCTCTGCACAATTTAATGTTGCGTACGACTCCTCGGGAATCGTACATTCCGAAAAACCTGAAAGCTCTAACCCCACAACACTAGCAGAGCTTTCGTCATTCCGTGGTCGCTGCAACGACTACCCCAAATATGTGCGGAAAAACCTTAAGGAGTTTGTAAACTCTCCAGAGGGTTCCGTTCCTTGGGAAGACGAAGCAGCTGGATTTGAAAACATATAAAAAATTAAAAATAATTAAAATGCAATTTTATTAAAAGTTTTGTGTTATTTATTTAAATATAAGGAACATGAGTTGCATGATATCGTTTAGAATGATCATCTACTTGATCAATGATTAAGTAAAAGGCCAAATAGTACTATGTTTTAAAAAATCTACTCAATAAGCTCTATTTTTTACATCATACTTCTAAAACAGTAACGTAATAGTGCATCTATAAAATACGTAAATTGCATTAAAACTTTTTATCTCATCTAAAAATTAAACTAATACCATAAGTATCTACTATTTTGACGTCTATTCATCTACCTCGTTCTCAAAGTCCCACAACAATTGGGTAACAGCTCGCGTAGCTCTACGTGCTTTCTCCGGCCGGAGCCCCTTCACCATGTCGCTCCAGTAAACAGCGGCAGACAGTACCCCTGAGCGAGGGCCAGAAACAATCTGAGCCTGCTTTTCCATAACGCAGTCCAGCTTGCCGAACACCTCCTGCGACGCTGGTAGCGTGTCGATCTTCAATTTTAGCTGGGCTTGGCCTGCTGTAAATTACATATTATTATTATGAATATGTAGTATATATTATATTCGCATTTGTACTTACATATGAGTATGATGACGACGTGTTGCCGCGCGATGTGTTGATCGCATCGAAACTCTCTGCAACTTGACTATCGTCGATGTCTACAAGGCTACAGAATGATGTGTTGTTCTTTGCAAGTGGCGACTCCCAGTCAATGGCATCAGAAGACCTGCCTTGACTTGAGGACGCGACGTCTAGTAATGTGCTGCTGTACGTACTGCAAGAAAATGTGCAACACAATAATATTAAGTTACTTTTCATATTTTTAGTATATCTACTAACCGCCTTTGCGTCGAGAGCTCTGGCAAAACCCATAAATAAACCCATGTCATTCTATGGCGTCATTGGCCCTGAGCGGCTGTGGCCCAACTCCACCGGCACTACCACATTTTGCCCGCTTTCTCTCCGACGCCTTGATGTGGTAATTATAGCTATCACGAAGCGACCTCCAGAATGACTTATATCGCGTTTCATAAACTTGGCAATCCAAGAAAACTCACCGGGTTTGTTAAGCGCCTCTGCCACACTTTTCCAGGTACTTTTTATAAAAATACCGTCAAAATGTTTTTTATCGGTCAAGTCCCAAAATATGGGTCTTTGTTGAACCTCTTGAATTAACAGAATTTTTTTTGTTGTTTTCGAACATCTTAATTCTGCTTTTTTTTATTGTGTTTGCTTGTTGCCGCCATGACATGAAAAGTATTTTGACTAGTCGAAAGATGAAAAAGTTTCATCTTCCAACCTGTCAGAATAAAACACCAGCTGTTTATGAAACAGTGTTGTAAAGCGCCAGTCACTTTTTGAGCGCCCAAAGTTTTGATATTCAGTATACCGACTATCAAAACAGCCTCTCAAAAAATTTTTAAGCCTACTTTGCAACCCTTTTTTTATATGGAGTTGATACCATTCAAATTGGATTTCGAGCTACTGTATACTATGCTTTAGACCCTAAGTTTATTTTAGTTTCTGCAAAATACTTATTCTGAGCTCTTTTAACAAAAAAAAATGAATCTTAAAAGACGGTCATTTTGTTTCCAAATCTACAATAAGGTAAGAAAAAAAGTAGCAAATGTTTCGGTAAGAGCTTTGCGGTTGTCTATTTTTCGCCAAATGCTGCCATTTTACCCCATCTTCCATATTAAAGAAATATGCTAGGGGAAGAAACTGATATTATAAATCAAGGACTACTTGCAATTGCTTGTCATGCGATTTTCATATTGAATATTGCAGCAAACAGATTTTAAAAAGATTTCAAGATTACTTGAAAACAGCAGCTGTCTAACAAAAATTCGAAATTGGCATGGTACATGCAAGCACACATATTGTGAGACATTTTATTTATTAATTTGACGTTGTGTGGGCGTATCTTAAAAATAAATAGACTTGCGTATTGCTGCGTCTGTGAACTCTGTTTTGTACAGCTCATATGCTTCAGACACTGTCAATATTGTAACGATTTTTTCCGATCGGCTCGTCACTGGCGGTTAGTCGAGCGTATTTGTTTGGAAGAGGTGGAGGAGTTGCGGCAAAGCAAAAGCGTCCAATTCCAGGGAATCCGGCGGCGAGATGCTGAAAGGCGTCGAACCTGCCCACCCAAAAAAAAAGAGATTGCTTAACAATTCGGCAAGATGGCTTTTATTTACGCGGATTTATTTTCCCACGGCTCCGTGCGGTTTCGCTGTATTTTTCTAAGTGAAGTTGGAAGCGGAAGTGCCGCCATCCCTTTTACTGCAGGGACGCTTCCACTATCAGGGCCGCTCCCCCTCCGTTAGGTGTGACCGTTCCCCCGCCCCAACTGTTGATCAACAGTTGCGTGCAGTGGCAACCTTGGGCGCCAGGGTCGCTCCCACCTGTTTACTAACAGCTGTTCGTAGTGACAACCTTGGGCGACAGGCGCAGTATTGCCAATTTCGTCACAATATCATAAAGCGCAACTTGAGCCAATGTTTGCTCGCATTTGTAAGGTTCGTTTGTTTTGTTCCGGATTTCCAATTTCTGCCATCTTCTCCCGCCTCTGTATTTTTCCTATGCACTCTTTCCGTCTTTTCTGTTCAATCATTTCAGGATTCCCTTCGGCCAACGCTTTCCACTTTTGTTTAACACTCCGCATTCGTTCCCTGTTTTTAGACCCTTTACTTTAAAAAAGTAAAACGGGTCAATTAAGTTTGTCAAAAAAAAAATGTGCGTAACAGGTCGAAGGAAGTCAGGCAGACCACATAAAGTATATTTATCTTTGTTCAGCACGAACAGCCGAGTCGATATAGCCATGTCCGTCTGTCCTGCTGTCCGTCTGTCGTGATGTATGAACACCTAGATCTCAGAGACTATAAGAGGTAGGGTCACCAAATTTGGTGACAATACTCCTGCGGCCCCTGAAAAGGTCAAGTTTGTTTTAGAATTTTGCCACGCCCCCTCCCGAGCCCAAAAATCGAAAAAAAACCCGAATAACTCGAGTAATTTAAAAGATACAAATTCCAAATTCGGCATACATTGAATTTACTTTCCTTCCGATGTGTACTGAAATTTTATCAAAATCGGACAATAAACACCGGAGATTTGAAGCAAACAAATTTTCGAATATACAAAGGTTGGAGGCAGCAACTTGAGGCATTGAAACAATATTTATTAATTCCAGTTCTGTATAAATCTGGTAATTGCCAATCAATTAACAAAGGCTACATTGCCGCAATGGTTAGAACGTGGGACTCTTGCGGTGTGCTTCCATGGTTCGAATCCCACCAGGGTCATACTTTTTTTCTGTTCTTAATATTTGCCAAATAATCGACAATGGCTTCATTGGCGCATTCCGGAGTTCAAAACTAACAAGAAGCACACTTTTATTTCATACGTTGCGCACATACATACATGTATATTAACATAACATTTGTATGTTAACCTTAACATTTGCATGTTTACATTAACATTTGGATGTTAATGATTCGAGTGTAACATAGACATGTAACGTACATGTGCTTGTTAAACTACAAACTTCGTATCTTTTACATACTATGTATGTGAGTGTGCTCTTAACAGATTTTGAATTTATTTAATACGACAAATTTATTTAGGTTTATTATAAATATCTTATTTTGTTACTATTATTTCCTTTCTGAAGAATAAGTAAAGCGTCTCTAATAGTCGACTTCGACTGTAGCGTTTCATACTGGTGCATAGTTAATTTTAACTCTTGTTTTTAAAGCTAGGTAGTTTTTCTTTTATCGACTGCTATTAGTTGGCGTAAAAGAATAGATCTGTCCGAATAAAAGCTAAATTGGCAACACTTATGCAGATATCACAACTGTACTAAATGTGAGCAAAAAAAATCACAGTTATTTTGGCGGCAGCGCTATTTTGTTGTTTTCATTCCACTCAAATTTACTTCGCACCGTGGTGTAAAATAAAGTAAAATTCTAAACCGAATCAGGCATAATTGATTGTATACCAATTTCTCATAGCACAGCCGTTAGAATATTTTATAATCAGCATTAATTCAATTTGTAAGAACTATTATATCACTGAATACCTGCGTTGCTAATGTTATTTATCTCACTTAAAATCTAATATTACAGTAAATTTATATAATTAAGAAACATAATGAAAATATTTCAGCATATATTAATATTGGGTCTGCACATCAATAAATGTGAATAACTAACTTTCGGTAGCAAAATGTTCACATAATTGTACATGTGGCACCACTGTAATTGGCACGCTCCTATTGGTCGTTTCACATTTTTTATAACCTGGGCCCATTAAAAATTGGCAATAAAGGGTATAATGAATTTGTGTGAATGTATGTAACAGGCAAAAGGAGGCATCCGTGACCATATAAAGTATATAACTATTTTTGATCAGTATCAATAGCTGAGTCGATTGACACCTGTCCTTCTGTCTGTCCGTCCGTCCGTCTTTAGGAACGCGTGGATCTCAGCAAATACATATAAGAGCTAGAGACTTCAAATTTGGAATGTTGGTTTCTGTATACCATATGCAGGTCAAGTTTATTTTCAGTTTTCGATATCTCACCCCCCGCCCACCCAAAGAGATGAAACTCTCACATCCTCAGATAATACAGCTTAACTTAACATATAGTTGAAGTATAACGCAAGCTGAGCAATTTGCTGCAAGTTTCATACCGATCCTCCCATAGGCCAAAAATAAAAAAGTCGAAGTTAAAATGTTGACTTTAAGTGTATCAACACTTTTTAGACTCTTTACTTTAAAAAAGCAAAACGGGTCTATTAAGTTTGTCAAAATATTAGTAACAGGTCGAAGGAAGTCCGGCAGACGCCATAAAGTATATGGGCTATCCCAGCGTTGCGGACGTTACATTCGTACGCAAATTTTGGCGTTATTTTTGAAACTGTTGGCGCTGTGATTGAGAAATATTTAACAAAACACATTCAAAATGTAGGTATTCGCGAGTACTATCAATTGGTGTAATAAAATTTGTCATAAGTGTCTCACAAAAAAAATATTCATTCTCAAAGTTCCGTTGCGGGCGTTACAAAAAACGGAAGTCATTTGGAGGTTGGCAAGCATTTTCATCATTTTTAGCGAATTTTTCTTCTAAATCAAAAAAAAAAGACTTAACATAAAAGTTGGAGAAATATTTAAAGATTAAAAAACAGTTTTCATTTTGGCCAAAAGTGACTCCGTTCGTTTTTTATTTAAAAAATGGGCCGTTGCGGACGTCCGCTATGTAGGACGTTACATTTTTTCCACCTTTGAAAAACAGAAAATAAGTAAAAAATAACCCCTTTTTTTACAAAACAAATGGAACATTTTTATTAGATATTCTATATTTTCTTATCTTTAAATATTTCTCCATCTTTTATGTTAAGTATTTTTTTTTTTTGATTTAGACGAAAATTTCCCTGATAATGTTGAAAATGCTTGCCAACCTGAAAAATGACTTTCGATGTTTTTTACGTCCGCAAAGGAACCTTGAGCATGAATTTTTTTCCTGAGACACTTATGTTATTATACCTATTGATAGTACTCGCGAATACCTACATTTTGAATGTGTTTTGTTAAATATTTCTCGATCATAGCGTCAACCATTCGAATACTTCTAAATCCATGATTTTTTCATTCCTTTCCCCCTGATCATTGTATTTCTGGTAGGGAAGGCATGAATTTCGCACTGCCGATATTTTTGAATGTAATGTGATGTGTCTTTCTACACAACCCATGCAGTAGCAGTTTTGGTTTCCTCATTAGAAAATGTATGATCCCAAAGATTCATACAAATAAACTTGGGAATTTTTGTCGTAAAATTTGAAACATTTACATAGTTGTGGGCGTTCATCCATTTTGCAGTGTTTTGCCAAAATTAACCTATTAGTTGCTTGGTACAAGAAACCCACACAGGTTGATATATATCGACCAGATCGGTTATATGGCAGCTATATAAAGAGTTAGTCCAAATCTAATAAAAAAACGAGTTTTAGTTCAAAGGGTTAAAAACTGCAACTTTGGTGCAAATCGGCTACATCAGTAACATGGCTCATATATAAAATATAGTGGTCCGATCCAAAAAAGATTGTGTACAATAATTTGGAGACCTATAATTCATTTTAGTCTATAAATTTTTTTTTTAATTTTTACCTATTGGGTTGTGTTGCGGACGTTACAAAAATAGCAAAAAAAAATTTTTTTTGAAACACCGTTTAAAATTTTTTTTAAATTGTTTTTTTTTCAAGTACATTATAAAACATGGTTGCAAGGAAAGTTTGAGAAAAAAAATGAAAACTTTACCAGTTACACAAAAAATAACATATTTTCCGATGCGGACGTTACATAAAAAATGTGTAACATTACATCCCTTATTTTAATATTTTTCTGAAAAATATCCAAAAGTTTTGTATTTTTATATAAAAGTTTATTTCAATAAGATATGATTCAAAAAAAATCAAGCTTCTAAGTTTGATTTTTATACGTTTTTTGACAATATTAAAAAACCCTTTTTCAGTCTGGATATAGTCCGATATTTCATATAGTACACCCACGAAAATAAATTTTCGATTTATTTCTATAAAATTAAATATATATACTATTACTAAAACCAAAAAAATATTGTTCGAGCAACTTTAATTTTTTTTAGCTTGGTAAACGATTTTTGGGATATGCCCATATATATTCTTGATCAGCATCACCAGCCGTCATGTCCTTCTGTATGAGCGCTTATATCTCAGAGACTAAAAAAGCTAGAGTCACCAAATTTGGCATGGTGGTTCGTCTATGGGCTAAGCAGATCAAGTTTATCTTAAAATTTTGACACGCCCTCTTCCGCATCCGTAAATCGAAAACAAAATTTTTGACATCCCATAAAACAAATAATATTAAAGATATAGTCCTGAGCAGGGTCCCAACGTATCCCGAAAATTTCATCGTGATCGGATTATAGTCTCAGGAGTTATTAAAAAACAAGCCGATCAGTCAAGCGGGCGCGATAGGAGGATACCCTGTGCAGGTCTTAAAATAAAAGTTTTTCAGAATAAGTATTTTTATACCCTGTGCCCATTATAAATGGGCAAAAGCGGTATAATGAATTTGTGTGAATGTATGTAACAGGCAGAAGGAAGCCTCTCCGACCCTATAAAGTAAATATATTCTTGATCAGTATCAATAGCCGAGTCGATTGACACCTGTCCGTCTGTCTGTCTGTCCGTCCGTCCGTCCGTCCGTCCGTCTGTATGAACGCGTCGATCTCAGCAACTATAAGAGCTAGAGACTTCAAATTTGGAATGTAGGCTCCTGAACACCATACGCAGATCAAGTTTATTTTCAATTTTCGATATCTCACCCCCCGCCCACGCAAATAGAAGAAGACCTCAAATTCCAAGATAATTCAGCCTAACATGACTGATAGTTGAAGTATAACTGACGCTGAGCAATTTGCTGCAAGTTTCATCGCGATCGATCCATAAATAAGGGAGATATTAAGGAATTTGTTTTAATTCCATTTTTTGGCAAAAGCGAGAGAGCATATGAAAATTCCATTTGCGCAAACGAGAAAGCATATGATAATCTGATAATTTGCGGTGTCGGCCGCTGTATGGCGCATTGTGTTATGTGGCATGTGGCGCCATCCATCGGTCACACGCAGAACTATACATTGTTATGTAAATTAATATTAGCGATTGTTTACAATCTTTGTTAAGATAATACAGCTTAAATTAACAGAATAACCACGCTAAGCAATTTGCTGCAAGTTTCATAACGATCGAACCACAAATAAATGAGATATTAAGGAATTTTTATTATTAACATTATTTCATAGTTGTTGGCAAGAGCGAGAGAGTATATGATAATATTCTTTTCACTATCGCTCGCCTTGTCTTTCTTTCGGGAATGTAAAATTAATATTAGCGACTCATGTTTGTTAAGATAACACAGCTTAAATTGACAGTAGAACAACGCTAAGAAATTTGATACAAGTTTCATAGCGATCGACCCATTAATAAAGGCGATATTAAGGAATTTCTATTTTTGCCATTATTTCATAGTGGTTGGCAAGAGCGAGAGCACATATGACAATCTTGTTTGCAATATCGCTCGCCTTGTCTTCCTTACAGGAATGTAAAATTAATAATTGCAACTGTTTACACTCATCTTCGTTGAGATAACAGAGCTTAAATTGACAGTACAACAACGATAAGCAATTTGCTGCAAGTTTCATAGCGATCGACCAACAAATAAAGGAGATATTAAGGAATTTCTTATATTGACAATTTTTCATTATAATTGGCCAGTTGTCCAACACTGTTCAACCACAGTTTGAGAGTTTTCCAGCACTGATAAACTGATTAATTACTATTATTATATTAATTTATATTTGAGATTGCTTACACGTATGGTTGACATAATCACGTTTCTATCAAAGTATTAAAATAGTTAAATTGTTCTGCATTACAAAAACCCATATATATAAACATTTCTTTAAATTTCAAAAAGAAATGGTTTGGCGCGCAATGAGATAACTGCTGTGTGTGAGAGAGAGAAACATGTGGTGTTGCCAGACTACATCCAGAGTGAAATTTAGTTTGTTGCAATTTTGGCCGCAAGCAAAATCGATTTCGAGCGATTCCGATAACGATTTTCGATTTATTCGTTCTAATTTAATTCAAATAAGTTGGAAAAGTGTCCCCTTTACAATTGTATTGAAATATTTAAATGTATATGTAGTCATAAAAAAAAGCACTTCCACTATAATTAAAATACTTTTTAAAAAAAAATTTTATTTTAAGACCTGCACAGGGTATCCACCTGTCGCGCCCGCTCGACTGATCGGCTTGTTTTTATTATAGTGGAAGTGCTTTCATTTATGTCTACATATACATTTAAGTATATCGCTGCTCGAATTAGCTTCCGGTTTAATTTAACCGGTTCCCAGGGAACACCCCGGAAGGCCAATACAATTGTAAAGGGGACACTTTTCCAACTTATTTGAATTATCTAAAATAGAACGAATAAATCAAAGGTCGTTATCGGAATCGCTCGAAATCGATGTTGCTTGTGTCCAGAATTGCAAACAAACTAAATTTTTTGTAGTCTGGCAACACCACATGTTTCTCTCTCACACACAGCAGTTATCTTATTGCGCGCCAAACCATTTATTTTCAGACCTTTACTTTTTTAAAAAAAAAGTAAAAAAGAGTGTATTAAGTTTGTCAAAATGTGCGTAACAGGTCGAAGGAAGTCCGACAGATCCCATAAAGTATATATATTCTTTATCAGCATCACCAGCCGAGACGATATAGCCATGTCCGTCTATCCTGCTGTATAAACACCTAAATCTCAGAGACTATAATAGCTAGGGTCACCAAATTTGTTGACAATACTCCAGCGGCCCCGAAAAGGTCAACTTTGTTTAATAATTTTGCCACGCCCCCAAAAATCGAAAACAAGATTTTTGAAATCCCATAAATCGAAAAAATAAAGGCTAGAGTCCTGAATTTTGGCACACAACGTATCCTAAAAATTCCATCGCGATCGGATAATAATCTCGAAAGTTATTCAAAAACAAGGTGATCAGTCGAGCGGGCGCGACACTAGGATACTCTGTGCAGGTCTTCAAAGAAAAGAATTTTCATTATAATGGGATTTAAATATATCGCTTGAAGTCGATTTTGCTTGCATCGAGAGTAGGTAGCTGGCGATAGTCCGGCAACACTGGACTGCAGCTGCTAATTGTTTATGTTTAGCGCCACAGCGCCACGCGTCTTTTTGTTCATTATATCGTCGGCGCGGCACATTGATTGCGCTGCTACTGCGCTGCAACGCATCTGCTGCTCTGCATAAATTTGTTTCTTGAATAATTTCTGAGTTCTGATTTCTGAGTTATGTTATGGTGATTTTTCTAATTTTAAAACCAACGGGACTTGATATCGAAAATTATAATAAAATAATAAATAATTAATAATTATAATAAAATAAAAAAAAATAAAATATGATAAACTTGATCTGCGTATGGTATTCAGGAACATACATTCCAAATTTGAAACCTCTAGCTCTTATAGTTGCTGAGATCCACGCGTTCCTACAGACGGACGGACGGACAGGCGTCAGTCGACTCGGCTATTGATACTGATTAAGAATATATATACTTTATATGGTCGGAGATGCTTTCTTCTGCCTGTTACATACATTCACACAAATTCATTATAGCCTTTTTTGTCCATTTTTAATGGGCATAGGCTAAAAAAACTTAAAATCCCGTATAATGGTCAATTTAAAAACTGGAGCCTTGAATTTGAGCACACAGGATAAGCATCGGGGTACTAATGTTTTCATCGCGATCGGATGATAAACTCGGAAGTTATTTAAAACTCAATATTACTCAATGTCCGGTCAAAAAGGACGAAGTGTCGACGAATAGCCGGGGTCGCAAAACATGATGAATCATGTACCAGCTGCTTCTGGTATGCGCTCATCGGGTGTCCAACCAGAATTTGTGCGTTCCCAAGGCTTTATTGAAAAAGTCTTATCTCTTTTGATAGAAGAAAATTTAACAAAACATCAATATTTGTTAATCCGTACATTTGTTAATTCAAAAGCCGCATATGATTTACTACCTAGCTACAAAAATCTTCTGATGGCTAAAACTAAAGGCTATCGAGATAAGATCATAGTACACGAATCCCACTCTGAAGTTGAACTTCAGAATTTTCTGGATCATACAGCAATACGTATATATGTATACGTATGTTTAGCTCCAGAATGCAGTTGTCCATAATGTAGAAGATGATTCGGTAAATTATCTCATTTCGATTGTAGCACTGGCCATACGGAATATAAAGAA
Organism: Drosophila histrio; assembly: GCA_958299025.2. Classification (NCBI taxonomy): domain Eukaryota; kingdom Metazoa; phylum Arthropoda; class Insecta; order Diptera; family Drosophilidae; genus Drosophila; species Drosophila histrio. Next base: position 17,176,469 of record OY282582.1, on the reverse strand, counting down.
AAGGTTGCCGATAAAAACCTGGCAGATAACAGCTTGTTTGTAACATCGTACGTACCCCTTAGACTCATTACGAAATCCTAGACCATCGTCGATCCGGTACTGCAGATATATTAGATTTCAATTAAAGAAAGAAACAACTGAGCTGTCCATTTCCGAAGAGGAATACTTTGAAAATAAAATTGACCAGCTTAGCCCTACAACATTTCTCATAGGAATTTAGAAAATTTAAATTGAACATTCTTTGCAGCCCACCTTGGTTGATGGCAAAATATGTAATGCTTTAAGTGGAAAGTCATCAGCCAAATGTTACATATGCGAAGCTACTCCAACTCAAATGAATAGCTTAGATGTATGCCTACAAAGAGATTTTCATGAGGAATGATATGAGTTTGGACTGTCACCATTGCATTCTTCAATACGATTTTTTGAGAACTTGCTCAAAAAATTTGGCAAATACGCTCTGAAAAAGCTAAAAAGATATTTGAAATCCGAAAAAAAAAATTCAGTCTGAGTTTCGAACAAAAATGGGTTTAATAGTCGACAAACCTAAGACAGGTGAAAGTGGAACGTCTATCGATGGAAATACTGCGAGAAAATTTCTTAACAATACTGATATGATCGCCAATATAACAGGCATTGACAAGGACTTCATTATCAGATGATCAACAATTTGGCAAGCAATGACATCAGGCTACAGTATATATAATCCCGCAAAATTCGGAGACTATGCTTATCCTTGGTACTACCTTCCTCCTTCGGTTCATAAGGTATTATTACATAGTCCTGATGTCAAACAAAATTGTTTAGTGTCGATTGGAGAGCTTTCTGAAGAAGCTGCAGAAGCAAAAAAAAAGATAAAAAAATTGTTTAGGCTGAAGCATACGCGCAAAATTTCAAGAGTCCTGACGAATACAGATTTATTTAACAGATTGCTTTATTAAAATTACCTATTGATTTACTGGAAAAATGCATATAAAATATTCTACTTTTTTTCTTACATATAAATAAAGAAGACATTAAGGAATTTATTTTAAATCCATAATTTGCTAGTTGTTGACCAAAACAAGAGTGCATATGAAAATGCATATGATAATCTGATAATTTGCGCTATCGGCCGCTGTGGCGCTATACATTGAACTTCAGAGCGAGAGTGCATATAATACAATTTTTCAGCACTATATTTAAGGAGTTGTCGATCACTGAAAACTCAAACTGATGGTTATAATATAAATATTAATATGGCCGATTGTCTATACACATGTTTAATAATATTACATTACTATCATAGTACTTAAACAATATGTAATTTTCACATCAACAGTGGCAGTCCAGTGTTGCCAGACTATTCCTAACTACTCTCGATGCAAGCAAAATCAATTTCAATCGATGTATTTAAATCCCATTATATTGAAAATAGTTTTCTTTGGAGAGCTGTCGCGACTGTGTCGACTGATCGGCTTGTTTTTAAGTTATTATTCGATTTAAAACTTGTTTAATTATTGTCATATTTATTTAGGTTTATACTATTATTTCCTTTTTGAAGAATAGGTAAAGGATCTCTCATAGTTAACTTCGACTCTATCCTTTCCCACTGGTTATATTTATTTTCTTATTGTTCTGCCTTACCATTTAAGTTTGGTGTTGTAGTGCAAGACATGCAACATTAAATACACTAATCAATACGAAAATGGACGGGCCATTTTAACCCTATCTACTATAAATATTGATATCTATAACCTATACAAATAAAATAAAAATAATCCTAAAATATGGTTTTATTATTCTACCAGCTCCTACTAATAAACTCAATCATCCCAAAAAAATTGGTATATTGTGACCAGAGCTGATATATAACACAAAATAAATATCGCAAAAGCATTATTCAAAGAATTAAAAAAAAAACTGGGTGAGATGGATATGGACGGACGGTATAAGTGTTTGTCGGTCGCTCCTGCTTGCCAACAAACTCCTAACGCACGAGTCGGCTTTTGCTATATGGAAATAGTAGCGATACTAGACACTGCCCGAACTGGACAGCAAACATAGCAGTTTGGACACAACCTACGCGGACCACAGTTCAGGTCTCGTATGGACATCTGCATTTTAATTTAAATAACAGTTATCCACAGCGCTGAAGGAGCTCGCCGAGCTGTCAGACTGGCTTCTGCCGTGCGGCATCATTCGGAAACATTCGTTACTATTCGACCATCTATCGGCATATTTCCGCAACTTTAGCTAGTACACACACCAAAATCAGTCGGCATTTGACACCGAGCCACAGTTGCCATTAAAAAAATCAAAATGAGGCAAACATAGAAAAAAAGAGCCATAAAAATGTTGTTTTCTTTAATCACACATAATGTGGATCTGCAATTTGACACAGCTCTTCACATACATTATGTTAGAAAACGAATTAAAATCGAACTTGTTTCTTGATTTTGTTATTCTTAAGCTTCCCAGTGGACCAAACAGCGAGCATTGAGCGAGACTATCGTCAAGTTGCGGACAATGAATGGACGACGACTGAAGTTTCGCTAGACTTTCGTATTATAACATAAAAGCGAGTCAAAAGCAGAACGTAAGCTTTTGAATGCGTGAAACACGGACATGAACGAACTCAACGCAACACTTTTGATGCGCCGTGTGCGATGCAGCTGCACGCCGGCAGAACAAAAGGGTTCGGAACAGAAAAAGTTGATTCGGCACACGAAACGACAGAAAATGTATGGCAAATATTGTTGTTGTTTTTTCTTTGTTTCTCTTATTACGTCTATGTGTGTTTCGTTGTATGTGCTTTCTATCCTTTTGGATTTTGCCGGCAAAGAGAGCGGACAAGTGTTTTGTGCAGTGCAAATAACTTGCTTAGACAATAAAAGAATTTATTTAAATAATAACTGCGGAAAATTTTAAGTATTTATATTATAGTTATTGTTGGAGTTAAAGTATGGTTGTTGTGCATCAAAATAATAAGTTCTAGTTGTTGCTGCTTGACGCAGGTCAGTTGTAATATTTGCAGCATCAGTCGTTAACAACAACAACCAGAACTTATTATTTTGAGGCACCTCTCTTTTTTGTAACCTTGTAAAGGGTGTTTTTTTTATCTATTTTGTTTATACCAGTGGTCGGCACAGTATACACTGCTCGCCACTTGAATAGGACACCTCTAAAGTCGATTTTGCTTGCTAACCCAAGTCATATAGGAAAATAATTTTTGTTTTTTTATAAAGTATATTTAAATGTAGTAATTTGACGAAAGTTACAAAATTATTCAAAAGTTATAAGTATAAAAAAAACATTGTTAACCAATAAGTAACAAACTGTGGAGTCTTCATTTTGCACCACTTGAATAAAACCAGTCGAAAAGGCTACAGTCGAAGCCGACTGTAAGAGACCCTTTACTTATTCTTCAAAATGGAAATAAGAGTAACATTAACAGTTTCATAGCGCGTTGTTTAGTAACAGTAGACTATAGAAACAATAAAGTAATAAACACATTTTAAAATAAAACAAAAAAAAAAACAAAAAAATAGCGCGTTGTAACGTCACAGTGCTCTTCTTCTTCCTTTGGCCCTACACTGAGTAATATTAAGTTTTGAATAACTTCCGAGTTTATCATCCGATCACTATGAAATTTTCAGGATACATTAGTACCCCGATGCTTATCCTGTGTGCCAAAATTCAGTTTTAAAATTGACCATTATATGGGATTTTAAGTTTTTTTGAATAACTTCCGAGATTATTATCTGATCGCGATGAAATTTTCAGGATACGTCAAGACTCTGATACTCGTCCTGTGTGCCAAAATTTAGGACTCTAGCTTTAATATTTCGTTTTATGGGATTTCAAAAATTTTGTACTCGATTTTTGGGGGCGGAAAGGGGCGTGGCGACATTATAAAACAAACTTGACCTTTTCGGGGGTCACAGGAGTATTGTCACCAAATTTTGTGACTGTAGCTCTTATAGTCTCTGAGATTTAGGTGTTCATACAGCAGGACAGACGGACATGGCTATATCGTCTCGGCTGGTGATGCTGATCAAGAATATATATACTTTATGGGGTCTGCCGGACTTCCTTCGACCTGTTACGCACATTTTGATAAACTAAATAGACCCTTTTTACTTTTTTAAAGTAAAGGGTCTAAAAATTCAGGAATATTTCAATCCTTTTTAAATAACAATATAACTTAAATTAGAAATTCTGAAAACATTTCAAAAACATGTTTGTAAACAAAAAAAAAGTTTTTAGTAGTGTGTTGAGCCACCCTTTTTTCCAAAACTTCACACATTCGGTGTGAAAGGGATCCATACAATTTTCCCAAATAGATTAATGAAATCGAGCCCCATGCTAATTTGATAGCTGCAATTAGTTCGGGAACGCTCGAATATTGCTGACTTGATCCATATACTTGACGTGTTAGCCATCCCCACACATTCTGAAATATATATAAGTCCGGTGAATAGGGTGGCCAATTTAATAACTCCACATTTTGGCTCGCTATATACGATTTAATAATCCGGGCTGTATGTATAGGGGCATTATCATGTTGATAAATCCATTTAAGATTTTGGAAAAGAGTTTGGAAGTGTGGAAAGGCCTCTTTCAATATACCATTATAACACAACGCATTCATAGTGGTTGGAACAAATTTAAGCTCACAGGTGCCATAATAGGAAATAGCCCCCCACACCATTATACCTCCAGCACTGCTGTGCAACTTATCAAGATGATGTGGTTCTTTTCGAAGATCATGAAAATAGTAGCTGTAGCCATCGGAACCCTCCAAATTAAACTTTTTTTCGTCCGAAAAGACAACACGTTCCCACTCCGAAGTCCAGGTCACATGTGCACGAGCGAAATCAAGGCGTTGCAACATCCGGGTTGAGCCGGGTTAAGAGGTGGCTTCTTCTTGATTTTAAGTCTCTTCAGGTGTGGAGCATTATTAATAACTCGACGCATGGTTGTCAAACTTGCTTTAAGGTTGCATTTTTCCCTTATCTTAGCCAAAGAGTCGTGCGAATTGAAAGCTTCTCTTAATATAAGTCGCTTGTCCGCGATAGAAAGAACACTGTGGGTCGACCCTTCATGTTTTTTCCATAATAAGCCTCATTATTTAAATAATTTGCTATGACGTGACGGCGCCTGTCTATTTTTTTTTTGCTATTTTGGCAATAGAAAGGCCAGAATCCTTGTAGGCTTGTATTTTTCCTTTTTCCGACTCAGATAATGAAGTGCCACGCCCCATTTTAATTTAATTTAATTTAACACACTTCAATTAAAGCAAAAAGTTTAAATAATCCAAAATTTGTGTGCAAGTGCCAACGATACTGATCAAATAAAATGCATGTTCTATTCAAGTGGCGCAAAAATTCCATTGATTTTCTGCGAATGCTAACACAAAGTGCAAACTACATTATTACGGTTCTCTTCCAAAACTTGGAATATACTAGAAAGAGCGAAGAATGCTTGCATTAAGATAACATGCAAAAATCGCCGTTATTTTACCATTTCGTTTTCGAATTATGAGCAGTTGAAAATAGAGCATACAGGGTGTCCTTTTCAAGTGGCGAGCAGTGTAAGTGTGCGCCAAACGCACACACATAAAATATCTTAAAATAGTCAAATGCGATTGAGTTGGTGCCGTCCACTGTTTTTTACCCAGTGTTGCCAGTTAATCAATTAAATTATTTATTAATTAATTAATTAATTACATTCTGTAATTACTCACACTTGTAACCTTTTTCATTAAAGCTTGGAGCAATATATCTGCCAAGAACGCCACAATTGAAAGGGGAGTATATATATTTTATTTATTATATATTATAATTGGTTTATATGTCTCAAAAGCGTAAAAGTCGGCAATTTAAATGCGACGCTAGACATATAAAAAATATTACAGATACTACTGATATTACCAAAGAAAATAATGCAATTTTATTAGACGAATTACATTTTTCAGACATTAGCAATGATATTTCTAATGTCTCAATAGAACATTCAAGTTTTAATGATTTCAATGTGCGCTTAGCACAATGGTTATCAGTAAATAATATTAGCAAGCGGGCATCCAATGATTTATTACTATTGTTATATGAAAAAATTCCCGGATTGTCAAAAGATGTCAGATCCCTAAAGTTTACTCCACGTGAGCCGGGCGAGTATTTTCATTATGGTGTAAAAAATGCTCTTACACATTTTCCTACCAATTTTTGGTCCTTATCTGACTGTATAAGTCTATACTGGTTTTCTCCTATTTAAAAGTTCACTTAAGCAATCTTGGCCCATTTTAATTCATATCAATGGCACAACGCCATTATGGTAGCTGGATTATATGTAGGCAATTCCAAGCCTCGTGATCCTAATATCTACTTAAAAGAATTTATCAAGGAATTGACAGAATTGATTGAGATAGGAATAGAGTTTCAGGATAGGAAACTTAATGGAAGAGCATTTATTTGTGATGCACCAGCCCGCTCATTTATTTTGAGTGTGAAACATCACTTAAGTTTTTACGATTTTAACCAATGCGTTCAAAGGGCAGAAAGTTTTCAAAGGAGAATGATTTTTAAAATTTCCGAAAATCTTCCTCGAACCAGAGCACCATAATATCCAAGCTCATTTAGAATTAGAAAATTTGCAAATTGATTTGGTTATTCAGTTTCCATTTGATTATATGCATGTAGTCTACCTTGGCGTAGTGAAAACTATTTCAGTAGCTTTAGCGAGAGAGATGTCATGCATTTTCCTTAAGTTGGCCTCCAATTCGTTTGATTAACACTAAACTTAAATCTTTAAAAAAATATATACCCCAAGAATTCAAAAGAAAACCGAGATCTCTTGATGATCTCGAAAGATTAAAGGCTACAGAGTTTCGTATTTTCTTATTATATACTGGGCCTTTAGTATTAAAAGGGGTTTTAGATTCCAAACGCTATAATCATTTTTTACTGTTAAGCTTAGGAATTAGACTTCCTCTTCACAGTGACTACTGTATTAAAAACAAACCGATCAGTCGAGCGGGCGCGACAGTAGGATACCCTGTGCAGGTCTTCAAAGAAAAGTATTTTCATTATAATGGAATTTAAATATATCGCTTGAAGTCGATTTTGCTTGCATTGAGAGTAGGTAGCTTGCGATAGTCTGGCAACACTGGACTGCGGCTGTTGATTGTTTATGCTCAGCGCCACAGCAGACGAAAGGCATATCAAACATACATGAACAAACGCGTCCTTTCGTTCATTATGTCGTAGCCGCGGCGCAGCGACTGCGCTGCTACTGCGCTGCGATGCATCTGCTGCGCTGCATAAATTTGTTACTTGAATAACTTCTGAGTTCAATATCCGATCGTACTGCACGATCCGATTTGTTGCACACATTGAGAGTAGGATACTTATTATGTGTGCCAAATCTCAAGTCTCTAGCTTTAACATTGCTTATGTTATGGTGATTTTTCTAATTTTAAATCCAACGGGACTTGATATTGAAAATTGAAACTAAACTTGATCTGCGTATGGTATTCAGGAACCTACATTCCAAATTTGGAGTCTCTAGCTCTTGTAGTTGCTGAGATCCACGCGTTCATACAGACGGACAGACAGACGGACGGACAGACTGACAGACGGACAGACAGACGGACAGGTTTCAATCGACTCGCCTATTGATACTGATTAAGAATATATATACTTTATATAGTCGGAGATGCTTCCTTCTGCCTGTTACATATATTCACACAAATTCATTATAGCCTTTTTTGCCCAGTTTTAATGGGCACAGGGTATAAAAAGTTAATTCAAAAGGTATCACAATTAAAATGTATTACAATAATTTATACTTTGATTTGAAGAAATCCAAATGTTTTTATTTCATTAAAGATAATAGTAAATACAAAATATTCAAAACTTTTGATGTTAAAAAGAATGTTTTACATAGCCGACTAATTGTTGACCTTGAGCCTTTCTTCACTTTTCCAATAGACTACCCTTGTAAGCATATTTTCTTCCAAAAATATCAGTTACGACTTTATAATATTGCAACATCCGATTGAGGAAACTTATTACTTTTTTTGAAATTAATGAATTAATTTCAGATCAACGATGAGCTACGAGGAACTATTTTTTCTTGAAGAGGATACTTCACTGGAAGCGCAATTGCCAGCGGCGAATTCCACCCAGCAAACTGGTAAATATTCAAAAATCTATTGATTAATCAGCAATTATTAAATATTTAAAAATTTTTCAGATCGTTCAGTAAGTTCCACATACTACAAAAATTGCTGGAGCAGGTGAATACAAAATTAGATCGACAGACTGCCGAAATAATTTCACTAAGAACAGAAGTCGCGTCCATTAAGGCTAAGGTCTGTAGAGATGCCCACAAGCCAAGGGAGGTGATACCGATGGAGCCATTTGAGACGTTAGACGATTTGTTATGTTTTGAAAAAAAAGCTAAAGGAGGAAAAAGTTTTAAATGGATTTGTAAATAATTCTCGTATTGGAAAAACCTTTTATTATACATTATTAATTATATATTTTTACTGGTTGCTGAACTACTGTCTTGAATGACGAGTTGGCCAGACAATGCTCCTGGCGTGCCAGAAGCCAACAAATGCGTTCGAGGTTTGCAGAACACATTAGGGATTCGAAGTTAGTAATATTAAACGATTAACTGTGTGTATATGTTATTTTAATAATTTTTATTTTTTTATATTTTCAGCGGCCTATAATTTGGTAATTTTTGCAGGCAGATCAAGTTTATCTTCTTTTATTTTGGATGCCACGCCCTCTTTGCCGACAAATTAAGTAAAAGCTTATAAAGCAAGCAGTTTTGTAGCTCAAAAACTTCATAACAAGAGCAATATTACAGCTTAAAACTTCACATTTACCACACATAATAAATATTTTGTGGTCAATGTGTCCAGAAAATGTTATCATGATGCCACGCCCCCCTCTCCAACAGAACGGAAAAGCTTATAACAAGAGCAATATTACATTTAAAGACTTCAGATTTGGGACACATGATGAATATTTTGTGGTCGAAGTGTCCAGAAAATTGTATTGCGATGCCACGCCCCTTTCGCCAACAAATTAAAAAAAACGAATTACTAGAGAATTTCATCTGAAGTGAATTTGAGCGGGTTCCTGTAGACCCACAGGGTATATTACGATCGGGGTCCCGACTGTTCCGCTTGTTATAGCCTGTGCCCATTAAAAATGGGCAAAAAAGGCTATAATGAATTTGTGTGAATGTATGTAACAGGCAGAAGGAGGCATGTCCGACCCTATAAAGTATATATATTCTGAATCAGTACCAATAGCCGAGTCGATTGACACCTGTCCGTCTGTCTGTCCGTCCGTCTGTCCGTCTGTCCGTCTGTCCGTCTGTATGAACGCGTGGATCTCAGCAACTATAAGAGCTAGAGACTTCAAATTTGGAATGTAGGTTCCTGAATACCATACGCAGATCAAGTTTATTTTCAATTTTCGATATCATGTCCCGTTGGTTTTAAAATTAGAAATATCACCATAACATAAGCAATGTTAAAGATAGAAACTTGTTTTAGATTAAGCTTGTTAAAGTTTACTTTGAATATGAGTTTGAATTATAAACAATTTATGAAAAACATAATTTTTTACTGGGGGAAATATTAGAAAAAACATTCAACTATCGCAAAAGGTATTTTTTGATTATTATTTATGATATCGATGACGAATCTTTTTCAATATTGCTTGCGAGTCATAAGATATATCATCATCATTATACCATCATCTATAATACGTTGTTAATATCATTAGTGGAGCACATTAAATATTATTTCCAAAACATTTATGATATAAAACATGTCTGGCAAAGATATTTCAAAGGATACATATATGATCTTATTAAAGTCTCTCCCACGAGTCGTGTACGAGCTATCGCGTTCAAGCTAATCGCTGCCACAAACTGAGTGACAGATGATTCGTTTTCTGTTCGTTCTCGGATACGCAAACGAGCATTTTGTACGTTTGAGTTCCGAAACTGATATCGTAAAAGTCTCTTCAACGAGTCGTGCTCGAACTATCGCATTCGAACTAATTCCTTCCACAAACTGAGTGACACATGATTAATTTGCTTATCACATTTGCTGTTATCAATATCACTCCTACTGAAACTGGTCACTACACACCTCTGCAATTGCCGCTAGAGTGATTGGCTAAGTAAATGTCATATCCAGGAATGTATACGTTTTTCCCAGAGCAGGAAACTTCGGTCGACATGCTACCATGATTCAACGAACGGTCCTGTCGAAAGCTGCGAGAATGGCATGGCTCCTGTCTCCCAAAAACAAACTCTCCCTCAGTAATATGGTTGCTATATACAAAAGTAAATTGAGCCCGATCTGGAAGTAAGGGCTACAAGTCTATGGGATCATTGCTAAGACCCATTTAAACAACAAGGTGGTACAAAGCAAAATACTCAGGAAAATGTGCAACGCTCCCTGGTATTTGCGCACCAAGGATATAGAAGGGGATCTAGGAGTAACTAAAGTTGTCGATGTAATCCAACGTCAGTCCGAAAAATATTGGGACACGACGCCTTACACGGTAAAGGGGAAGAAGGAGGTTACGAAGACATCACCCACAGGATCTGCCTTTCAGAATCCTGTGCTAAATAAATGAATGATAAAACCAAATGCTTCTAATGAATTGCAATATTCCACTTTTTTGTAAAAGCCTTTATCTGTACTATTATTGATCTAAAACTAGTTCAGCTGCCATATGTTAGCAGAATACTGGTTAACCGCAATATTGACAAGTTTTAAATAAATAAAATATAAAACAAGTAGTGCAGCAAAACTACTCAGTCTCCCCCAGCATTCGTTGCATTAAGACGTGCGAGTATTCTTACAGGTGATCTAACAAAAAGTTTGTTATCTCTTTGTGCTTTGCTTTCGGTCAATGGCTATTTTAAGCCACCGCTGAGCGGTGGCTGCAGCTTATCACAATACTTACAAGCGACAAGCCTACCTTAAACGGTGTTAAGTTTCCCCCTCGCCCTGCGCTCCGCGCAAGCGAGAGGTAAGTTTCAATTTGATTCTCTTATTTACCTTTTGATCTGAAGAGGTGTTGACAATTGTGTTATTTAGTGAATAACTAACAACAACTGTGAAAATGAGTTATAACTCATCGACTCATACACGACCTAGTGATAGGTGTGCAACTATGGAGGAGATGAGGAAGATAGCTGGGGCAAGCTCAGCAACTATACGATCCCAGATCATCGACAGCGGAGCGACACGGTCTACTGAGTCCTCAAGTTCATGTCCATATTTACTGCCTTCTCGCCTGTCTGCAGCAATTAGCAGCGATAGCATTACCAGCGTGACATGCACAGTATCTATGTCTCAAGCATACTTGTTATCCGCTACTACGTACACAGTTGCGGCAACTGTAGCATCCAACATCTGATCAATTACGTCATCGGACAACGCGTTGCAGAGTTCCCCCACGTCAACAGGGCCTCAGAAGCGGATCTGTACGTTTCAAGCATCAGCTGACAATAAATGTAAAAAACGGCATATTTCATCCGTCAAAGCAACGCAAACTTCTCAGAAGCGGCAGGTCACTGACGTACGTAAGGAGTCACCTAGTTTTGCAGCATCAACTTCGAGCGCAGCAGCACTACGCAACAATCGCTATGCAGCCCTGGCTGAGGAAGCGGACAACAAAATGGAGCAGGACTTGTCGGGGACTGACTCAGACGATGAAGCACGCACCACTACCGATGCACACTCCAAGACTTTAAGGTCGTCCCCTCAACCCACAGCGCCCTCTAATCCTCTAGCACCACCAAAGCCTCCAGCAATATGTGTGCCAAATATTAAAAGTCCTCATACCTTGGAGCAGGAGCTAAATTCATGCATTGGTGCAAATAATTACAACATTCGCACCTCCAAGTTTGGTGTTTAGCGTATTTACACATTAAACGCTGACGCTTTTCGGGCAACCGTCAGGCAATTAACAAAGCTTAATTGTGAATTCTGGCACCATCAGCTCAACGAGGACAAAACATTCAGGATTCAGGCATGCACGCCAATGTGCCTAAGGTACAAATTGAGAATGGATTAGCTGAACAGGGCTTTGAAGCTCTCAACATATACTGTCCTAGAAAGGCTGGTTGGCAAAACGCTCAGGTTAACGAAGACGATGACGAGACTATGGTCAACTACAAGACCCGTCAAAATTTATTTTTTGTCAACCTCAAGCAAGGGTCCAAGGTGACAGATGCATTAAAAATAAGGCAACTCGGCAGGTTTAGAGTCACCGTTGAGCGTGCCTCCCGTAGGAAGGAACTGCTCCAATGTCTGAGGTGCCATATTTTCGGGCACTCGAAAAACTAGCCCAAGACTTCCCAATTTTGATAAAACTGGTACCTCAAGAGGTTTTATCCCGGCTGAGGCTGTTAGATGCCACACGACATACGCTGACATTGCTCGACAAAACGTGACTCCGCATGGTCCACGCACTCCTGCTAAGCAATCCCAGCAAGCACCATACTCTAAGTCTGATCCAGACAACAACAATAAGTTTCTGGAGCTAGAAAAATCTATTCGAGAGATTAACTCCAGAATGGACCAAATGTGCAAGCTGATACAGGAGGCTATGGATTCTAATAAGGCGTTCAGAGAATTGGTCCAGGTTCTCATTACTCGAATTCCAAAATGATCCAACCAATTTTGAAAATCGGATTGTGGAACGCACGTGGATTATCTCGGTCATCGAATGAACTTCAAATATTTCTCTGCACACATCGTATAGATATCATGTTAGCCACGGAAACACACATACGCGATGGTAAGCGTATCTTTCTACCAGGATACTGCACCTATCATGCTGTCCACCCTAGCGGAAACAGCCGAGGTGGCGCTACAGTCATTGTGCGCTCAAGCTTGAGTCACAGCCCACAGCCCTCAATCTCTAGAAATGACAGGCAGATAGCGAGCGTACAACTGCAGACATCAGAAGGAACTGTCACACTCGCGGCCGTCTATCTCCCACCCAGTGAGCGTTGGACAAAACCTCAATTTGAGTCTATGTTCTCTATGCTCGGCAACAAATTTATAGCAGTCGGAGACTATAATGCCAAACATGCCTGGTGGGGCAACACTAGGGCCTGCGCTCGAGGAAAGTTGCTACAGGAAGTCGTCGCGAATGGCCAGTACCAAATACTAGCAACGGGAGAGCCTACATTTTACTCTTACAACTCCCAGGCTGCTCCATCTGCACTGGATTTCTTCGTAGTTAATGGGTACGCTATGAGAAGGCTTAATGTGTCAACTCTGCATGAGCTCTCGTCGGACCATATTCCTCTGCTGGCTGAATTACACGCCACTCCAGTAGGCAAGCCACAACGGACTCGTCTTCTCCCTCGTGATGCAAATCTGGAGATTTTCAAGGATCACCTGGAGCAAACGATTGACATTAATATTGAGCTACATGGTGCTGATGATGTTGATAACGCCATCAGACTCTTCATGGACAACCTGAAGCAAGCTGCGACGCGAGCTGCACCTATGAGACAGCATCGTGTACCGGTACCCAGACAGCCCCAGCTACCATCTGCGATCGTTGCTCTCCTACGACTCAAACGAAAGGTCAGAAGAGAGTATGCTAGGACAGGCGATGTTCGAATGCAGCAAATTCATAATAGACTGGCCAATCGACTCCATAAAGTGCTAGCACGCCGAAAGCGTACTGAAATTGATGACTTGCTGGATAATTTGGGCACTGATGTCACCACAAACTACTCCCTATGGCAAATTACCAAAAAGTACAAAACTCAGGCCACTCCGAAATCAGCATTTAGGGACCCAACAGGAGACTGGTGTCGTACAAGCCTTGAAAAAGCAGAAGTGTTTGCCAATAATTTAGAGCAACGCTTTAAGCCGCACGACTGTGCACCGACCAGTCACTGTCAACTGGTCTCGGAGTCACTGGAAACGCCGTTTCAAATGGCACTGCCAGAAGAGCCTGTTACGCTGGAAGAAGTGAAACTCCTGGTGTCCAAGTTGCGTCCCAAGAAAACTCCTGGTGAGGACCTACTCGATAATCGAACCATTCGGCTACTACCAGAGAAGGCTCTTCTGTTTCTGGTGATAATATTTAACACAATATTGCGTGTGGGCTACTTTCCGAAAGCCTGGAAGTCAGCCAGCATTATTATGATTCTCAAGCCAGGGAAGCAGTCAACTGAAGTGGATTCCTACAGACCGATCAGCCTACTTCCATCCCTAGGAAAAATTATGGAGAGGTTGCTACTCAACAGAATGCTCAATAGAGAGACTCTTTCTTCAGCGATCCCCAAATTCCAGTTTGGTTTCCGGTTGCAGCATGGTACTCCAGAGCAACTGCATAGAGTAGTAAATTTCTTGCTAGAGGCCCTGAAAAAGAAAGAGTACGCGGTTGCAGCCTTTCTGGACATTCAGCAAGCTTTCGACAGAGTGTGGCACCCTGGGCTTCTGTATAAAGCTAAGAGGCTGCTAAGTCCACAACAGTTCCAGCTCGTACAAAGTTTTTTACAAGGACGTACGTTTCATGTGTTCACCGATGGATACAAGTCTTCGACAAAAACAATTGAGGCTGGAGTTCCCCAAGGCAGCGTCCTAGGTCCCACGCTATACTCCATATACTCAGCGGATATGCCAACTCACACGGCAATCACAGGTTTTGTTGAAGATGATATTCTCATCGCGACATATGCCGACGATACAGCAGTGCTTATTAAAAGTCCTTGCATTCGGAGGGCGTCAAGAGCGCTACAACAATACTTGGACGCTTTCCAGGACTGGGCAGTACAGTGGAATGTGTGCATTAATGCAGGTAAATGTGCAAATGTTACATTCACAAATCGGGTGAGTAGCTGTCTCTGCGTACAACTCAACGGTACAACGCTGAATCATTCATCGGCACACAAATACCTGGGCGTCATCTTAGACAGAAGTCTCACCTTCCGCAGACACATTACTTCCCTGCAGCATGCGTTTAAGGCAAAGGCTCTAAGGATGTCTTGGCTCCTCAGCGCAAAAAACAAGCTATCACTGGCAAACAAAGTTAAAATATATAAATGTATTCTTGCTCCTAGCCTGTTTTACGCAATTCAAGTTTACGGAATTGCAGCCAAGTCAAACCTTGACAAAATTCGAGTCCTGCAAGCGAAGACCTTAAGGAAGATCTCTGGAGCCCCCTGGTATACGCGCACTAGTGACATAGAGCGAGATCTGAAGGTACCTAAAATAGGGGACAGAATCCAACTCATTGCCAAAAAATATAATGAGAGGCTGGCATTCCACCCAAACAGCTTAGCTCGCCGGCTAGATACCTCTGCCCAAAGGGTCAAAAGAAGACTGAGACGACAACACCCTCAGGATCTCCCAGAGAGAGTCTTGAGCTAATTCTTTGTCTTATAATAATATTAAAATTGTATATATGTGTATATAAGTCTCTTGAAAAGTTGAACTTAAATATATTGTAATAAGTAAATAATTTAATGTGAACCAACTAGAAGATAAGTAAACCCTTAATTTCTGATTAGTTTAAGTTGCCTAATGTAAGGTAGCAGTACACCAATCAACTATATAATAAATATTTCTTTAAAAAAAAATCGTTTTTTACTCCGACTAAATACTCCGAAAAATGAAATCACTCAAAGTTCTGTGTCACCTACGGTTTGGCTCACTCCTACGGGACTGGACTTCTTTATAATGAACGGATACCAAATGAACAGGTTCAAAGTGCAATCCTTTCATGAGCTATCATCGGATCACCTTCCTCTCGTACCTGCTCTGAAAGACTCACCGATAAGGCACAAAAATCGGCCTCTGATACTTGCACGCAACGCAGACACGAGGATTTTCAAAACTCAATTGGAGGAACTAATTGACCTGGATGTTGATATGCAATTCGCGTAGAACATTGATTTCGCTATCGAACTGTTTATGAGCAAACTGAAACAGGCTGCGGCAAGTGCTGCGTCCAGTCAACGACACTACACACAGCCTTCAAATCAACCGCAACTCCCTGACGCAATTGTAGTTCTCTTGCGAACAAAACGCAAAGTAAGGAAGGAATATGCAAGAATGGGCGATCCTCGACTCCAGCTTATCTGCAACAGGCTTGCCAATCGACTGCACAAAGTTTTGTCCCGTTGCAAACAACAGCAGTTTAATGAATTATTAGAGAACTTGGGGACTGATGCCTTCACATGTTAATCCCTTTAACGAATTACCAAACGCTTTAAGTCCCAAGCGAATCTAAAATCAGCTATTAGGAATCCGGCAGGTGGTTGGTGCAAAACGAACACCGATAAAGTAGAAGCGTTTGCGAATAGTCTGGAGCAACGATTTAAGCCGTATGACTATGCGCCAGAGAGCCACTGTCGACTAGTTGAAGAAGCACTAAAAACCGCTTCAAATGGCATTGCCTGTTGAGTCTGTTACTTTAGAAGAACTCAAGCAACTTGTTAAAACATTACGTCCAAAATAAGCGACTGGAGAGGATCTTATGGACAATAGAACCATGTGTCTCCTTCCAGATCGTGCTCTGCTATTCCTGGTACAGATCTACAACAGCATATTACGTGAGGGCTATGTCCCCAAAGCATAGAAGGCAGCAAATATAATTATGATCCTCAAACCGGGAAAAACACCAACTAAAGTGGACTCATACAGGCCTATTAGCCTTCTATCATCGCTTGGAAACATCTTGAAGATGCTGATGTTAAACAGGTTGCTGACCATCGACGCAGTTAAGAAGACGATCCTAAAATTGCAATTTGGTTTCCGGAGGCAGCATGGCACCCCGTACAACTCCATAGCAAAAGCTAAGAAGCTATTACCATCACAGCTGTTTTTACTTGTAAAGAACTTTCTGGAGAGACGAACTTTCTGCGTAACATCTGACGAGTGCAAGTCGACAACAAGAGTTATTGACGCTGGAGTCCCTCAATGCAGTGTCCTGGCTCTACTTTATACTCAATATTTTCTGCTGATATGCCAAATCACACCGCGATCACAGATGTTAATCGTAGAAACACACCGATCGCTACCTTCGCTGATGGCACGGCAGTGGTTATCAAAAGTAACTGCATTCTTCTGGCTGCGAGTGCCTTGCAACAGTAGCTGGACTCGTTTCAGGAATGGGCGGACAAATGGAACATTGGCGTCAATGAAAGCATATGCGAAGGGGCTCCAGGGATATCGAAAGAGACCTCAACGTTCCATTGATTGAAGACAGAATCCAAAATATAGCTGAAAAGTACACAGAGAGATTAGGATTCCATCCTAACCACCTTGCTAGACATTTTCGCAATTTTGTGTTAAGAGTCAAGAGAAGACTTAAACGTCAACACCCTCAAGACCTCCCGCACCGGGTCTTGACCTAAATTCTATGTTTCTATTAGAATACCCAGTGGGGGTATGCAACGGACAGAAGGAAGCATGGCCGACCCCATAAAGTATATATATTCTTGATCAGCATCAATAGCCCAGTCGATATAGCCATGTCCGTCTGTCCGTCGGTCTGTCGGTCCGTCCGTATGAACGAAAGGATCTCAGAGATGGTAAGAGCTAGAAGCTTGAACACTGTGTCCCAGCACTGGTAATTTTTGCAGGCAGATCAAGTTTATCTTTTTTTTTTGGATGCCACGCCCTCTTTGCCACAAATTAAGTAAATGTAAAAGTATAAAACAAGCTCAAAACCCTCATAACAAGATCAATATAACAGCTAAAGACTTCACATTTAGCATACATGATAAATATTTTGTGGTCAATGTGTCCAAAAAATGTTATCACGATGCCACGCCCCCCTCGCCAACAAAACGGAAAAGCTTATAACAAGAGCAATATTACAGTTAAAGACTTAAGATTTGGGACACATGATGAATATTTTGTGGTCGATGTGTCCAGAAAATTGTATAGCGATGCCACGCCCCGTTCGCCCACAAATTAAGTAAAACCTCATAAAGCAAGCAGTTTTGAAATTCAAAAACCTCATAACAAAAGCAGTTTTGTAGCTGGAGACTTGAGATTTGGCACACATAATGAATTTTTTGTGGTTGATGTGTCCAGAAAATTTTATCACGATGTCACGCCCCCTTCGCCCACAAAAATTAAAAAACGAATTACTTGAGAATTTCATCTGGAGTAAATTTGAGCGGGTTCCTGTAAACCCACAGGGTATATTACGGTCGGGGTCCCGACTGTTCGGCTTGTTTTTATTATTATTCTATTATATAACTCCTTGACTATTAAGTATAGCTTAAAATCTTTTGCTTACTGTAAATAGCACTATATATTATCCTAGCTCATCTAGACCAGGGGTGCACAAAGCTGCCTTATGGGTGTGCACGCACCAATACAAATAAAAGAAATCACACGCACACATGAAACAAAATTTTATTTTATTTCAATGTGTACACAGAAAAAAAGGAACATGTTTCTTAAAAAAATGCGAATAGAACACACGCATCATACGGTTCACAGCGAAGTGAAGTTTTTCGTTTTGCAGTGTAAAGTAAACGATAAGACAACAACAAAATACATTCGGATTAGCACCGAAATTAAATTGTTTTTGTTTTGCCAGCAACGAAAGTTGACGGAAACAAAATGTGAAAAATTGTTTGTGTAATTTTCAATGTGCGCCAGAAGCATACCCATGTGTAAGCTCACACACTTCCATATGACATGTGCAATACAAAAACAAATGTGCGCCGTGTGTATAGGCGCTGCGCACCTCTGATCTAGACATAGCATCATCTATATCACTGCGGACGAAAGCAGACCTAAAAACTCACACGTTGTAAAGTTTGCTGGGCTGCAGGCCACTAGCTAATGTTGGATATAGAGATCGGCTGGACCGATCGCAATGTGTTATATATCATTCGAAAGATAATTCCTGTGGTTTTCGAGAAATAGCCGTTTGCATATCTCTGTCAAACTTTGCACGTTTGAATGTGGAGCTTAAGTTGTTGGTAGTTGGTAGAATTGAATACGCGTCGGATGGTACTTCATTCACCCAAATCGAACTATCCATTCCAACTATAATGGAATTTTAAAATTTTATTGACGTCATCGAGCTGAGATGGAAATCTTGTGTGTTGGTTTGTCTGGGCCAATCTAAGAAATTTTTGTTCCAGAACAGTTAGTTTGGCGGGAAAAAGCTGTAATAGTTGAAAATTCAATTGAAAACTGCTGCTAAACCATAGACCCTCGAAAGGTTATCAAAATAGCTTTAATACAATTCTAAACTAACTCTGTAAAATTATTACATGATGTAAAAATTACATGATTAATTATTTTTTTCTTTCTTTTGAATTTGCAAGAAATGGAGTCCTTAAGTTTGTATTATTGATTATTTATTCTTAAGCGTGCGCAAATTTTGACATATAACACTTGTCGGGCAAAATTCGGGTTGACAAAATATAGCGCTTTCAGTTTGGTGCTGTAAGAAAAATCTGTCCAGAAATCAGTTGTTAGATTGGAGCTGGTGGGGCCGTTTGTGCCTAATGTGAACAACATTTAATGTTAAATGATACCAATGCCAACTACGGATCGATTGGTACCTCAATAATCGAAATCCGATAGCTCGTTTAAAAATTATTATAATATTAAGTCGTTTGTAACCTTTCTAAACTTTGATGACAAATTCAGTGGATTTTAATATTTATGCAATTATTGAGAAAACGGCGCCTACGATTTTGATCAATTTTCACTGTGTAATAGCTATTGAATTTTAATGCAACTTTTGGAATATAGGTCATATCTGGGATAATTCGTTTTGGGAAGATATAATGTTTTAAAGTCTATGTGCACACGATTTCCTTAATGTCAGAACAGCAGCTACGAGAGAAAATGTAATGACAATGAGATTGGGGTATGTACCGACCTTCTGGAAAAAAGCAAGGATCTGCATGCATACACAAGACAGGTAAAAGCCCGTCATCGCTGGACTCATACAGACCAATCAGCCTGTTGCCTACGACTGCTAAACTGTACGAGCGCTGTCCCTTGACCCGCCTACTTATGCTAAAAAGTATTAAGGACAAGATCCCCCCATTTCAATTCGGATTTCGCAAATCTCATGGAACACCTGAGCAGTTGAATAGGGTTGTAAATTTCATCCTTGAAGGTTTTAAAGCCAAGGAGTACGTGGTTGCGGCGTATCTAGACATAAGGCAGGCTTTTGATAGAGTCTGGCACAATGGACTTCTTGCTAAGCTTAAGACACTGCTACCGCCTCAACTTCTTTGGGTAGTACGCAACTACCTTGCGGACAGGTCTTTTACAGTGATATTAGATGGAGCGGAGTCCAGTGTGAGGACTATTAAAGCAGGAGTGCCACAGGGCAGTGTCATAGGGCCCACACTATTTACCCTCTTCACACACGACATGCCCACTGGATCTACGATTCCCATCGAAGATCCGAAGGATCTACTTATCGCCATCTATACTGATGACACGGCAATCCTTGACAGAAGCAGCTGCATTTATGAAGCCACTGACATCTTGCAGGAGTATCTTCATAACTTTGAAGTATGGGCAAAACACTGGAACATTGGCATTAATGCAAGCAAGTGCGCCAATGTCACCTAAACTCAGCGGGTCAGGCTTTGTCCAGGCGTCTACTTGCAGGATCAGCTGCTGGAGCATCTCAGCAGCTACAATTACTTAGGAGTGCACTTAGACAGGTACCTTACGTTTTCAAAACATGTAAACAGCATCATCGCAACTTTAAAAACAAGCCGAACAGTCGGGACCCCGACCGTAATATACCCTGTGGGTTTACAGGAACCCGCTCAAATTCACTCCAGATGAAATTCTCTAGTAATTCGTTTTTTAATTTTTGTGGGCGAAGGGGGCGTGGCATCGTGATACATTTTTCTGGACACATCAACCACAAAATATTCATCATGTGTGCCAAATCCACATCTCCAGCTACAAAACTGCTTTTGTTATGAGGTTTTTGAGTGACAAAACTGCTTGCTTTATGAGCTTTTACTTAATTTGTGGGTGAAGGGGGCGTGGCATCGCGATACAATTTTCTGGACACATCGACCACAAAATATTCATCATGTGTCTCAAGTCTGAAGTCTCTAACTGTAATATTGCTCTTGTTATAAGCTTTTCCGAATTGTTGGCGAGGGGGGCGTGGCATCGTGATAACATTTTCTGGACACATTGACCACAAAATATTTATCATGTGTGCTAAATGTGAAGTCTTTAGCTGTTATTTTGCTCTTGTTATGAGGGTTTTGAGCCAAAAAACTGCTTGTTTTATACTTTTACTCTTACTTAATTTGTGGGCAAAGAGGGCGTGGCATCCAAAAAAAAGATAAACTTGATCTGCCTGCAAAAATTACCAGTACTGGGACACTAAGTTCAAGCTTCTAGCTCTTACCATCTCTGAGATCCTTTCGTTCATACGGACGGACCGACAGACCGACAGACCGACGGACCGACAGACCGACGGACAGACGGACATGGCTATATCGACTCGGCTATTGATGCTGATCAAGAATATATATACTTTATGGGGTCGGCCATGCTTCCTTCTGCCCGTTACATACTTTTAACAAACTTAATATACCCCCACAGGGTATAACAAGGATCAACAAAATGAGATGGCTCTTAACCAGCAAAAAACTGTCCTTAAAAAATAATGTAATGGTATACAAGACATGCATTACTTATTCCTGGCGATATGGTTTGCAAGTCTACGGAATAACGGCTAAAACCCACTTAAACAAAATCCGCATCCTGCAAGCCAAGACTCTCCGTTTAATCAGTGATGCTCTTTGGTATGTGAGAACTGCCAACATAGAGAGAGACCTGGGCGTCCCCAAAATTGGGGATGTACTACAAAAGCAAGCTGCACTGTATATGGGTCGGCTTAAGAACCACACAAATCCCCTAGCACGACGCCTTCTAAAAAGGCGTAAAAAAGAGGAAGACCTATAAGGAGAAGGCTCAAGCGACATCATCCAATTAATCTTGACAAAAGATATTTATAATGTTTAAATTTAATTAATTAATGTACATATTAATACTCATTATTATTTAGTTTTTAGATAAAGTTGGCATTGTAAATTTTCTCATATTTTTAAGTTAAGTTGTTTGTTAATAACAGAAAATTAAATGTATAAAGAATTAAAAAAAAAATCATTTTGGCGCCTGACGGTAGGCTCGTTGGCTAAGTGGTTGGACAGACGGACTTTATAGGGTATGCCGGACTTCCTTCGACTGTCACGCACATTTTGACAAACTTAATAGTCCCTTTTTACTTTTTTTTAAAAGTAAAGGGTCTAAAAAAAAAACAGTCCCAACCCCGACGGTCATATACCCTGTGGCAGTACAGGACTCCTTACAAAATCGCTCCCGATGCATATACAGTTGTGTTCATGGAAATAGTAGTGCTACACTGCACAAAACATAAACCAAATAAAACGGTTTTTTTCCCGTTGAAATATAAAACAATGCTCACTTTTTGGATAGAACGTAATGTAAAGAAGAGAATTGCGAAAAAATCCCGTTACTTTCAGTCAGAATTCATTTGTTTTTGAGGATTTTATAGAAATGCATTGAAAATTGGTCGTTCATAGAAATAGTAGTGCTGGATTGAAGAAGTTGTAAACAATTAAAGACAATCGTAAATAATAATAAAAAAAACGTGTAAACAGTAAGTTTAATTAATTAAGTTAAATTTTACAGATTGAAGTTTATTGGAACTTCATTTTTATAGCCTGTGCCCATTAAAAATGGGCAAAAAAGGCTATAATGAATTTGTGTGAATGTATGTAACAGGCAGAAGGAAGCATCTCCGACCCTATAAAGTATATATATTCTTAATTAGTATCAATAGCCGAGTCGATTGACACCTGTCCGTCTGTCTGTCCGTCCGTCTGTCCGTCCGTCTGTCTGTCCGTCTGTATGAACGCGTGGATCTCAGCAAATATAAGTGCTAGAGACTTCAAATATGAAATGTAAATTCCTGAATACCATACGTAGATCAAGTTTATTATCAATTTTCGATATCAAGTCCTGTTGGTTTTAAAATTAGAAAAATCACCATAACATAAGCAATGTTAAAGCTAGAGACTTGAGATTTGGCACACATGATAAAAAGCTTGGGCTTAATGTGTCCTGAAAATTTCATCGCGATGCCTCACCCCTTTCGCCCATAACTCGGAAAAGCTGATAACAAGAGCAGTTATATAGCTAGAGACTTGAGATTTGGCACACTCTCAATGTGTGCTACAAATTTCAGTACGATTGGATATTTTAGTGGGTAGAGGAAAACATTGCACGGAAGAAAAGAGAAATTTAATAGTTAGACTTAAAAATCAAGGCAAAACATATAAAGAAATTGAGAATATTGTTGGTTGCTCGGCTCCAATGATATTTAACGCCATTCATTATAAGAAGAAGCCTGAAAAACGTGGTGGCAAGTTTAAAACTAATTTGCTTGAAGATAGAAAAATTGTAATCCCAAGTACACCCAGAAGACGGTTAGACACGGCGGTCTTAGCATTATGATTTGGGCTTGTTTTTCATATGCTGATATTGGTCCAATCCAGGTGATAAATGGCATCATGGACCTACGGTACGGAATGGTCGTCATTTGAACGTGATTCCGTTAAACTAGACCTTTATTGATATATATAAATATTATAAATATAATATTAAGAATTCTTTGTCTACCTAAATATATTAATGTAACCCAAAGACAAGTAGTGATTATTTATATTTTATTTATAACCCTTTTTCGTACTCAATTTCCGCGTTTACTAAACCCAATTACCTAAGTTTGTAGATTTTAAAGGACTGAACATGTTTATTCTTTTGTGCTACCTAAGTTGGTAATTAATAGCACTAGTTTACACTAGGTTTGCAAAGTAAATGTAAGTATGATTTTCTTATGGACTTTGGCCTACTAAACACGAAAATGGCACTTAAAATTTTTTTCATAGAAGCGTTTTCGAAATATTATTTTTTTTTCGAATTTTCGAAGTTGCTCCAACATTTTTGAATATATTTCCATTTCTAATTAACCGATTTGGCCATGCAAGCACCTAAATTAAAGGTAAGTGAATTCTCTACAACTTGTTCTCATACAGTTTTAAGATCGGCTCAGTAGTTCAGATGCTAGCGATTGTAATATGTTCGAAAATACGGTTTTTTTTAGTTCGAAGGCTCACATATTGTCCTGGAAAAAATAGAAATCGTAGAATTAAAATTTTTTTTTTCAATTCTGCGTAAAGCTGATACTGTTTCGAAGAAAATAAGCTATTATTGATGCAAATCCAACAGTAAATGGCAAAGTAATGCAAATTTTTGTAAAAAAAAAAATGAGTAAGATTTTTATGTTTTTTTAAAAAACTTAGTAAAGAGGGTAAAGCGTTCGCTCATTTACAATGCATTTTTCCGCATTTGTCATACGCAAAAAATAAAGAAGGCGTCTTCGCAGGCCCCGAAGTTAAGAAGTTGCTAAAAGACGTTTATTTTGCTACACTTTTGTCACCCGTTGAAGCTGCAGCTTGGAATTCTTTCAAGCTTGTTGTTGCAAATTTTCTTGGAAACAATAAAAGTCCAAATTATAGGAATATTGTTGACGATTTGCTGAAGAATTACGAAGCAATGAGTATGTAATTCAATATTTAATATGTCCCTAATTGTTGTTCATTATCATCTATTACATATTCATTTTTTCGACAGAAGTACACATGTCACTGAAAATTCATTTCCTGCATTCACATTTGGATTTTTTTCCAAACAATTTGGGTGAAGTAAGTGACGAGCACGGAGAACGTTTCCACCAACAAATGAAGGCCATGGAGCGGCGGTATCACGGATTTTGGGATGAAGCCATGATGGGCGACTATATTTGGTCTCTCATACGAGAAACGGAGTGCAAGATCAACAAAAAGCAAAGAAAGACTGACAATTGTTTCTAACACTCATAATGTTAACATAAAGGAAGAAAAAAAAACATAAAAATCGTACTCATTTTTTTTTACTAAAATTTGCATCACTTTGCCATTTACTGTTGGATTTGCATCAATAATAGCTTATTTTCTTCGAAACAGTATCAGCTTTACGCAGAATTGAAAAAAAAAATTTTAATTCTACGATTTCTATTTTTTTCAGGACAATATGTGAGCCTTCGAACTAAAAAAAACCGTATTTTCGAACATATTACAATCGCTAGCATCTGAACTACTGAGCCGATCTTAAGACTGTTTGAAACCAAGTTGTAGAGAATTCACTTACCTTTAATTTGAGTGCTTGCATGGCCAAATCGGTTAATTAGAAATGGAAATATATTCGAAAAATGTTGGAGCAACTTCGAAAATTCGAAAAAAAAATAATATTTCGAAAACGCTTCCATGAAAAAAATTTTAAGTGCCATTTTCGTGTTTAGTAGGCCAGAGTCCATAAGAAAATCATACTTACATTTACTTTGCAAAAAAAAGTTATTAATTTGTAAACTAGTGTAATAGGGATTAAGTCTCTTTGTTAAGTCACAGTCTACTTTGGCAACCATCACGATATTAGTCAATGTCAGTGCTGATTAGTATTTTGTAATATAAATCCAATATTGAAACCGCAAAATGTCTTTAAAAATTCGAGATGTATTTCAGATGTTTATTGATGCTCCAAGCTAAGAAGAGTTTATATTGACCGTAATGAGTACAGTAGAATGTGCAAAGGAAAATATGACGGAGGTCGACAAGATCAAAAACAAACTTCATAAAATTTTGGCACACGGAGGAAATCTCAACGAATACCATTGTCTGTCAATCGGGGAATTATCAGAAGAAGTCCAGAAATCTATAAACAAGGAGTACAAGAAATATAGGAACTCGAATATTTGCAAGGTGACACGGAAGAGACAAAATGAAGACTATTTTAATAAGTTATCAGTTTCTTCAGATCCACTGATATCAACAAAAAGATTTGTGAGAAATCGCAATGAACTGCAAGAGTTTTATACTAAAGAAATGGTAGATTTAATGTACATAGGCTACGAACTTGAAGACAAGGCTGAGGAAAATTAAATAAACAAGAACATTAATTAAATACTTTTATTGATATTAATTTATATAAATATAAAATAAACCAAATATATATAAAAGTTTGATTGAAATTATATTTATACGATATATTTGTATTGGAAACATGACATCCATCAAATATGTTCTTTATAGTGTATATATGTATTTAAAACATTTATTTATACATAATTATGTATATAAAATCACAAATTTACACATAAATTCCAAAAAAAAGAATACGTTGTATGTCCCGTTTCACGAAAATCATCGTATAAACACAAAATCCAACTTTGAACACCTACTGACAAATTGTCTATCGTCCGATTTTTAAGACCTTACACTCATTTCAAAGCTACAGGAATTCTCCATTATATATATACTTTATGGGGTCTGCCAGACTTCCTTAGACCTGTTAACTACTTTTAACAAACTTAATATACACCCACAGGGTATAAAAAACCATTAGAATCACACTATTTGTAAATACGATACATTTTTCATGATACCGGTACTAAAAATGTATGTTTATGATTGTGAAAAATTTCCTGCTGAATGCAAAAAGTAATTATCAGGTATTATGATTGGTGATCAGAATTATCTGCTGAATGCCCCCAATGTTAATATTAGTACAAGGGCAGTTGCGACCAGTTAGTTTATTTTTCATAGCCTGCAAATCTGAATGTAATTTTTTAAATACTGTGCGAAGGGCATTTAAGCCCTATCTAGTCACCATAGCGCCATCTCAAGCCAAGATTATTTGAAATCTAATCTACCTCGCGGTATGTAACCAGCACACTTAATATGTACTATGTTTTCACACAAACAAAATCAGATGTAGTCGGCTTTAGCATCCGACTGACATTTGCGGATTTTAAGACATTTAAGATTTAAAATTTGTAAGGTACAAAGATATGAGCTGCACTGCAAAAGAAAGAGAAACGGAAAAAGAACACAAACAAATACGTTATGTGTAAAACACGAAAGCGTTAGCGAAAATACACAAAATGCAAAAGCAAAATAACAGTTAAGCGCAGATACTCAGGCTGCTGCACCAATTTGAGAGTTAGAGTATAAAGTGCAAAACGAAATAACGATAACAAAAACAAGAAGCCTGTCAGTCGAGCGCAAGCGACAGTTGGATACCATGTGCAGGTCTTAAAAAGGTACTTTGGTTATAATGGGCAAGGGCGTCGGTAGCTTTTTAGGGGGAGGGCGGAGGGGGAAACACATAGTAATACCTAATAATAATAATACACATTAACAATTATAAAAGAAGTTTTCTTGGATTTTTTGTAAATTCATTTAAAATTGCTTTTTCTATTTCCGTCTTCTTTTCCACGACTATATTTTGCGAGCACTCAGCATACAAAAGACGGACATGGCTATATCGACTCGGCTGGTGATGCTGATCAAGAATATATATATAACTTAATAGACCCTTTTTACTTTTTTAAAGTAAAGGGTCTAAAAATATTGCCAAAGGGAATCTTTTATCCCTAAAAATTTACGTTGCCACTAGAATGGAGCGATCCATCTAGGTGTGGATTTGCAAATAATTCAATCCACGCAGTGCAAATCTGAGATTGTGATATTGACTTGGGTATGGTACAGCTGCTGCATTCACATACCGGGTTGTATATTAAAGAGCAGATTATGGATATTGTGCAGAATTATGATATAGAACTGGATCAAATCTTAAGGTGAGTATTAGTATTAAATATTGTATATTAATTGTCTTCAATAAAGAATAATTTTACGTACAGCATAACATCAGATAATGGAAAGAATATGGCTAAGGCCATTGAGATTCTCAACGATGATGTGGAGGAATCGCTTCTCGATGACGATCTCATGGAAAAGCTAGATTCCATGGAGTCGGCCAATATCAATCTTGTCCAGTGTACTGCTCACACGGTTTAATTATGCGTATTTGACGTTAATAAGTATAGCGAAATTAGCGAGAAGGTCCATAATTGCCGCAAGGTGTGCAAAGCTCTGCGTGCATAAGCTTATAGGTATGTAACATAATAGGCTTTCTTTATTTCTTTTTATTTAGTATTTTCCCGCAACTACTGCCTCAGGAAATTAGTGTGTGGCAAATGCTCAGGTGATCACTCAACTGGGTCAGAGTGCTGTACGATGCGCTCAGGCGACACCAGTGTTTGTGCCAACTGTGGTGAAAGTCATGCATCTAGCTACAAAGGTTGCAAAGTGAGGATCGAATAAGCTAAGAAATTGAAGCCAACGACCAGATTGCCTCCCAACGGACTGCCAAATTACAGAAACGATCAACGACGGGATAACTACTCAACAGGAAAATGTATCTCGGACACAGCTGTCAGGAATGGTTTTACGTACGCTGATATGGCGAGGCGTAACGTGATCTCCACTTCTAACAATACAACACTGAGTACTCGTACGAGCAATGCAATGGAGGAAAATAGCAGCAGCAGACTTGTAATTTTAGAAAGGTCCATACAAGAGAGAAACTCAAGGATGGACCAACTACTTAATTGTATCCAGGACTTGATGAAGTCAAATAATGCATTTCGGGACTAAGCCCAGAAACTAATTTCGAAATGAATAATTCTATCATAATAATTGGGTTATGGAACGCACGAGGACTGCGTAAAAACATAAATGAATTGATCACATTTCTCAGCGCCAATTCAATAGACATTATGCCAGTAACGGAAACTCATATCTGTCCTGGTCAGAACATTTACTTCCCAGGATACTCTTGCTACTTCGCCAATCATCCTAGCGGGTACTGTAGAGGTGGGGCTGCAATAATAATTAAAAATAACATTGTCCATTCGCAAAGGGAGCCAGTTTCACGCTGGAAGGTGCAACAGGCAAGCGTTAGCATTTGTACCGACGACGGCAATTTTACATTAGCTTCAGTATACCTCCCTCCAAATGAAGCGTGGTCAACGGCAGATTTCGATAGCTTACTCTCGTCGTTAGGCAACAAATTTATTGCAGGAGGTGACTTCAACGCAAAGCATCGATAGCGGGGCAGCATAAAAGCATGTAGTCGCGGTAATCGTCTGCAAGTAGCTATTGCGAATAGTAGATGTCAAGTCTTAGCTACTGGTAATCCGACATTCTATTCGTATAACACGCAACTGTCACCTTCTGCGCTAGATTTCTTCATATACAATGGAATTGCGAATGATAAGCTCATAGTGGAAAGCCGTTACGATATTTCATCAGATCATCTTCCTGTTGTTGCCACCCTTCATTTTTCTCCGCAAATTAAGAAAAAGAATACTCGCCCCCGGGTGCTGCATCAATACATTTAAAGTTGAGCTTGAAAATAGGATTAATTTGAGCATGAGACTCAATAACTCGGATGAAATAGATGCTGCAGTATCCTCATTTATGGAACACCTCAAATCCGCAGCCGATTCTGCATCATCGGCGTCTGCACAGATCCAACTGCACCATCATAGAGCTGAGTTGTCCCCTCAAGTTTCCGCACTACTGAGGCTCAAAAGAAGGATCCGGAAGGAATACGTTAGGACTGGCGGTAAAAGACTCATACCAATCTGTAGGAGAATAGCGAATCGGCTACAAAAAGTGCTCATCAAATCAAGGCAAACACAAACTGATGAGCTTCTAGCTAGAGCAAGTTCCGTCGCTTCTTCTAATTTCCTGCTTTGGAAGCTCACAAACAAATATAAGAGACAGGCTATTCCTAAGGCTCCTTTAAAAAATCATTCAGGCGGTTGGTGCTATTCTGGGTTGGAGAAAGCGGAAACTTTTGCAGACAGTTTGGAGGACAGATTCAAGCCCCTTAATTTATCGCCTAACTATATGCAATGGCATATTGAATCGACCCTGGATAGTCCATTCCAAATGGCTCCTCCTGTTACACCAGTGACATTTCAGGAGGTTTCATTGATAATTAAGGAATTAAAATTAAAGAAATCTCCTGGGCACGACGACCTGGACAACAGAACGCTTAAACTTCTCTGGCCTAAGGCGAGATAGTCCTGCTCTTCAACAGCATTCTACGGCTTGGACACTTTCCGAAGATCTGGAAGTCTGCACTGATCACCATAGCACCATTATGCTTTGTCAGCAAAGCAAAATATTATTTAGTCTTGTATCGAGTTCCTTTACAAGTAATTTATCAAATGTTGAACTTAAATCGAAAAAAAATATTTTTGAACAAACAGCCAAACGTTTTCCCAGGCTAGTGGTTAGTGATAAAATTGATCAAACTTAAAATATCTTAAAAAATGTATTCAAGATTTCAAGAAGAGACTCACATTTTAAAAGGTTATTATTATTATTATTACTATTATTATTATTTGGTAAAAATATTTACATACATTTCTGTTTCTATATTAAAACACTAATTCTCACTTTTGAGATATAAATAGATAGTTTTCTCCTCCAAGAATTTTATTAGCTTGCTGTCGTCGCTGCTGACTATCTTCTGCTACCTTTTCTCTTTCTATGCGTACACTGAAAAAACTAGGTGCGGTCATAAATTTACACAAGAGTTTAGCATTTAAAGCTAGAGCTTTAGCACATACGATGAGAATCTTGTGGGTCCTGCATCATGATGCACAGATGATACGAGTTACAAGATGTAATGACCCAAACTAGCACGAATCGAATTCGGCCACCCTCTTCCATGCATCCGGGGAATCTACTTCCCACTCTCAGCGGGTTAAGGAATGCTCGCGGCTAGCAAAAACTATCGTCTGGGGAAGTTCTTTGCTTTGAGAGACTGCACCATACAAAATTAAAGAAGATACAAGGTGGGAAAGACAGATGTCTCTAAAGCCCAATCATGATTCCACTTTGGCCTTTATTTCTATTGGGAATCCCTGATACAGATCTGTGGACTTATTTATATTTGCATCATGTTCGGGAAAAGAAAATTAAAATTGTATGCTAACATTATAGAATGTTTA
This sequence comes from Drosophila histrio, assembly GCA_958299025.2. NCBI lineage: Eukaryota > Metazoa > Arthropoda > Insecta > Diptera > Drosophilidae > Drosophila > Drosophila histrio. The sequence goes on along the minus strand of OY282582.1, from coordinate 17,145,456 downwards.
TTAAACAATAAAAAATTCATAATAACATTGCTTTAATATAAATAATTAATTTAGCTTTATAATATGACATTAACAATTCAAGATTGAAAGACAAACGAAAATAATAGATTGATCTTTGAAAAGAAATAAAAGGAATAAACCGACGTGTAAACGTGGGACATCCACATACTGTGCTGTCTTTTTTTCGCTTGCTCCTGTTTCTTTTTTTTTCTCTAAGCAAATATGAATAGCCATTAAGACAATGACTGAGTCGTTTCCGCCGACATGTTTACTCGCTGAAAAATTTTTTTTTTAATTTTTTATTTTTTAAGCTTTATTTTTAATATCAGCGATTTAAGTTTTAAGCAAGATCTTATTCTGCCTATCTGGCAACTCCCTCTTTTACGCGTCACAAAAATTGGGAGTTTGCAGTCCCGGGTTCCTCGGCGCCAACGTCTCTGAAGTCCAGAGTCTCATGCTCTACCGACTGAGCCAGCCGGACCATATCTAGTCTCATCCTTACTGCTTGAGATCCTTGGCTTGGAAGATCCCAAGAGGACTGCCTTGCAACGTCTCTAGCTCGTAAAGGCTCTTTCCGACCGGCCTCACGATTCGGCACATCACGTACTTCCTGCAGAACTTCGCGTTGATGTTTCGGCTGAGGTCGCTTAGCACGAAATTGCGCTTGTGGACCTCTTGTCTAGGTAGGTATTGAATCTCATGGGTCTTTAAATTATACCTATTCTCCACTGTTTCGTAGGCTCGGTGCAGCGTCTCCTGGATCCGTGCTCGATACACCTGTTGCTTGTCCGATTGCACTAGCGGTGTTATGGCTGTGTCCTCCAATGCGTCCAGCTTCTTCGCCAGCGAGTAGTCCCTGCCATTCAGGAACATATTCTGTCCGAACATGGCAAAGTAAGGGGACACTCCTGTGCTCGCGTGGACTGCAATGCATAATCCGAATCTCGGGCATCTTCTCATTCCACGTCGTCTGGTCTTCGTTAACGTACGTGCGGATCGCCGCCAACACCGACTGGTTGACACGCTCCGAGGCATTCGCTTGCGGTGAATAATTTGTGGTCTTCAAATGGTCAATGCCGTGGTGCTGCATCAAGGCCCCGAGCTCCCGCGACGTAAACTGTTTCCCGTTGTCGGTATGTATCACCTCCGGAACTCCAGACTGCGAAAAGATCTCATCCTTTAAAATTTTTACAGTAGCTAGCGCCGTCGCTTTGGGCATCGCTCTGAGCCAGACGTACTTCGTCAGATGGTCCAGTGCAATAAATATGTAGGCATTCTAATGGCGAAACCTCGGATACTTGCCCAGAAAGTCGAGATACAACTTTTGCATGGGACGGTTGGTGACCACTTCCTGTCCTATCGGAGGTCTCGTTATCTGTGTAGTGTGCTTCGTCTCCTTGCATGTATCGCATCCCAGTACGTACTCCCTCACCTGCACTGTCATCCTAGGCCAGTAATAAAACTGCCTGAGTCGCGCTAGTGTCTTGGCCACGCCTCCATGCATCCGATTGTCTCCCTCGTGTGCGATGGCTTCCGGAATCCACAATTTCCACTGGAATTCCTCACTGTCTTCACGCGCAAATTGCAAGCGTTTGAACAGGAGCCCTTCCTCGACTCGAAGGTCTGGGAAACGTCTCGAAAAGGTTCAGCTCGTCGTGAAACGCTGCGGCTGCCTCGTCCGTCATCTTGAACTTGGTCTTATCCTTCAAGCAGTCGGTGAGAGGTGCGGATAGTCCCGAGAAGTCCCGGATGAATCTCCTGTACCAGCCGGCCGTGCCTAGGAAGCTACGCTACTGCCTTATGCTTTTGGGTACCGGAATCTGGAGGATGGCCTGTACCTTCTCCGGATCCTTCCGAAGCGACCCCCCGCCGATGATGTACCCGAGATATCTCAGGTACTTGAATCAGAATTTGGATTTCTTCAAGCCAATCGTCAAGTTCGCTAACCTGAGGCACTTCGCCAACCAATTCGATGTGCTCCTCGAAGGTCTTGGATATCACAAGCAAATCATCTAAGTATACGAAGACCTTGCTCCTCAGCCTCTGGGGTATCACGCGGTCCATCAGGCGACACAACCTTTGTGCAGCGTTGCACAACCCAAACGGCATCATCCGAAACTGATAGAGCGGCCTACCTGGGATTGTGAATGCTGTGTATTCCCGGCTCTTCGGCTCGAGCCCTATCTGCCAGAATGCGTGCTTCAAATCGACGCTGCTGATGTAAACAGTATCGTCCACTCGGCTCAGAATTGACTCGATGTTCTGCAGCGGGTAAGCGTCCTTCACGGTAACGGCATTCCGAGCATCTAAGCATAGCCGGTTCTTTCCAGGTTTCCGCACCAACGTCATCCGGTTGCTCCAGGGGCTCTCGCTGGGCTCTATTACTCCGAGTCGCAGCATTTAATCCACCTCCGCGAAAAGCAACTGTTGGACTGCCGGAGAATCCGGATAGAAGCGCTCCTTCACGGGCACGGCTCCATCTACCAGCTGGATAGTGTGCTGCTCCACAGTCGGCTTTCCCAATCCTTCGCGCTCGTACGACCGGAACTGGTTCATGACCGAGTCCACCCTTTTCTGCTGGGACGCGTCCAGGGTGTGCGGTTCGACTGGTTCGCTCTTCGTCATGAACTCGGACTCCACTTGATCCAACGCCTCGACTCCTACGATGCTGGGTGCGAGCTCAAACTTCCGCTAGAAATCGATGCCCAAGTACAGAGGCTGTTTGAGTGACGGACAGACGTAGAGAGTGAGCGATCGTGACGTGTCCCCATATTGGACTGTGACTTCTACTTTGCCGATGATCCGGTGCCTTGTGCCTCGGGCAGCTTGCACTGTGGTGGTCGATGGGGTTATCTTTAACCCGAGCTGCCGTATCAGCTCCGGGCTGCCCGCTCCTAGCAGACTCACGGATGTTCCGTTGTCTAACAGACCTTCTACGCTACTCCCTTGCAGGTGGATCTCGGCATAAGCGCGCCTGTCGCCCCTCATCACCAATTCGACCGATGCGCATACTCGTCGGCGCTCTCGGCAACGCTCTTTGTACTGCCGTCTCGCTCGCAGAACTCTTGGGGATGCTTCCGTTCTCGGCTGTTCTCCCGTTGCTGCCTCCGCGAGGATCCGTGTTTGGGCCTCCTCGTAGGCTACTTGCCGTACCTCTAGTGGGGAACGAACCGACAACTTTGGCTCCCGTGAGTGTGTAGAATTTCTTTTAATTATATAGGCCTTTATTAAATTATTATCCTTATACCTAGGACCTAAACCTAGCATGCATTCTGAGGAGGCATTCAGTTGATTGTTGGGACCCCAGGGCATGACTCCTCCATCTGCGTCCTGCCCTGACGACTGTTTCCCGCCTGGCATTTCGGGCACCTCTTGACCACCACATCCGGCTGTCCACACCGGTAGCAAAAAATCTTGCGTACCGAGGACTCGCAGTCCCAAAATGTGTGTCCATTCTCTCCGCAGTTCCAGCACGCCCTATTGCCGCCGCTTTAACGCGGCCAATACAGCGCCTCCACGACTTCTGCTGGGGATTCATGCCGATCATCCACTGGCTCCGGATTACACACCTCATGGACCTGGTGTCGTTCTCTGAACGGTCTCATCGGCGGCGGAGCAGCTGGCGGTCGACTCCATCGGTTGGTCACCCACTTTTCGGCGTCATGGCATTCGTCCCGCGAGATGCTGTCCCGAATGTTTACCTTGACAACTTTAATTAAATCATGATCCGAGAAGTGGGTCTCCAGTCTCGACCGTAGTGCCAACATCTCCATCAGATACTCGTCAATGCTCTCGCCGGGCCGCTGCCGTCGCTCTCGGAGCTCCTGTTCTGCTCGAAGCGAGTCTTTCGCGTCCGGAAATGCTGTTCCAACGAATACCGCAAGTTGGGCCAATTCATCGCCTCCTCGGTTCTCGCCTGCATCCAGAACCAATCTTTGGCTCGCCCGTCTACCAGAAGGTGGAAATCACCTCTGCCCACGCCAACTGGTAAGCCTTCTGCATATGCTCCACCCGAAAGATAAACTCTTTAACTGGCATCGTTTTAGGGCTGCCGTCAAACGCGAGGCCCCAGCGGCGAACCTGGCCATACTCCGGGCGACCTGTCGAGCTGACGCCGGGGTATCTGGACTCGTCCCTTGGCCTCTCATTCCCGTGCGCTCGTCCCTGGCACTCAGCCTGTGCCCTTTGTTGGGCCTCCAATGCCCTGTGGTCCACCCAGTGACCTGGATCATTTGGGCCTGACTCCGGCGCTGGCAACGGGTATGGAGGTACTGGCGGCGGGATCTGCTGTGTCTTTGTTGTCTCCGGGCCCACGTACCGGCCGCCTCTGACCACTTCTTGGATCTCGAGCATGAAATCCATCATTACGCGGCGGATCCCAGCTTGGAATTCCGACAGCTGTGTGGCCATCGCCGTGCGATACGTCTCCTGCGCCTGGAATAGCGCTACATTTATCGCAGACTTGATCTCGCTCGGAATCTCGGAGTACCTCTGTTTCGGGATCGCTCCGCCCGGTTGCTGTGCGCCTCCAAGTGCGCTTCGGGGAGATTCGCCCCATGACGTCAACGCCGGACTCCCCGACTCTGGTCCGTCGTTGGATTAGGAGGCGTTGGCTCGGGCTGTGGGAGCCATTTCTTCCACACCTCTGTTTCGCAGGAAGTCTCGGTTTCGTCTAATTCTACAATCCACGGACTGTCGGCTCCGATCGGCGAAGCTCATGCCCCTACCTCGCTGTACTAACTGTTCTACCTTCTTATACTTCTTGGCTTATCTTCTGGCGTTCTTCTTGCCACTCTGCCGTACCATTTAATTTATCCTATGTACTGACTGACATGCAACATTAACTACACTAAACACTACGAAAATTGCGGGCTATAAATATTAATATAAATCCTATATAAATAATATAATGATATTCCTAAAATAAGTCTTTACACTCTAAGCGATTTCTATAAATAAATTCAATTATACTAACTGATAATTGTTTTATTTAAATGCGGTGACACTATAACAAGCAAGCAAACAAAAAAAAGATACAAAAGTTTTAAACAAAACTGGGTAAGATGGATATGGGCGGGCATGAGTAAATGTCGGTTAGTGGTCGCTCCCTCTTGCCAACACACTCCTAACGCTCGCTCGGCTTTTGGTCTATGGACATAGTAGCGATACTAGACGCTGACCGGACTGGACAACAAACGTAGTGGCATGGACACCACCTACGCGGACCACAGTCCAAGTCTCGCATGGACCACTCTACTATTTATAAAAATATTTAAATTATTTAATTGCACTTCATCAGGCCTAGGGACGGCAGCACAGTTTAGAATTATTTGTTCCACTCTGGATCAGCCCCTAAACCTGACTACTAACTGCCAAAACGTTCGCCCAAACGCAGCCCAGGACAGGCCAACCGTGACAGCGACAGGCGAGGCTTTAAGGCCCTCCCTGCGGTCCCATAAAAGTTGGTCGTCCAACGCGCGCTGGGCGAAAGCACCGACTTGCTATAGTCTATCAAAATTAAATTTTCACCGCCGGCTTCAGGGTGAATCTTATTCCGATTTTTTTCCGTTTGGGCGCCATTTGTTATGAACCGACCCATTGATCGCAGCCAGATATCGATTTGCCTGCTAGCTATCGGCATTACTCAGGGATGAGTACGACCTCGATATCGGGCGAGTCGGGTTACAATTATTATTTATATTTTTAATTACGGAAACTAATAAGGACTTCGGTCTCAACACACCTACACGGACAAATTGCTTGCAAGGATTAGGTGGATAGCTAGTATCTCCACCTTGCGACGCCCTCCCATCCTATAGTCGGCTCCGATAGTTTATGCCGACTCCCTCTTCCAAACGTTACTCAACCTTACCCAATACCTATCTCACCCCAATGAACTCTCTTACACTTCATATTAATATTTCAATCTTTATGAATTTACTTTCTTTATTTAAGCTTTCTTTTTAATATCAGCGATTTAAGTTTTAAGCATGATCTTTGCGATATTTTTTGAAACTTAACGAAGGTTTCTTATTCTGCCTTTCTGGCAACTCCCTTTTTTTACGCGTCACACAAAAACCAAAACAAGCGCAAGTATATATATAAGTAAATACAACACTAGAAATGCTAAGATAATGACTCTGATCCGCTACTTCAGTCTCTCACGTGATATGATTTCCAGGACATCGGAGCTGGAAATGCTAGCGGGTCCGTTGGCTGCCGGACTCACACTGCTGTGATGGCCACCGCACCACAGCACACCATGTGTGTGTGAAACATAACTAAAGCAGAGTGACCATGAACTTAAAACAGTGCCAATTGTGAAAGTTAATCTAAAATTGAAAAACGATGAACTGATTGAGTTGGTTGCGGCATATATTGCAGAAAAAAAGGAGGAAGTACAGCGCTCACGGAGGCACCACAAATGTTTCCAATTTTTCCCTTAATTTTTTTCGCTCTCAAAATAATTGTAAACAATATATTCCTGAGCTGTGTATCAGCTGGTCTCACAATCCACACACGCTATCGATAGGCCAATTATCGATATGAATAAGCTGATCAAGTTGCTGGATACACAGTGCAGGAAAATGTAAAAAAAATTTTCTGGCGCAGTTTTTTTTTATATGAAGTTTTCGTTAAAAACAACGTCTATAGTTGAAAATTCCACATATCCCCGTAGCATTTGTTTATGTCATTATCTACTGCTTGTAGCTGATTTATAGTTGAATTATATCGCTAGATGCAAAATAGTGTAATATTTGGTTCTTGTACATAGGTATATGTAATAAATACGGTTTTAAAACCTGCAGTGTGTTACTTAAAATCTGGTAGAAGAGTTGCCTTCAACTGCAAACTTTTCTAAACCAGAAATAATTTAAAAACAAGCCGATCAGTCGAGCGCGCGCGACAGTAGGAAACCCTGTGCAGGTCTTCAAAGAAAAGATTTTTCATTATAATGGGATTTAAATATATCACTTCAAGTGGATTTTGCTTGCATCGAGAATAGGTAGCATGCAATAGTCTGGCAACACAGGACTGCGGCTGTTGATTGTTTATGTCTAGCGTCACAGAGGCCGAAAGGAAAATCAAACGAACATATATGAACAAACGCGTATTTTCGTTCGTTATATCGTCGCCGCGGCGCAGCGACTGCGCTGCTACTGCGCTGCGACGCATCTGCTGCGCTGCATAAATTTATTTCTTGAATAACTTCTGAGTTCAATATACGATCATTTGTGGCACACATTGAAAGTAGGATACTTTCCGTGTGTGCCAAATCTCAAGTCTCTAGCTATAAAACTGCTCTTGTTATCAGCTTTTCCGAGTTATGGGCAAATGTGGCGGGGCATCGAAATAAAATTTTTAGGACACATTAAGTCCAAGCTTTTTATCATGTGTGCCAAATCTCAAGTCTTTAGCTTTAACATTGCTTATGTTATGGTGATTTTTCTAATTTTAAAACCAACGGGACTTGATAACGAAAATTTAAAATAAACTTGATCTGCGTATGGTATTCAGGCTATTAAAACTGATTAAGAATATATATACTTTATATGGTCGGAGATGCTTCCTTCTGCCTGTTACATACATTCAGGGCGTGAGCGATAGTAGGGGCCGGAGTGGCAGTACAGAACGATGTGCTACAGTCGAAGCCGACTATGAGAGACCCTTTACTTACTCTGTAAACTTCTAGACTCTTCCTTAATTTCATATGATTTAGAAACAAGGCGGTGCCACGCCTACTTTTTCCAGTCCCATTTTCTATTAATAATTAACCGCAATGCAAAAACTGCGTTGTAACGTCAGCAATCTCTTCTTCCTTTAGTCGAACACTGCGTTATACTGTGTTTTTAATAATATCCAAATTTATTATCCGATCGCGTGGCCGACCCCATAAAGTATTTATATTATTGATCAGCATCAATAAGCAAGTCGATATAGCCATGTGCGTGTCTCCGTCGGTACGTCTGTCCGTCCATATGAACGAAAGGATTTCAGAGATGGTAAGAGCTAGAATTTTGAGCTTATCTATTTTTTTGCATGCGACGCCATCTTCGCCCACAAATCAAGTAAAAGCTCATAACAAATGCAGTTTTGAAGCTAGTGATTTGAGATTTGGCACAAATGATGAGTATCTTGTGGTCGATGCGTCCAGGTCACGATGCCACGCCCCCTTCACCCACAAATTGAAGAAAACGAATAACAAGAGAATTACATCGGGTGTGCATTTTAGCGTAGCCCTGTAGAGCCACAGGCTATATTACGGTCGGGGCCCCGACTGTTCGGCATGTTAATGGTGGCTATAGTATTTCTTATTTCAGAAAAATAATTAAGATCTTTTACGACTAAATTGTAACAACTAAACAAGCCGATCAGTCGAGCGGGCGCGACAGTAGGATACCCTGTGCAGGTCTGCAAAGACAAGTATTTTTATTATAATGGGATTTAAATATATCGCTTGAAGTCGATTTTGCTTTTATCGAGTGTAGGTAGCTTGCGATAGTCTGGCAACACTGGACTGCAGCTGCTGATTGTTTATGTTTAGCGCCACAGCGCCACGCGTCTTTTCGTTCATTATATCGTCGGCGCGGCGCAGCGACTGCGCTGCTACTGCGCTGTGAAGCATCTGCTGCGCTGCATAAATTTGTTTATTGAATAAATTTTGAGTTCAATATCCGATCGTACTGAAATTTGTAGCACACATTGAGAGTAGGATACTTACCATGTGTGCCAAATCTCAAGTCTCTAGCTATAAAACTTCTCTTGTTATCAGCATTATCGAGTTATGGGCGAAGGGGGCGTGGCATCACGATGAAATTTTCAGGACTCATTAAGCCCAAGCTTTTAATCATGTGTGCCAAGTCTCAAGTCTCTAGCTTTAACTTTGCTTATGTTATGGTGATTTTTCTAATTTTAAAACCAACGGGACTTGATATCGAAAATTAAAAATAAACTTGATCTGCGTATGGTATTCAGGAACATGCATTCCAAATTTGAAGTCTCTAGCTCTTCTAGTTGCTGAGATCCACGCGTTCATACAGACGGACGGACGGACGGACAGGTGTCAATCGACTCGTCTATTGATACTGATTAAGAATATATACACTTTATATGGTCAGATATGCTTCCTTCTGCTTGTTACATACATTCACACAAATTCATTATAGCCTTTTTTGCCCATTTTTAATGGGCAGAGGCTATAAAAAGAGCGTTGAATGTGCTTTTGCTAAACTTGAAACTGCGGGTAATCCAAATGAAATATAAGCTAAATTCGCTCACAATGTTCGAATTGAAATTCGCAAAGTAGAGGTGAAACCAGGAACAGACCTAATAATAAAGAAACTTTGTTGCTGAACAGAAAACATTTTAGAGTTAACCTCCACTGCAACAAGTGACAAGTGACGGGTAAAATAAATAAAAAAAATTGTTTTTTTATGAACTAATATCATATTTATTTCGTTTACGTATAAAATATGTGAGACAAAGTACATTTTGTGAAATTAAAAATGTTAAATAGAAAGTACACGTATCCAAGAATCAAATTTAGAACAAATTGCCGTCGCAGTTGCAAGTTGTGGCTAAATATCTATGCCGGTGCTGGCGCCTCGGGCGCCTGTTCCCCCAAGCACAGAACCAGAACCGTATCAGTGGATCGATGGAACGATTCATTCGGCATTCGAGATGACCAGGTGCTCGGATTTGGATGCTGTTGTGGTGTACGGCGATAATATCGCAAGTGCCGTGCAGAACGATAGCTAAAGGAATCTCAGAAAATTCACGAATCTCAAAATGTATGTGTACATGCCCTGAGGGGTGTGTGTCCAATAAGTAACTTGAAAAAGAATAATAATACAATTTAAAAAAAAGTCAAGCCGGAGGCTGAATACCGTTTGATTCCTTACGAGTTTCAACCGGTTGTAGTCAAAACTTATCGATAACTAGAAAAACGTAGCACCTCAATTTAAAACCTAGGTTTCCAAAAATTCTTTTTTTAAAGTTTTATCGATATTTGATACTTTTGGACTTCAATAGGTAATAACTGTAATACCCTCTGCCAGGGCATAAAAATATGTGCGACGTTTTTTTTTTTTGTAATTTAGTTTAATTTACATTAAAAAATAGAATTTGTAATTAATGAAATATAATAATAAATAATTCATCAAATCGTTCAGATGTTTAGCTGTTGTTTGAATCCTTGACTTGAATTATTTGTAGCTGGTGTTTTGTAATGTTTCTGATTAAGCTTTTGTGGTTGTTTATTTCATATGTACATATATATATATAGATATAGATATGCATATATATATACTATATATATAGTACATAGATATATAGATATATATATAGTGAGATATATACACGTATATTGATTGGTAGTATTTGCTTCAGATAATATTGTTGTGAATATTTTTTGTTGAATTTTTATTTTTTTAGGGCGGGAGTCACGGGTTCAGTGGACACTACTGGACGTGGACACTTAAGCTTCGGCCTCAACCTCCTCCTTTACCTTGGCATCACCGGGCTTTCCCTTGGACCAGTCGGGTTTCTTCTGCAGAATCCATGTTATCAAGTGATGCACATAAATTGAAAGAAACAAAACGATTGCATTAGTGAATGGCCCCCAAATGTTGCTTAACATTCAGAACATTGCCAGAACATTCCGGAACAGATGACTATTAACTGTGCTGGGCTCTACGACGACAACTACAACTACATACATTAAACTATTATAGGTGTGAGAAGTGTGTATGTGTGTGTGTGTGAACGTGTGAACGTGTCGTTGTGTAACAAATAAAAAACATGTGTACAGTATATAGATAGACAGTAAAAGATAGATATATAGAAAGAGAAAAGGGAGCAACATAGAAAGAAAGTGACGAAGGAGGACACTTGGTGCTTAACATAAACACACATTACACATTCTTACACTTTTTGGCTGTTTTTAGAGAAGAGGCATCTTTTATCTTTATCTATGGAGCGTTTTCACAGTTTTTTGCGATTGAAGATTGATTGAAGTAAATATAATATATATGGATAGATATATATAACAGATCAATTATAAATTCATTTACATAGTCTAGTTTTCAGACTAGATGTCAATTTCGTTTCTAATGCGTAATCTTATTCGGATTCATGGATCTTTAATTTTCGACATTATTCATCTAAAACTTACCTCCTTCTCTTCCTCCTCCAATGTGAATTCCTTCTTCTTAACCACCTTAAGTTGGTTGCGGAAGTTGAATTCAGCGGCCTTCTTCTGCAGCTTGGCAAATTTGTTTTCGTACTTGGAGACCTTCTTCAGGGCTGGCTTAACGCTGCACAAGGAAAAAATTAGGTCAGGGGTTGGTTATAGCACTTGTTTTATTTTTTTTCAAATACTTACAATTTGCCGCGAAGATCGTTAACTTGGGCATTGAGATCGTTGATCTATTGTTTGTGCGAGGGAAAAGAAATATGAAGAAATACATCAAGTTAGTTATGAATTCATTGAATATCAATTACAGTTTTACAGTTCTCTAATATGGCAAACTACTTGAATATCAAAATCAAAATGCGGACCAGGGAACACATGCACAGAAATCAGTTGAAAGCGACGATTTTTCTGTTTTATTGCATGCGTTTTATTTAAATATTTTTTTTACTTTTATGTTTTCGAGGCCAAGATGCAAAAAGGCGGAGTTTATTCTTACAGTTGCAGCTAAGAGTATACATTCAGGTCCAGATGCAGCTAGTTTTAAAGTTAATTTAATGTATATTTACAAGGACGGCGAGCTTGCAAAATTTAATAGTTACAGCGTGCGAGCGAACGAGCTAGAACAGGCTTAGGTTTCTTTTTTCGTGTAACGGTATAACGGTTATTTAACGGGACAGTAGAGGAGCGTTAGTATCTAAGGTCGGTTTCTTTCTTTGACTGGTTGATTTTCATATTTTTTTTCTTGCGATTGAACAGCATAACATCCAAATGTCGATTTCTCTCCTTAATTTTCATTTATTTTCTTTTTTTGAATATTTTTGGTTTGTTGCTTTATTAATAATTATAATGCATTTATTTGATTAAGTATAATGTTTTTTTTTATATACGATATTATGTTTTGACAGGTATAACTATACCTAGAGTTTATTGATACCTAAAAAGTTCAAACACCTGAGCGTACGGATCTGGGGCCTGAGGTACTGCACAGCATGGCACATACATTACATTCAGTTGATTGACTGATTGATTGATTGATTACAGCTAATTAAATACGTACAATTGGCAATCAATATTTTCTGCATTTTGCAATGTGTTTCTTTTCATTTGCTTTTTCATGTCTTTCATTTGTTTGTTAAGCTTTTTAGCAACACTCGGGTTCGTTTTTTAAAGAACGTGTTTCTTGTGATAAAAAACAGTGAAACTGTAAATCGGTAGAACGGTAATATCGGTGAAATTTAGTGGGCAGCGGTAGCAATGACTAGCGTTAGCTGATTGAAGCGAACCGACACTGGACACAATTAAGTTCCCAACGGTTCGGAAACCCCATAACAGCTAAGTATTTATTTAGTATTTTTCTTCGTTTCGTTTCATTTTATTTGAATTTAATTTTTTTTCTTTTGTTGTGGAATCAAGTTAAGAACTTAAGTTAATCGACGCTTGGCTTTTATACTCTTCAATTGCATGGATTTTACGCTTTTTTCGTTCTTTTAACAATTTCTAATGTATTCCTCTTTATACAAATAATTTATATTGCTTTTGGGTTTGGTTAAGGCGATCATCAGATAGAAAGAGAGCGAGCTAGTAAACGATACAATGAGTTCATTTTACACACATTACATTATTTACAATGAAGTGCGTGCGGTTGAGGTTGGTTGGTATAGGTTTTGGTTGAGGTTGGAATGAAGTTGTGATTGCCTTTTCAAATTGCTGTTTTCTTGTTTTTTTATTATTTTTTATTAAATTGTTTTAAGGGGGCTGGCTGTGTTGCTCGCGCTGTTCTTGTTGCTGTTGCTGTTGCAGTTGAAGTTGTGGTTATTGTCAATTGTTTGTGTCTTGTTGTGTGGCATTGCTGCTGGTTTTGACAAGTGCACATGCAGAATTTCGGATGAAATAAACCATTGCCTACATTGTTGCGCGCGTGCTGTGACTGTGTCTGTGTCGGTGTCTGTATTAGTTTCTATGTATCTTTAGCAGTGTACATGTGTGCTTTATGTGTGTGTGTATGTGTGACCAACGGACGCACAGACAGAGGCAACAAAATAGGTGCAGATGACGCGTCAGCGAAACAAACAAATTATCACAGAATGAAAAACACAAAAAAAAAATTATATATTAAGAAGAAGTAGAGAAGAAGAAAACACAAAACAATGTCAGAATTTTGGTGTGCAACAATTTGAAATTGAAAAATATAGTGCTGATATCAAGTAACAAGTTTTGAAGTGTTATATAGTGCAATGTGAGTGCTTCGATTGCCAAATGGAATGTGCAGAAAATAGTAACAGTAACTAACAGCCTTAAATGGTGCCGGAGCCAGAGTCGAAGTCGGAAGAAGCTAACCTCACTTTAGCCAATGATGTAATTGTATTACTAGTAGTACATAATTGTATAACTGCTTAACGATTTATCGTAACTACACGAGTGCGTTTACGTATTTGTGTGTTTACTGTAAGGCGTGAGGCGATGGCTTATGCAGTGGCTTTCTAACTTTCATCTTTTCAAAGTTATGATTATAATTGAAAAGTTAAATACACAATTGATTGTTTGACTGATTGACTGATTGACTGGTTGACTGATTGACTGGTTGTTTGATTGACTGTTTGACTGTTTGTTTGATTGACTGGCGGCTGTTGCTGCAGTTCTGTATGGCAATTTCCAACTCACAGATATTTTTGTTGTTGATTGGATTGTGTTTCCGTTTTTAAATGTAAATATAACATGAAATTAACAACGGCATTAAAAACTTGAAAATCGAACAAAGAGTAGTAAGAATAATTAAAAAATCACTTATATGTTTTACATAATATGTATATATACGTATTTGAGTTGTTTGTATGTGAGCAATTAAGGAAACAGATACAAGAAAGAGACACAATAATTCCAAAAAAAAGAAAAACTTTTTTGTTTTTGAACAAGTTTCAACATGACAGCATACCGGAAAATTAAACATAGTATGGTACTAACAAAAATTGATGTTGCATTTGTCTGTTTTGAATTTATATATATATATATATATACGTATATTTATATTTATATTTATATATATATATATATATATACGGATTTTTTTTTGTTTAAATTGAATTGAAAATTGTTGCAGTACCTCCCAGTCTTTTTTCCTGACTTCGTATTCCAGATCCCATTTCTGGCCTTCACAAATATACATACGCTCGTAATACTCTTCGCAAATCTCTTGCAATTCGCCTGTAAAAACATATTTGGGGATATTTTTTTGTCGTTGTTCGACATATTTACGTTTTTAGATAAATTGTTTTTTTTTATGGTTACTTTTTCGCTAGGAATCTTAAAGAACTAGATAACATTATGTTTTTATTGTTTTATTTATATATAGTATATATCTATATGTATTTGCAAATATCATAATCATATTATATCGTTTGTTTATAATTTTCTTTTAACATTCGATGCAGCTTCATTAGATGTTATGTGTTCGGTAAGTTTTCTTTCTTTTCAAGAATGGAATTAAATTTGAATACAAGTTGACATTACTTTACTGAAATTTCGGGTGAATTTATTTTTTGGAATGGGCGCGCAACGTTCGGGTCTGAGAAATGTCTTGGCTGTTGTTCATTTCATTGTTGTTGGTTGTGGTATTTTGGCATTTGGTATCATTGTGGTTGGTTATACGTGAGTAAGAAACGTTGTCATTTGAGAACAGATGTTCGATAGACGGACAAATATAGAGATAGCAAGATAGATAGATATATATATATGCATTAAGAGAGAGAGAGAGAGAGAGAGAGAGAGATAGACTCATTTGGCAGGTTCGCATAACTAGTTCATGGTTTAGTTTAAATTGACTATTAATTGAAGTATTTTCTTTCTTCATTAACTTTAACTTCGAATATCCGAAGTCGTCTGTTCTGGGAAACCACCTCCAAAAAAGTACTACGATTAAGAGCTTAAACTCTCGTCTAGGCCATTGATTAACGTATGTATGTATGTAGTTATGGATGTAGTATATTCGGAGGGGGTCTCCCAATCGCAGAGTTCAAAGCACGCGCCGATTTGCTTAGTTTCGTGCGCCTTATATATTTATATATATGTATATATGCAAATATTAAATAGTAATAGTAATCTGATTTGTTGTTCTTTTTGTTTTGTCGTTTAGCGCAGTTAAAAACAATATCAAAATTAGGTATCAAAAGAAAAAAAATTAACTTAAAATATGATTAACAAATATTTAGAAAATTAAAGAATTAAATATCAAGGGCATAATTAAAAAATAATAATAGTTATTATCGTAATGATTATTAAAGTGATTATTATATTTGTTGTTGTTGCTTTTTTATATTATAATTTTTGAATTGAATTGTAATAATAATAATAATAAAAAACATTCGCATTTTGGTTGCTCTTTTGTTTTGCTTTTGCTTTTGGTATTGTTTTTTTTTTTTTTTTTTTTTGGTATATCGGTATTTTGTGCGTGTTGGTATATTTTTTTTTGGCATTTTTTGTATATTGTTTTCTTGTTTTGGGTGCATGGCAAAATTTGTTTGAAATTTACCTCTTGTGCTTTGATTTTCTGCACGTGCTCTAAATCAAATTTATCGCCCTCCAAATTGTAAAGGCGTTGCCAATATTGTTTGCATATTGTTTGCAGTTCGGCTGCGGTATCGGTATCGGTACAGTTATCGTTATCGGTATTCGTATTCGTAACGTTAAAGTTTTTGTTTTAACGGGTGTTACGTAGCCCGTGTTAAAGCGTAACACGACAATCAATTACATGTGTGAGGGCATGTGTGTGTTGTCATTGTCGTTAAAGTGTAAATGTACGCGTGTATGTGAATGTGCAAAAAGAGACGCAGATAGATGCGGATATAAGAAAAAGATAGATAGATAGATAGATATATATAGAGAAGTATATAGAAAGAAAGTGCGTGTTTGTGAGTGAGATAGAGATTGATAGTTGTTTATGGTATGGTGTACGTTTTTTTGTGCGTGTTTCGGGTGACAGCGAGAGAAAGATATAGAAAAAGAGAGATTCATAGAGAAAGTGAAAGTGTGAGAAAGTAACAAAGAAGACGCACATGTAACGCGCATTGTTCGACGCGAGTCAAAGAAAGAGAAGGAATACAATATTAATACAAAAGTCAGTTATTGAACTTTATCCTTAGCTCTATTCACCTACATCCAAATTGCATATACATAAATACATAATAATGTGCTTTGCTTGCTTATTGTCAATATTATTATAATTATCATTATCATTATCATTGTGTCATTACGTTTCTTATTTTTTTCTTATTGTTTTTTGCGTAGTGCGCTATTTTTGTTTGTTTTTGAATATGTTTTCATGAGGTGTCTGTTGTGGTTCTTATGGTTCTTGTTGTTGTTGTTGCTATTTTTCGTTGTTGTTGTTGTTGTGGTTGTGGGAATTGAGGTGACTGCGTGACTGTATTTGGATAAGTAAGAGGCCCTGCTTAACGACTATAATACCAACGAGTCGAAACTCGTTGGCCCCCTTTACTCATGGCTGGTTTCTCAGTTACTCGTTACTCGTTACTCGTTATTCGTTGTAGTTGGGGTTTAGTAAAAGCTGATTACAAAATACAAAAAACAACAGCTGCTACGTGTTCAACGACAAAAAACAAACACATTTAATACTATGTCAATTCTTAATCTAATCGTCATATTAACAAAATAATGATGGCCGTCAAAAAATAACGAGTAGCCAAGCTCTTAAAAAAGCCACAAAAAGCAAATTAGCTGGTCACACGACGAGTATTCTTTAGTCAGCATCTTTTATTTAAAATCTATTGTTATTATTCTTTTAGTTTAGTAAAAGCAGCGAGTTATGATCGGTCCGCCCACATAGATTATGGGTCGGTACCTTCAGCCTCGAATTAACTTGGTTAATAGCAATAAGGTCTCTTTTCTCGTTTTATATACTACTATATATTGTTGTTGGTATTTGTTTTGATTTTGGTCTTGTGCCCAAAATTCAAAATGGATATCAAATTTTGAAAGTGCTCTCTTGGTGTTTTTGATTCAAAACTTGCATTGCTCTCATTCAAAATCCAAAATGGTCAAAAAATTACTATTTGGATTTGGTTGGTTGGGTTAACTACATATGTGTTTGCTAGAACAGCTAGTGATCTACAATATACTACAGGATGCCCCATACTGATACACGCACACACACACTGAGTGGAGGAGAGAGTGGCCGCCAGATGGCGCGTTGGTGCCGGCATCTTTGTAATATTTGTATATATCTTTTCAGGTGCTTCAGGTAAAACTATCCGAAATGTGTGTGTGGAGCATTTCTGTGTGGTTATTAACAGAGTTTTTAAAATACGAGACTACGAAAATATTTGATCGCCGTCTACGACTGCGTCTCTCTGTGTTTCAGTTGTTGTTTCTAGAAAACAAGAGAATTTTTGGATGCAACGCTTGCCTCAAAGTCCTTTCTGGCTACCTCGTGCTCCACATCGAATTTATCAGACTCCAATTTCAGTATCTTACTGTAATAATCCTGACAAACTTTTTGTAGTGTATCTGTGAATGTTCAGAAACGAGTGAGTCGGAAATTTCGACAACTTCGCCAACGGTGTGCGAGTGTGGGCGTTTAAGTTTGTGTGTGTGGGTGGGTGTGGGGTGTTGGGTGTATGTTGCATTGGCTGTTTGTATGTGTGTGGAGAGGGAGTGTATATGCATGTGTATTTTTGGTGCATATGATATATTGTAAAACTTCCCAGGAGATTAGGAACACACAGACATCAAGAGAGACAGATAGGGTGAAAGATTTAGAGAGCGAGAACTTGAAGAGCTTCAATAACTTCTGTAATTACTCAAGTAATTCAAGCTCTATTTGTGACACAATTGGGCATTATTCCTGAGATCGTAAGTGGGGTTATAGATACGAGATATAAACATTTACATATATATATATATATATATATATATACGAGTATATTGTATACTATGTGTATGTACAGAGGGCTTTCTATCAGTTCTTTGTTTAGTTTGTTTTTGTTGTTGCTATAAATTGTATGAGAATTAAGTGTATTATACAAAAAGTCAGTGTTTTAGACAGCAATTATACATATTTTTAAAAGATATAGTAGATAGTTTTTAGAATTAGCTTTATATAAAGATAGACAGAAAGAAAGAGAGAGACAGAGAGAAAGATTGATAGCTGACAGAAGGTGTTGGTTTTCTGCATTTGCTTTTGCTTTAGCTTTTGCTATTGTTGTTGCTATTTGCTATTTGCTATTACAATTGTTGTTGTTGTTGTTAAGCATAGTTAAGTTTTGATTTTGATATGTGGAACGCTTTTTGAATAGATATATAGCTTGGATAGTATATAGTTTAGGTAGTAGATATGTATGTGTGTACCTCAACATCCTTGCGTTTAACAACATACTCAAGATCATATTTCTGGTCCTCCAATTTATTAATCCTGTCATAGTGTTGCTTAATCAGGGTTTTCAGTGTATCTGTACCCAAAAATGGCAGCGTGACCAGAACACACACAGATATGGATACGGATACAAATACAAATACGAATATATATGTATATACATATAGATATATATATATATATATATGTTGGTGTATATATATACATATATATATATATATATATAAATATATAGGGTATATATATATCATTGTAATTGCGTATGCATATATATAGTTGGGTAACATTATGGACATGGGCATGTGTGTTTCATGTGTATATGTGTTTGTGTATTTTTATTGCGGAACAGATACAGGAAACGGGGTGAAGAGATAAAGAGAGAAAATAAAGAGACATATTTAAATACATATCAAATGCTTGTGTGTGGGTGTATCTATGTGTTGGTGTAGGTGTAGGTGTGTATGTGCGTGTGTATGTGTGTGGAGCGCAACTTGCTTTTTTCTCTATAATTTTTATATATTTTATTTTTGAGTGTAGGTGGGTGTGTGTGAGACTTTGTATGTGTGTGTGTGTGTTTGATGATAGATGACACTTTTGTAGAATTTAATATTTGCATCATATTTCGCTTTTTCATTTTCTTTTATATCTTATGAAAAGAACAGCAAATAAAAGTAAGATTCTACAATGTTCTTTGCTGTTTTCTTCACTTTATTTTCTAATTATTTGTATTATATATTTTTTTTTTTAGCTTTTGAATATTATTTTATAGTTCTATTATTTTCGGCTAAAAAGTTGTATTCATTTATATTGATCTCCTATTTTATTTTTTTGAATTTCAATTGGACTTTCTTGGACCGCGAACACTCACCTTCACTGGCATCACTGAGATTCCTGGGGCTGCCGCAACGTTCTTCAATGATGCGTCTACGTTCAGCCGCTTTGCGTTCCTGTTCTTTCTTCAATTCCTCAGCGGCTTTCTTGCGGAGCAACAACTGTTGGAATCAGATAAAACAGTTGACGATAAGTACATACATATGTACATATGTGAGAGATTTGTTATCGTAAGGTATCGAACCTACCCGGAGTTTCTTCTTCCTTTCTGGGGTCATGAAACCCTTCTTGGCCTTCTTGGCCTTGGAGGCTTCCTCCATGCGCTTGCGCACCTCAGCGCGCTTGCGCTCGATCTCAGCCTGTTTTGCCTTCTTAGCCTGTAAAGCAGAGCAACAAATCGGTCGGTCAGTGTATGTATGTAATCGTTATTGTTATCGTAATCGTAATCGCTAGCACAACAATAAGATGGCACACGCAGATGGGCAAATTGGGGGAAACACTCGGGAAACATTCTCTGCGAAATCTTTTGGACTTTGACGACGGTGAGGCGATTGCCGTGCATTGCGGCCACACGTACACCAGTGTACCTCCTCGGCCTTCACTTTTGGATCATTGGGATCCTTGGGGGGACCAGCGGGCGCGGCCGCTGCCGCTTTACCATTGGCCGCTGCCGGCGCTGCCGCTTTGCCATTTGCTGCGGGTGCCGCAGCCTTTCCATTGGCAGCTGGTGCCGCTGCTGCTGGTGCAGCTGCAGCTGCAGCTGGAGCCGCTGCTGCTGCCTTTTTCTGCAAGTAAACAAAGCAACAATCGATTAGTTGAGATCGTATTTGCATAATCAGCATAAACATAGGTGAACGCATCACAGACAGCACGACAAGAATCGACAAACGACAAACAATCGACAATTGACAATCGATAACATTGATCACTTGACAGTTATTCCATTGCAGTTGTCTGTGTATTATCGATATTGCATTCGCTATCGCCACCTGAGTCGACACTGGCTAGCAATCTGTGAAAGCAAAAGAAGCCGTTGCAAATGTATGCGATTTGAGCGGTTAAGTTGAAGCGCTTAAATGTAGGTTAAATGTATGTTTTTGGCAGCTCTGCACTAATGCTATGTTTACACGTGCCACTTAGCATAATAATTGCACTGTGTGAACTTAGATTTAACTGCAGGTATAATCACATTTCAAACAGTTACTCACCTCACAAGATCCGATGCATTTGCAGTTCGCAGTTCCCATTTACATTTATAGCATTGAAGCACACACTTTTCAACTGTAGATTAACTGTAGATAATAGATACATAAGTAAAAGTTCACAGGATCAATGTAAATGCAAATGTGCGATACTTACCTCACCTCATCATCAGCCATTTTGATTTGTGTTTTTAGTTACTGTAAGTAGAAAGAGTCGAGCACAAGGCTTTGTGTGAGTAGAGTAAATAATAAGTGAACTGCAGTAAAACTGCTGATTGCTATGCTGCATGACATCATCGTGACACACATAGATACACACACGGCACATACATTCACAAGCACTGAGATTGTGTGGGTGTATCCATGTGGGCGATAGGCTGTCGCTAAATTGGCTAGTAGTACATATATATGTTCCATAAATCCAAAATAATAGCCTGATTAGTTCGAGCATTTTCCGAAATGTTCTCTTTTCAAATACACATGCATACAAATGTATACAGCTGTCTAATTGTGCGTATGCGCAATACATAGAGACAAACACATTACGTATACGCCAGCGTATATGCCGCACCGTATATGGGGGGACTGCTGATCGCGCTCTCACGCGTTTTCCTCTCTCTCATTTTCTCCCTCTTTTTCTCTCTCTCTCTCTTTCTCGCTCTCTTCATTTAGCTAGTTAGGCTTTCTTAAAAGTGCGAGCAGGACAGCTTTCTTTAGCTACAGCTTTTTGCCTATCGATATCCAATTTCAGGCCTGAGAGCGATAGGGAGACAAGTGAGAGAAAGTTCTCTCGCATTGAGTTCGCCTGATCTTGTTAAAAGCTCTAAAAGCTATGACTAATTGTTTGTGCAACCACTGAGGCAACTGATAGATCAACTCCATTGATTTGTCAGATGGATGCTCTCGATATGATCATGGCATTGCTAAATGTGTACCCCTAACGATGTATGGACCGGTATATCGATGAGATAAATAAAAATAAAAGTTATTTATGTGGATGTAAACTTGACTGAAGGTCGCTTAAAAGCTTAATATTAATGGAAAAGGCAAAAAGCTCTATAGATTTACCTTGATCAGACGAAATAAGAAAAACAAAAGCTATAAAATGGCGCATTTCAATTTGTATGAATGTCTATAGATATTTATGTATTTATAGATTTGCATATATCCAAAGACACTATTTTGAAAGTTCGTATCTTCAAATGAATAATATGCTCAGTTATATCTGGTTCCTATATAGAGTATATAACTTCTCCAATGAACATACTAAATCTAAAACATCTACTTTAAAGTTTTTTAGCTCACAAGTTCAGCTATATCTTTCAATTCAATTAAAGTCGAGTCAATCCGAATCGATTCGAGGAAAAAGACGCACATAGATACATACGTACGCATATATATGTAGAGTATCACATATATTCATAGTATATATGCGTCTGTATACCTATGTGCGTGTGTGTATGTGTGTGTACTATTGTATGTGTATACAATGGCACATATCTATTTTGGGGCAATTTCTGCTGTCGTCGCTGCCGCCGCTGCTGCTGTTGCTGTGTCCGCACAGACATTGCCACGAATTTGTTGTTGCCTTTTGGCTTTTCGAATGTATCTGTATCTTGTATCTGGTAGCTACATTTTTAGCTTTTGCACGCACACACACACACATACCCACACTGATATATATGTACTCTCTATACGGTTAACACTCCTTACATAATCGTTGCGATCAACGAATTATGAATAATTCAAAAATCAAAAAAACAAAAGAAAATTAAATTGATATTAAAAAAAAAAAAAGATTTTTTTCTTTTCTGAATAGTTGCTCTGTAATCCTTGGCTACACTTGAAGATAGTTTGGCACTTGAAAAAAATATTGTAAAAAAAAGTTGTATTAAAAAAAAAAGTAACAAAAAAGTTGGTTATATCTATTTAGATATAGCATAGTATAACAGTTAAAGTCACACACACGTTACGACTGGTGATAATGTTGTTTACAGAGCTGTAAGTTAAGTTTCCCAGTTTTTCCTTTAATATTATTATATTTTCTTTTTTGTATGCACACAATTTGTTGTTGTTGTTTGATTTGGTTTGGTTATAGTTATAGTTAAAGTTTTTATTTGATTATGCATAGATTTTTCTTGTTCTTGAGATTTGCTTATGTTGCTTTCTGGTTCTTGGTTGGGGCATTGAATTGCGCCAGCAACCCACTCACCTTCAAGGAATTAGAAAAAAAAGAAAAAAAATTGAGCGATGCTGTCGATCACACGAATCGGATGGTACTGAACGACACAAAAAGACTGAACGGTCCGACGATCCACGGCAGACTATATTCTATAGGCGGCCAACCGATGGATACAGATACCGATTCAGATTCGGATTGTCCAAGAATACACACAAACACACAGACACACACACATTAATATCTATCCGCCCACCTGCCTGTCCTTCGGTGTTGGCGCTCTCACTGACAGTTTCCCACACGGAGAGAAAGCGAGAGCAAGAGCGAGAGCACATATGTATTTGTATTTGTATCTGTATCTGGGCGCGCATCCTAAAAATAGACGCCGCTGGCAACCCAAATCGAAATGGATACCGAAAAGTGTGTTGCCCGTTTCATAGTATTGGTATTGGTGTTGGTGTTGGTGTTGCTGGCGGCATTGCTGCTGCGCTCAGCGCTGAGCGATCAGCCAGTGGCCAGCGGCTCGGCCGGTTGCAGGCACTTGGAGAAACCATCCATAGCATATCTATGTATATTTTAACTACATATGTATCTATCTATCACTGTGTGTGTTTCTGTGTCTGTGTTTGTGTGTTGGCGGTGTAAGCGGAGCCGCTTGGAATTCAATGCATGTATAAAAATAAGTTTGCTCCAGTTGAGCGCTTCAGTTGAGTGGGCCAGCGATTCTCTCGCCGCCGCCGTCCTCCATATGCAGTTAACCAAGCATGCAAACAATGGCAACAACACAAAAGATCAACATTATTAGGGAACAACCAAATTGACAACTGATTTTCAGTCAGCCCTGGGCGACATCTGCACGAAATAGTTGCGAGGGCAACCGAAAAATACATAAAAACAATTTCCAATTCAAAAAGAATAACAAATTTAGATTCGTTTTCGATGAACCGAAAAAATACTCTATGACATACTCTATAAAGTATAAAATATATAATTAAAAGAGTCTATTCCCCTATGTAGTATATCACTTCAATGGGCGTTCACTTCAAAATGTTGCTATCACCTCATAAAGGCTGTTCGCTAAAGGGTATCAATGATTCGGCAATTTTCGACCATTTAATATACTTAATATATTTCAAATATTTAAAATAAGCTTATATTTATTACTTGCTTCAACAGTTGAAGCACTTTCGTGTTGTATCCATAAGATACATTTATCTATATATCCTATTTTCAGATGATATACAATGACCTATTTACTGGCGGCAAAGCAGCTGTCAGAAGTTGTATGAAATTAAATCTTTCCAAGAGCATTTCGAATGCAACTCCAAATGAAACTTTGAAACTTTAAATGTCAATGAGATGTTTATTTTCGAAATTGATGTAATAATTAAATTATTATGCAATAAATAGTATTTGATTGTTTTGCAAGTATATTCTATAAATGTTAGAAACAAATTGTGGAATTCAATTTTTTTTATCAAGTTGATAAAACGTTTAAAAGTGGCAAATTAATAGCTCTCGCAAACAGCCAATAAAGTGCGGAAATCTTGCCCTAAACTAAAATTGCTTACGATTATATACTAAGTATACATAATACATATATACATATATATATATATATATATATGCATTTGTATTATGTATAGATTTATAATTTGGCAAAGACTGCGTATGGATGACGATGCAACGCGTCGTATGCGCAATCTGCCAAAGGCAAACAATCAAAAAACAAATCAGACAAACAGACACTGAATACAGATACAAATACATTTGCAGATACAGATACAAACAAGCTGCTGTATTGCAAACCGTGCTAATGTGCAAAAATTTCTCAAAAATCCCAACAGAAATTGTTGTTGTTAGTATGTAGCCTGGTAGCATCTTTGAAGCAACGCCAAAGGCAACATTAAATGTTCGTTTCAATCACGTATGTGTATAAGTGTGGAGATGTAGTTGTGGGTGTTGGTGTGTGTGGGTGTGGGTGTGGGTGTGGGTGTGTGTGCGTGTGGGTGTGCATTCCCATATAGCCAGCATATAATTTATAGATATGTATAATATGTATATATATATGTATGTATATGCATATGTATATACTTTGATCTCTGTAAACTTTTCGTTTTGAAAACAACAAAGATTCTTCTGTTCGTTGCTCTAAATGTCTACACATAGACTATTTCGAAATAATTGTTGTTGTTCTTTGATTTGCCTTTTGAGAAAATTTTGAATTTTCTATTTCTTAGTCGGGCGTGTTTTGTTTGTCTTGTATTTAAATATAACATCTTGTGGCAGCTATACGTGTAGCGCAACAGTATTTACTATCCATAAGATAAACGAAGCATTTAAGAAACAGTTCCAAAAATGAGTAGAAAAAAAAATTATATAAACATCTTTGACCCTTTACTTAAAAATAAGTACCAAGAATCTATTAAGTTTACGGCAGACATCATAAAGTTTATAAAATCCTTATCAGCATGAATTGCCGATTCGATATAGCCATGTCCGTCTGTCTGTCTGTTTCTGTGCAATCTTGGTCTATAATGATTTTCAGGGGTGTAAAAAATAAATAAATAAAATTGTGAATACCATAGCAAACAGCTACGATTCAAGACGTCTATTAGATGTAAACACAACTCCAATTCGGCATACTTCAAGCTTCCTTTTATTTTTCAAAGTGTACTGAAGATTGCACTGCGGATGCAAGGATTTTAAAAATGGCAATTTGGCAGCCGACAACTTTCTTTGGCTTTGTAGTTAGTGCGAACGACCATTGCGCTAGCGGGAGGCGTGGGTTCTAATCCCGCTTCATGTTTCATAGAATTGTAGTTATTTTAAAAATATCTGCATTATATTTCTTTAAATTTTAAATTTTTTAACTTTAAATAAACAAATAATTACAAAAATATAATTATAAAAAAAAAATTACAATTAAAGAAGATGTGAAAACTAAAAATGTATATCGTCGGCGCTGTAGCTGCCTTAAACATCAACAAATATTAAATTTTGTATCATCTCTATTTAGTAAACGATTTTAATGGAATTTACAGAAAACGTCCGTCGTTTAAGATTGAGTTTCTAAAATTGCTACTGAAAATCGAGCCAAACTTAATCTGCCTGCATTATTTACACAAAATTTGCTCGCTCTAGCTCTTATAGTCTATGAGATCGAGGTCTTTATACGGACAGACAGACAGACATGGCTATATCGACTCAACTGTTGATACTGATCAAGAATATATATACTAAGTAGTGCCGAAGATGCCAGAGTATTCTCTTTAAAAAAAAAAATTTAAAGGTAGGCGTTTAGGCAATTCGTCTATGCCTTACGCCACCTTTGGCAGCATCTTTAGCAGCTGACAAGAAGTCAATGCTTCTATTTTTATGCTGAAAGCCGTTTGAAAAAGTTTTGAGCAGCTTTTCAGTAAATGGCCAACACAATTTATGATGCTCGATATTGTTTTCTCTGCGAATGTGTATATGTGTGTGTGTGTATCTGTATATGTGAGTTGCTGTTTTGCTTTTGGTCAAGTTTTTTTGTGTGCTATTTTTGGACTTGGGCAAACAGGAAACTGCGGGCGGGCAAGGCTAGGTAAGTGTTAAAAGTCCACACACACACACACACAAACACACGTATGTTGGCTATAGAAGCTCACAGAATGCGTCAAAGCAAAAAAAACGTCATAAGTGTTAGTCTGCCCCTTCCCCAAAAAAACGTTGCAAGTTGCAAAACCATTGGCCTTGTAGCGCTGTGACCCACCTGATAACAATTTGCCGCCGACGCTGACACCTCTGTCGCCGCTGTTCTAACCCATATAAGGTTATACAGATAGAGATACAGAAACACAGCTACTGCGACTGTGAGTGCTACATTAACAGCTCCAGCCACAGATTCAGATACAGATGCAGATTCAGATACGACAGCGACTTTCACACACACACTTGCATGCCTAATACAGTCTGCAACAACAGCGACAGCAGTGGAAGGAGAGAGAAGCAGTAGCAGGCAGGTGTAGAGGTTGATGTCGGCCAATAACTTGCACTAGTTTCACATTGCACGTCACTGCCGACTGGCAATGACGTCATTAACCATTCGCCTTCAACTTCTGCAACATTGCCACGAGTGGCATGCACACAGAACGAAAAAGTCAAGTATTTCGTACTTAAAACGCCACATTTTATATGTTACTTGATATCTGACTAACAATGAAATGACTGAAGTCAAGAATCTCGATCTTAATGCAAGTACGATTTCTTAAGTCCGAAAATTTAAGTATTTTAGTATTTTTTCAAACATAAAAGTGAGTTTGAACCCAATACCTCAATTCTTGATTTCATTACAATTCAGACTGGGTACACAAATATCTCAAAATAAGAATACTTGATATACTCGATATTTGCTTACTGCAGACTTAAATTAAAATAGTGTAAACTGACTTTGCTAGTAAAAGTGGTTGAAGACTGACTAAGGAAAATTATCCTTCTGTTAAATATAGTCTTCATTTTTCAATGCCCATTGAAATGCTCCTCATAGTAGCAGACAAGCTATAACCATTTGGGAATTCTAAGCAAGCGGACGAAAAAAAAGATGTAGGATTAATAAATCTTCTATTGAGATTTCACAAACTTGTTCTGTGATTATTCGCTGTGAAACCGAACTAATATCAAGAATTTTCATACACATTTTTAGAAAATCGAGTGTTATATAATATTTGATTCAAGATAATTTACTCTTACCATATATCAAGATTATGTGTACTTGGTCTAAGAATTTTTTCACTCATTTTCCGTAATTCGTATTTATATCAAGTATGGATTTAAGGACTGCCAAATATTTAATTCAAGGTCATTCCAACTTAATTTTAGTACGAAATTTTCCGCTCGGTGCAACTGCCCAGTGGCGTCTAATTGATGGATGCACATATTCACACAAACTAACCAGCAAAACTTTAGCTCACATACGGAGCCCGCTGAATTACCTAATCCCTGTTCCTATTCCACATTCCACATTCCCACATTTGCCCCTTTTGTCGACTTCATCCCAGTGCTGGGTTAGCGTCATTCCACATGAAGGTCAGCGACTGCGACGTTAGCGGTGCTTGCTGGCGCAAATTCGGTTTTATTTTGTTGTTGTCGGTCTGACGTTAGCAACTGCCTCCTTTCCCCTTGCCGCAGCCTTTGACTATGCCGCTTTCCGCTTCCCCGTCTCGGTTCGCCTTGAATATCTGCCTTGCAGTTTTGTGAATGAATTTTTTGCCCTGCACGCGTCATCAATGGCTGCATTGGGGTCTGTGGCTTGATTGTGCTGGCACATTCGCATGCACAGACAAATAATTTATGAATTTGGAGTAAGTGTCCATGGAATGTTGGATCTGAGTCCAGCAAACCATAATAATCGAGATTAGCTGTTGACATTGAGGATGCTCTCAGTTTCGATTCGACTTGGTTTTCCACTTCGGGTTGGCTTTAGCTCTAACCAAACCGCATGCGTATGAGATGTTTACCTAACGAGTCATGCAATAATCAGCTCATAATTATCCAAGTTCATGAAGCTGCTCGAAAATTAGACAATTTATATTATCAGAGTAGTTGGATTCATTGGATTGTAATTTACAAAATAATGAGCTCAGAAATAGCTAAGAGAGT
The DNA here is from genome assembly GCA_958299025.2 of Drosophila histrio. Taxonomy (NCBI): domain Eukaryota; kingdom Metazoa; phylum Arthropoda; class Insecta; order Diptera; family Drosophilidae; genus Drosophila; species Drosophila histrio. The sequence continues at coordinate 17,117,029 of OY282582.1, read as the reverse complement.
GAGAGATAGCCTAAGATAGTTCTGCTTTTCATTTTGCTCGATCTTGACTGTGAATAAGTTATATATTTATTATTCCAATGTCATGGAATTCAGGGGTTGTTGAAAGCATGGTACATATTTACCGAAGACCAATGTAATCTGTGTAGGAAACTATGTTCCAAACGTTAAAGTCTCCAGCTGTTAGAGTCTCTGAGATCCACGCCCTTAACACACAGATATTCAGATAGTTTTTCTTTTATATAGTATTATTTAATATATATAGTATTTAATAAATATAATATATTGTCTTAAAGCTATAATACTCTAATTTGAATATTTTCAATGAAAGCAAGGTGTAAGTTTATATTTTATGGAATATAAATATTTATACTTTTACCCATTTAATTCTAAACAATTCCTTGTTTACTTAAAACTAATTAGGTCGAACGTCATGAGAAATTATTCGAAAATTAGATAAATAAATGTATAATAACATGCGTTTAACTTAAAACGAATTTTCAGAAATGCGATAATATTGCTAATTGAAATGTGTATCACATATTTTCGAGAAGTCCCTCTCTTATGTAGATATGTAATTAATTGGTTATATGAATGAAAGTTTAATTTATGTTAATTGTTAATGCAGAAGTTATTCATTATATTAATACTATGATAGATGTGTGAGGAATCGCTTATATACACTTTATATTATAATTACCAATTTGGAGTTTTCAGAGCTCGCCAGTAGCTTTCAGCTTTTAACAAAGCTTTTGTGCTTTTGACTTTCCCGTGAAATTTAAATTAAGTATACTAAATCAAATTTATTTCTCATTTTTTATGGGTCATTCGCTATGCAACAACTCGCTTACATCTTGATCGTATATTTTTATATTTGCTTGGAAATATTAAAAATTAGACCTGCGTATGGTATTCACAATTATCTACAATCCAAATATGAAATCTCTAGCTCGATTATAATAATTGCAGAGATCGAAGCGTTTAGCTTTACACATTCATTTTTAATATATATATATATATATATATATGTATATATTTAATTACATTTTTGTACAAATCCATTATACTCTTTTATCTTAATTTGGATGGGTCCAGGATATACAAAACATAATTGAATCAATACATTAAATTTCGTATTCTCGCCCAAAGCTGTATTCATTTTTTATTTACAGTGACATGTGACCAACAGATGGCGTTATCGATGGTAACAAAAATTATTGACAGCAAAATTTGTTTTCCAACAGCGTGAAGTGTTAAATTGAGATTACGTGAAACCATTACAGAGATAGAGAAACCATTACAAAGATGAGAATCCAGAGGAGTTCTTAATAATTATATTTCATGATAAGCTTTAAGAACTCTTGCGGTGTGGTTCTAGGGTTCTACACCTACCAGAGGCACACTATTTTTTCTGATCCTATTATTATTAAAATTTATAATGATTTATTTTCATAGGCAAATTCTACGATAAATGTATAATAATAAATGTATTGAAAGTATATAATGATGATATTATAAAATACATTAAAATACAGAGGTTAAAAATTATACATCTAATAATAAATAGTATATAAATAGTTTTTGTGTTATGAACGATATGTTAGTCTGTGCAAGAACGTATTGGAGTTGCTTAAGGGCCTGATTTTAAATATTATTTTTATCCCACAGGTGAGCGCGCTCGACTTCTCAATAGAAATAAACATATTCCGACCTTCCAACATTTCATTAAATAATATAAATTTCGTTCAAGCAAATCTAAATCAATTTGACGGAACGTCCGTTTAGAATTTCTCAACGGGTTGACAGTTGAAGATTTAAAAAATAAAGCTCCAAAACACAAGAGTCCAAAATAAAGTGAATACTTAAATGTGGTGAAGTCAACTTTTAAAATATTTATTACAGCTCCTGAAAATGTATGTATACGTATTATCTAAAAGCCAGGTCTCAGAGTGCCTCGTAGTCGTGCACTCTGACCAATGATTAATATAAGTCAGTGGTGCGCCGGGCTTTTAGGAGCCCTTGGCTACCTTATTTGAGTCTGACAGGCAAATCCGTTTTTGATTTGTCAACGAGCAGAAGGCTAAGAGAGGTAAAGGGCGCGAGAAAGCGATAGGAACATATTTATTTAAAAACAAGCCGGGTAGTCGATATTTCAATCTCCCTTCATCCACGTAAATAAAAAAGCCTTTATTTTTAAGATAACACAGATTAACTTAACAGGTAGTTGAAATAAAAACTTAACTAAAGTGCCTGCGAGTTTCATAGCGGTTAACTCATAAGTAAAATTAATTCAGAATCAATGGGGAAAGGGAGAGCTCATTTGATAATATAATTTGCGCTTTCGCTCGATACTTTGTGTTAGTGATGTAAAAAACATCGAAACATCGATGAATCGATTTTTGCATAACAGATTTAAATCGATTTGAACTCGATACTTATTTTGCCGATGAATCGAGTAAAATAAATCGATTTTCATGAAAAATCGGAAGCTTTGCTATTCTAAGTAGACTAAGTAGAAAACAATAATAGAGCGCCTGAATTTTTGCTTAAATTAAACACACTTAAGGCAAAGTGTTTTCAATTATTATAAAATGTTGGAAAAATATTTAAAAAATAAATGAAGTCATATTTTATACGTTGAAACATGGCCTAACAAATAACAACCTGCATTAAAATTATTTTGTTATCCCTTTTAGTGTAGATTTTATAAATGCTTAAATCTTGTAAGGTGCTGGTTGAAATAAGATGTGAGCCACTGTATGTATTTCTATGTACATACAAAGTTGTACGTATCTTTATACAAACTATATATCCAGTAAAGGTGTAAGCATTTAAATTAATTAAACAATGCTCAAGTTTAAAGCAGGCATTAAAACTATACTTTATTATAACTTATCATGTTTGGCGAATTTAGTTAATTATTTAATCTTTTATTTTCTACATTTGATTGTTGTATAAATTATTATCAACGTGAATTAAAACCAAGCTGAGATTTTATTGAATCCCAAAAATGTTATAAAATGTATGTCTATAAATAAACGCAAGAATTAAGATCTAATATTTACTTTTTTCAAAATTGGAGAATATGTATGAAAAATCGATTAATCGATGCTGAAATTTCCGATGAATCGACAACTCGATTTTTTCATTTCCGATTTTTAAAATACGATTTTAAAATCGATGTTCAGTTTGCATTTACATCACTACTTTGTGTCGCACGCGCTCGACTGACCGGCTTGTTATACCCTGTGGGGTATATTAAGTTCGCTAAAAGTATCTAACAGGCAGAACCATCATCACCGAGTCGATATAACCATGTCCGTCTGTCCGTCCGTCCGGCTGTATGATCCCCTGGATCTCACAGATTATAAGAGCTAGAGACACTATTTGCTATTGCTATTGTAATTTTGCGTGTAAATTAGTTTTTGTTCGACATAACAATGTATTGTCAGCTTAAAGACACATTATCGCAAAAAGGCACACACTTACATAGCATTAGTATTAGTATGAGTAGATATCTAGATACATTGAAACAAATTCACACAGTCACTTCCTTAAGCCAACCAAGGAGCTCATGTTACCGCGGCATCTACCTCGACAGAAGGTGAAGATTCCAGAGCCAGCCGCAAACACTAAAGTGTGGAATCTAAGCTTTAGCTACTCTTACAATGATTGAATAAGATGCCTGCACTGCATGTCGAGCAGGAGAAGTAGGATATCCTCTTGCAGCGAAATGACATTCTAATTTATGTGACACCTGCTGCTAACTAAATAGCTGAGTCCAATTTTGTTGTTTAATGTTAGTTGTGTTCGCTTTATGAAATAGGAAAAAAACTAACTTATTATCATATTCTGTCTCCTAAGGTATGTTGTCAGTTGACATTCAATGCTTGACTGTCTTGATTTTCCATTCAATCCCTGTGTTTAACAGTATCCAGACTTGTCGATACAAAGACCGGTTAAATGTATCAGGGCCCGGCAAGTGACACTAGAAAATATCAACTGGGGAGCAAGCCACATTTTGCAAGCCTTATATGTTATAACATCAATGATTTCTTCTTCATCTTCTTTTCACCAGAGTTACTCTCGAGCTTATTATCCGATTAAGGTCCCGTGAGGTTCAGCTTAGGAGATAGGTTCTTAAAGTTTCTAAGAACTAGCAATTTTTATAGATGGACAGACAAACGGACATGACGACATTGACTCGACTTTTAATGCTGATCCAGAATATATATACTCTATGGTGTCTGTAAGATCTACGTTTTCTTGTTACGCACAATATTTTTGACTTAATAGACCATTGGAATTTTTTGAAGTACAGGGTCTAATAAGAAAAATAGAAATTAATCATATTTCTCATCATTATGCCCATCGGCTAACTGCAGTATTATACAATATTCTTTAAAATTGTATGCCAAAAGGTCTGCATTTCATTTAGCACACATACAAATTGTGCACTTCATTATTTCAACAACTTTGCTTTGCAAAAAGCTATGAAAGTCAGGGTTTGGTTTTTGCAAGATTAAGTTAATTTTAGTTATTTACGTTGAATTGTAAATCGTGTTATACTATTAAAATATTTATCACTGCTTATAAACATTTGTTATTTTAAAATATATTGGAGAGGGTGTGGGACGCCGACCTAAGCTTTGCTCCGGGTGAACATATTTCTCGACACAACGCTGAAGGTTAGATATATCTACCAACTATTCTATTGATGACTTTTTAAAATTAAACCAATATAAATTTTATTCCTTGTACGGAAAACAAATATAGGCTATTATATTTATATGTACATTGATATCCTCTATCAGATACCATTAAAACCCCACGAAGTCTTTTTTGGAGGAACGAATTTACTCTAAAACGTATTTTTACTATCAGTACTTTGACAAACACTGTTGTTAGAAAATTGAAGCTGTCGACAACTTGTATAACTTAAGTTACAGAAAAAAAATACCTAGAATCTGTTCAATTAAGTTGCTACTGAACATTAATAAAGAACGTCGAGTGCAGCTTCGTTTAATATTTGCAAAAATTCAAATTACATTCCGTTGTGGGTCGAGTGGGATGATGTTTGCTAGGTATGTACAAAGCCACCGATGCATCGGCCATCCGATGTTTTTGCCGATTCTGATGTTCACCGGTGCTCAGGTAAAACTGCAGTCAATTCAATAAATATTCCAATAGCCTTGTTAAATATATAAAATTGTTTATTGTAGTTCTGTTGAGTCGATACATGTTTGATCGAACGAACGAACGAACACAGGACTGAAGGGAAGGAAGGAACCAGATGAATTATCAGAAACTTAAGTAGTTCCTTGTCACACTCTGTATTTTTAAGTGTTTGTTATTAAATCATAGACGTCATTCTGTTATTTGGAGTTATTTTATTACTTTAAAAGCAATTTTTGGTTGCTTTATCTTGTAATTTGCTATGATTAATTTTTATTTACAAACTAAAGTTTATTTTAATCAATTTCCAACTGCTTTGAAAACATCGAGGCAAGGAAAATTTGTGCTCGATGAACATCGGCAACGAGGCAACATCCACCGAAATGTACATCCCTAGTGTGTGTTGTGCGTGATTCTGTTGTTTGTGCAGTGACTTGCAGGAGGCGCGTTGCACAAGGCTGCGAAACTGTGTCCAGTTACTTGACATCCTGGGAGAATAAATCGTTGGCTGCAGCCCTATGGGACACGTTGAGATGCCAACTACTCTTATTATATTACCTTACTACCTGATGCTTGAGCTGGGAAAATGAACTTGTCAAGAGGCTGAGATAATTTATTAAAAATTTTAGGTAAACAGCGCCACTTCAGGTTATTAGGTTGAAGTATCTAAGATTAATATCGCTTATACAGACAGATGACCTGATGCTCTTTCAATTTAATAATATATTAAAGTAGTTCAACAAATTAAAAAATCAAAGAAAAATGCAATCAATAAGTTAAAGCAAGTTGTTAATTTAATACAAATAAAACGTATACAACAAGGAGTTTGTGCAGTATGCAATTTGCCTTTGTTTTTTTAAGATTTGTCAACCAACATCACAGATTGTTTGATTGGTATTTTTCTTTATGTCTTGGCCAACTTTGGCTAAAATCGGACCACTATATCATATAGCTGCCATAGAAACAATCGGTTGAAAATCAACATAAAGTATGAAAACCAAATTGGTTTTCTAAGATATCTCCAACCAACGTCACAGACTGCGTGTTTGGTATTACGTTTAATATCCTGATAAACTTTGGAAAATATCGTATTATTATCGATCGATCAAAGATTCCCCTTTAATATGAACAACTTTCTCGTTTTGGCCTTCGCAATATGAGATAAAAAGTCAGTTTGATTTTTGTCTGTTTGTTTGTATCGATGCGTTGAATTTTTCTGGACTTTTTTCCTATTATAAACCAAGATTATTTTTTTGTTTGTTCTTCGATTTTTTTTGAATGTGTTCTATATATCATTGGAAAAGTATATTTGAGAGCTCTAAGACCTATCTTGGCACTGTGACCATTAAAATTGATCAAAAAAGGGTATAATGGATTTGCGCAATTGTCCGTCTGTCTGTATGAATGAGTCGACCTCAGCAGCAATAAAAGCTAGAGGCTTCAAACTCGGTAACTCGGTAAACTCGCAAACGAAACAATAACCCATAACTTGTTACATCTATAGACTTGAAATATTACACACATGCCAAGTATCGTAGTCGTAGATCGTATAATAAACTCAGAAGATATCCAAGATACAGTTTTGCTAAGTGAGAAGATGGAAAAACTGACTGACACGTACAAAGCTTTCTACGTGTTTGTTTGTGTGTGCTTGCTTGCATTTACATATGTATGTATGTATGTATGTAAGTGCGAAAACGTATTGGGGTTTCTAAGGATCTAGGCACAGGGTATTCTACTGTCTAAGGTGCCACCCGTGCCAAGTGTGAATTAAAGACAGCGCGTCACTATGGCGTTAGTGCTCAGCAATTCTTCAAAAGAACTGGCCGTTGGTGTCGTTGAACCCAAAAAGCTCCTCATCGCCTTGACATTGGGTCGTGGTCGCTGCGGTGCCGTCCACACCGACGTTGCACGTCAAATCCGCGGTAAGCTGCAACAGGATGATGTCAATACCAAGGTGTTCTGCGTGGCTTACAAGTCGCACGACGTTCTGTTACCTTTCATTGGAAAAATCATCGTAATGGCGGTGAATGACTTGGGACGTGTCTGGCCTACCTTCCTGAATGCATCTAAGATTGCGCATAGAGTCCTGTCGACCGGTTACAAGTACACCAAAGCACAGTGGCTGAACAGAGGCTTGACAGTTGTCATAAAATGACAGAATAAAATGACTGAAAGCATTCGGTAAAGAATTGTTCCAAGATTCTAAAAATGGTACCTTTTTGGAACTCGGGCTTTTCCTTTTGACGGTATATTTGGGTCTTTTTAACATTTTGAATATAAAAATGTGAAAAGTCGGAAATATAAAGTACCTTTCCGATTGAATCGGAAATCCAATCGGTTGATTGAACTTATAGTTTTTGCAAATTATATTGTGGCAATTCATAATATCGCAAATTCACATTTCATAGTATTTAAAAAAAATAAATTAAAAAAATTACTCTTTTTCACATCATTTAACTTTAAAGCTATTTCTAATGCACTTTAATAAAAATTGGCTGCCTTTAGCTGCCACTTTGGTTTTTATTAAGTTGACAGTTTTTGTAATTAGCCTCAAAGAAGAGCAATTCATAGTCGCACCGATAATCCGCTTAAGAAACACTAAACATTTTATGATCAGCTATAGGTTAAAAATAATCGGGAAAGCCCGGAAACTTCAATGGCTTATTCTTGAACGTATCTCATTGTATCTATATATAAATAAATTAAATTAAAATAAATATCATATCTGATAAAAATAAATAGCAGTGTAAAGCAGTATTTCTAAGAAATTTAAATTTGACCACTTGTTGACTAAGAACGCTTTGTCCGATTTTTAAGATCATACACTTTCTTCACTTCATTGCGCATCTTCAGTAGCCTGACAATTGACAACGATGTTATCAAAAGCTATCTGGAAATCTCTCTGACTCCGCTTATTTCAACAACATGAAGGAGGGCGCTTGATTTGAGTAATCGTACCGAATAATTGCCATAAACAACACCTCACACCACAGGCTGCCACTACGCGCGAGCTGATTGAAATTATCTCTGGTGCCACTGTCCTGTAATAAGAAGTTTTATTGCCACACTCCAATTCGAGGTGCAGCTCAACAACCACCGATTAGTCGATAGCGCCTAAGCTGCTTTTTAAATAATATAATAGCTATAATTGTCTGATATAAGTCCATATACTGATTTACCCTACGGGTAACGAGTATTTGTTCGTTTATTGAAAATAAAATGCCAAACAGCCCTTTGGACCACTGTGGACAGATCAAAAACTCTCAGCTTTTAAATATATAATCGTTACCATGTGTACCAACTTACAGGTCTGACAGATCAGACGAATTTCTGCCAAAAATGTTGGAATTGGTACAAAAGTGTCGATTGTTGCAAGGAAATGACTGACATGACATGAATATATGTAGATGAGCTCCAATCAAAACAGTAATCCAAAATGAGTAAAATTCAAAAAATTGTCGAATCAATTTAAACTAATTGGACGCTCGTTTCATCGGAAAGACTGCTCATGTGGCAAGTGTCTCGTTATTGTTTGACCGATGGTATTGCAGAATTAAACCCCATTTTCCCTCACCACGGAAATGCAAGCTCACGTCAGCTTACAAAACAGAAGTTTTAAGCACTCCAATTATAGAGCTATCGATATCTAAATGATTTTTCTTAATCCCAATTACCAGAGAAAAATAACGAGGTCAGCCATTATTGACGCTAAGAGAGGTTGTTGAAGTCTTCGTAAGCTCATTTCAGAGGCATCCCATTCAGTGGGGAAAGGTGATTCGTTAATTGGCTTAAGCTTATGCAAAAGTGCATTCATCTACGATTCAGAATACTTGGAAAATAATGATGCTAGTTGGAATGCTGCATTATTGGCCAAGAAATAAAATGTGGGCTCTTGTCTTGCCTTAGAACAAATCATAATTTCGCTCTCATTTTCATTTTCAGTTATAGCTGAAAACTAAGCTGAAACAATAACATCTGGTATAAATACACATACATATACATATATGTATGTATGTACCATTGCATATACATAAACATATTTACTATTTATACATATCGTAAATACAATTAGACGATAACAAGAATGTTCGCAGTCTCTAGAAAATGGTTTTCACTCATTTTATACACTGCCAGAGGGTGGTATAATTCGGTCATGAAATGTGCAACGCAACGAAACAAACTATTTGGATCACATTAGTTTGAACACAAATTATAGGTTTATTAACTAAATAAATTTTATAATTTAGGCTTAGATTGGAAAACATTTCAGCACTTTAATGCTTTGAAACTATTAATATTATTTTTTTTATATTCAGAACAAATAAGTGAAATCTTTTGTTCATACGGACCGACGGACGGGCAGAAGGACGGACGGACAGACGGACATGGCTATATTGACTCGGCTGTTGATGCTGATTAAAAATATATATACTTTATGGGGTCTGCCAGACTTCCCTAGACCTGTTACATACTTTTAACAAACTTAATATACCCCCACGGGGTATAAAAACTTTAGAAAATAAGATTTGTAAATTAACAATTCAAATTATTATTATAATAAAATATTATTTGAAATTAAAAGTGAAATTAAGAAAATTGTCAAGGTCTGGAGGTAATCAAAATTATGACTTTAAATGATGGAACATTTATTGCTAGGATTGAGGAAAACCCCCGAAAAACCCAATCCAATCAATAAGTATTTGTATTAAAATTACTGTTGTTATATGTAAAAGTATTAGTATTCTTGCAATATGAGTATACCTAATAATATTAGAACTGGGGTAAGTATAAGAGTAAGTATTATAATACAAATCAGTAGCAGTATTAGCATAAAAGTAGGAATAAGTGTAAGTATAGGTATAATGATGAGCATAAGTTAATATATTATTAGTTGTATTTAAGTATTAGTATTGGTAAATATATGGAATTCTCGAATGTAAAAGGAAAAGGAAGAGGGAGTGTTTTATAGCGGTGAGAGAGAGAACTTAGGTTTTTTTTAAATTTATGTGAATTAGCTCTCACTCTCTCTCTCTCTCTCTCTAATATCAATTTTAGTCTAATGATTCTTTTTAGATTCTGCAAGACGGTATAGGGTATCAAATCTGCGCTATACAGAAAACAAATTATTGATGCTTGCTTGCTTTATCGTCGAAATCCATGCATCAATTCGAGGCAATATATAACAGCAGATAAAAAGGCCCTCTACCCATATATATATATATATATATATATATATATATGTATGTATGTATATTTAGCATATGTATAAATATACAAATTGGAATACACATATATATACATATATATATATATGTATATATGTAGAGAGCACAAATATACATCGTCGTATGTTGTCTATATAAAAACGCGCCGCTACTAACACTGCATATGCAGCATAATAAAAATACATTTGTTGGCAGCCAGAAAATGCCTCAGGCTGTTTGAGGCGTGTTGCCGCCTGCCCCGATATTTTGGCTTCGTTATGTGCCTGCTGCATATGGCGACCATATAAACAGCCTGACAATCGAATGCGAATACGAATGCGAATGCGAATGCGAATACGAGTGTAATTGAAATCGACTAACAATTGCATCTTCTTGTCAGAGGGGCGTGGCTTTGGAGGGAGGAAGTTGCAGCATTGGCAAGTTGCGTTGCAGCTCGACTGGCGCTGACCCCGTTTATATTTAGAAAACGCACTTAAAATAAATGCGAAGGTCGTTTTTATCGTAACCGACGGGTATACCAGGCTGGACCCCTCCCCTCCCCTCCCCCCCCCTGCTGTGCACGACTCCAAGCAGCTATATATAAGGTCAAAGTGTCAAATGCACTACCTAACAACGTTCCATGGCTTCATTCATATAACAATGGAGGTGGCAAACTAGTGTTAGGGCAGAGACGAGCAGGGAATTGCTACATGTATGACGTGAGGCGATGCAATGCCAAACAGGTGTCTACGTCATTGCAGGCTGCAAGCTCCGTCAGCAGCCAGAACCTGGGGCCAGAGTATAGCAAGAACTCGCAAGAACTGCTTGAGGTATGTATATTCAACAAACGAACGAGTACCCGAAAAATCATTCACAGCATTCACTGCTGCTTCTGTGATGCTTTCGTCATCGTCGTCTGTCCAATTCAACCCAACTAAAACCCCAAGCCCCTTTCCTTTCCGCCATAGTGTTGTTGTGTGGCAAGCATCCAAACATCCATATCCGAGGCATCGATTGGCTGTCTGTTGATGCTGCTACTCGTAACACAGTGACCTAGTGGCGAGGCCGAGGCCGAGGAGCCGACGCGCGTTCAGTCGTTCAATTGTTCAGGCGAGCCGAGTGACGGCGAAAGCGAAAGTCTGGTGACGTCATAGCTGGCATTCATTCACAGGATATGAGGGCAGCATCATTTCTGCAGCCAAAAAGGTGCGGCCCCATCAACGCGACAATGCGAGGCAAGAAGGTGCACGAACAGAAGGACATTCAACGCACATAGAATTTCATTGAGAAAAAGGGGCAGTCGCATTCGAAGTCGCAGTCGCAGTCGCTGTCGGAGTCGCAGTCGCAGTAGCAGTCGCAGTAGCAGTCGCATCTGCAGCAACAACGAACCCCACGAAGACCGAGGACCGCGAATCAGTTGTGCAGTATCCATGGTGCAAAAGGACACTATGTGCGATAGCAAAAGCGTTGCTTCTGTCGCAGTCGCAATCGCAGTCAGCGTCAACGTCGACGTCGACGTCGAAAGCGCGCGCTTCAAGTTGCGCCTGGCTATGGTTTACATTTTGAAGCTGGCTCATTTGGTAACATCAGTCGGAAATTCATCTCCAAGCCAGTCAGTTCGTCAATCTGAACACTGGCTCCAGCATCCGGAGAATTCACATTCAAGTCCATAGTCCACAACAAGTTGTAGTACTACTGAATATAACATAATTCTTCTACTTATTTTTTTTTTAACTTTTTTGTGGTGTTTTTGACTGGCATAAGTTGCCACCAAACAAGTGAATGTGTTGCAAATGCTGCAAGTGCACCAAGTGAGCTCAAATCTTGATACGCTGGGTAAGTAATCTAGTCCGGACGGGCATGTCATCCGTACGAGTTCCACTAATCAAGTTTTGGGCGTATTTAAAAATCAAAAACTTGACACGTTGAGCTCGTCCGTGTGGCAGCAACAACAGCTGCAAGCCGAAAACAAATATTTAAATTTTCCGAAAACATGTCTTGATATGGCAGCGATGTTTTGAACATACGCTGCGCTTTCAAATCAAAAGAAATGTTCAGAATTTCATACCTAGCGAATTTTACTTTCAGGAAACTCTTAATGCACTTTTATTCAGTTTGACTATGTATATGAAAACAAGTATTTTTGTTTGTGTTAGATTATTTAATATATCTAAAGAAAGACTACAGAGCTCATAAGGCAATTATGTGTACAACTTGCTATGTTTTAACTTTTACATTCATGCCCCATTACATTTACTCCCAACACAAAAACTGACCAAACTTTTCCAATGAGGAGCTATATTTATTTTAAAAAAATTTAATCTGAATTAAATACAATTTTCAATTATTTTGAAAGAAATTTGAAATAAAACGTTAAAATAATATGTTTTAACGTTCATTTAAAGACAGCCATAAACCACCAATGAGTTTATATTATTTTATTCAGTTCGATGATAACCTATAAAGTATTAAACTTGTTTCACAATATTAAAAATATACATTTTTGAAAGGTTAGTAAATGTTGACTTTGTTCAAGGCGAGTTTTGCGTGTCAGTGTTTGAGAGTTAATAAAAATTGTAAATACCTACGGAAAGCTGCAGAAACTCAACGAATATTTTATAGTTTAGCTAAAATTTTCAAATATGTAATTCAAATATAAGATGTCGTTCCAAATTACAATTTCAAATCTAGTACATACATTGAACTTGATAATAATAAAGGTGTTATTAATTTTAAAACGAACTGAGGAGTGAAAATATGAAAAGTCAGTGATTGAGTGTTTTAAGAGTTTTAAACATCGAAATCGAAAAAAAGAAAACTGCAGAAAACTTTCAATTAACTAATATGTGCAAATCAATTAAAATCGTTAGTGGAAGGTTTATTAATTATGCGAAATCTCATATGCTGCTGGCAATGTCAACTTTTAGTGGTTATTTCGAAGATACGAATACAGTTGTGTCTGGATATAGTGAACTAATTATTGCAAGGCCTGTTCACAGTATTGAGGTTGTTGACTACATCAAGGCTAACATTTTTGCTGAAAAACTCGTTATATTTTCTCAAAATACACTTTGTGTATATAAATTCAAGAGATCATTAAACTAAATTAGTAGGAAAACAGAAATTCATGCTTATTGAAAGAATTGGCGAATAGACGTATGTTCAAAAAGTTATTTTTGAATCGCTTGAACAGCTGATTTTATAACAGTCAACAGCAAAAATACAAATTAGGAGAATGCCCTCTATCATTTTTGAATCCTTCTTGTTGTTTTTTGTTGCTTTCAAAAGTTTGTGCACTGTTTAGAGATTTTTAATTGTTCACTATTTAGAGTACTCCATGTAAAAATTTGGGTGTTTAAAGTTATTTATTTATTTTAAAACGTATTTAACAGTACAAATTGGAAGAGTTTTCCATATAAAAATAGTTTATGGAATAAATTAAATTGAAGAGAAGTCGAATTTGGAATAACTCAACACATACTTTATGGGTCACCTTAATATATCACTTCCGTATGGTAACTATAAAGTTATTCCAGCAAGAAACAAATTTAATTATATTTAACTATATTGTCAACGGACTGAAGAGTAAGAGGTACTTTATTAAGAGTTTATGAAATATTTGAAATTACAGCGATATTGAATTTCAAAAAGAGAATTTAGAGCAATATAAAAAAGCAAGAAGAAATAAAAATCTCAGGTGATTTATTTGTTAAATATTTGGAAAACGGTAATAACGACAATAACAATCAAGGTAGCAAAATATGACGCAGAAAGTGTTGCCTGCTTTCAGGCGTAACCAAAAAATATACGATGTTTGTGTATGTGTTTGTGTACGTATGCGTGTGCGTGTGTTGTGACTGCGTGTGCCAGCAACATGTGACTTGCTAGCAGAGGCCATTTACCCGCCAAGCTTCTGACGTCATAGTCATCATCTGTGACAAAGCAACGGGGCCAGGCCCAGGTCAGGAGCAGCAGCAGCAGCACAGTAACCCAGTGACAAGGCGAGACGAGACGAAACCGTAACCGATGAAACCAACATCTGACCGAAAAAAAAACCGAACCAAACCGAGACTACCACAACTGTCCCCAACGTCATCAACGATGCTTATGCTGAAATAGGAGCAGGGGCGGGAACTTGCTGCCGAGCCCACAAACTTGGATGTCCTAGATTTTGTTTAACTATTTTTAGAACTGTTCCTACAGATTCGCGCATGTAATTAAGCGGCGTGCAGACCCCAGTCGGTTTTGTGGGCAAGCATGACAAATTTATATGCAGACTCTGTACAGAATATTTCTTCTACTGTGGATCACATCCCTCAAGTGGCGGGCTGTAATTATCGAGCTCCGCAATCAGAATCCAATCCAGAAAGTAGCAAATTTCCAGCATTCTGCTGCTTAGAATATTTATTATTAACAAACTCCAGTTTGCTAGGTCTTAACCCTATACAAAACCAGTAGGAATGCTATAGAAATACTCGTTATACAAATTAAAAGTACAAAAGTTTTATTGTATCCATTTTTAACTCCAATGCTATACAAATAACAGCACACTTTTAGACGATTCCGCTTATCTGAATTAGTACAATTAAATAGGATAGTTAAAGAAAATGATAGAAAATATCGATAAATCTTTAAAACTGTCGGTGTTATGATTTTTCAAAAACACTGCGATTTCCGTGGGGATATTACACGTCTGTACAACAAATTGGCAAATTTGAGACATTCTACTTAGTGTAAATATTATGTAAATATCATTTTTTCTCCTTATTAAATTTGCTTCCCACTTTGTGTATTTATTTCCGCGAGTTTTTAGTTTGCGATTGACAAGTGGTTTAAGAAATTGAATAGAACATATAATTTATATTTATTATTAATGTAATTTTATCATTATCATCATTAATTTATCATTAAAAATAACATTGTTGCGGTCATCTAAAAATTTCAAGGGTTGCAATGATACTATCAACTACACTTTTTATATTTATTGTGCAAATTAATATGGTTTTAATGCTTATATTAAGCTTAAACGCTCTATTATATACATTAAAATGTTGGACAATATGTGGAAAAATTGAATGGGTAAATAATTTAAATACTTAAAATATTTATTCTCTTTTTATCTTTTAAAACAACTGGACAGGTCTGAAATGTAAGTAAATAAATATATTATAGTATAATGAAAATATGTTTATAAGATGAAATGAACGTATGCCAAATTCACTTGTTGTGTCTTTCCAGAGCTAGGATTGAGCAAATAATATTAAATATTTAATTTTAATTAATTTTTACTTAAGAAATAGATAATGTTCCCCAAATTAATATAAATATTTATAAGAATTTCTTGCAGATCCCTAGGGAGTGGGAAATTCCACCGGATTTCCAACTAGAAATTCAACAAGAACGCCAACCCGAATTCCTACTGGAAATTCGCACAGCAGAGGTCAATACTGAAAAGTGTGCAAAGTTTAGCAGCAAAAGGATCAACAATTTTTCTAGCCCCGTCTCAGGCTGTCGTTCTGAATTAGAGATTTTCCATCGAATAACTCTGATTGCAAGTATGTAAGAGTGAATGAGACTCGCTGCGCAATCTTCTAAGCGCTCATCAGCTTATTTTTACGCTCTTCTGCGCAAAACCCAGTCGACAGTTTGCTCACTTTTCTACGCAAACATGCCGACTGGGTTGCCAGAGTCAGCCCAACTTCCACACCGCTTCGCTTCTTCACTCCACCATAGAATTGCGTGACGTTGCAACAACGAAGGTTGCAACAGCAATTTGCTGTATTTGTTGTATTTGCTTGGCGCGTACTGACGTTGGTTCGACTAGCATCTGACCTCGCAATTTTGTGGCCGCCTCCTGCAAAGGACATGTCTGACATGAGTTCACCCGCCCGACCCAATCCAAAGTCCAAGCCATTTATGCTGTCAGTATGTGTTACTCAGGTGTGTGTGTGCAAGTGCATGTGCGCATTTAATTACAATGTTATTTCATGAATATTGATTGAAATTGATTTTGTCAGTCTGACGTGAGACGCACTTACGTGCACATATCACGTTTACACGATGCGACTTATTGCGATATATTCCTTGACATGATATGCATACTTTTTGCAGTTAACCCATAACAGTTCTACACGATTTAAATTGTCTAATAGGTAAAAGACTATATTATGTTGGAGTAGATTCGGTTCATGGGTTATAGTGAACTACTCAAGAAATGAGACTTATTTGCTTCGAATTTATGATTTACCAGCACAAGCAATTCAGATTATCCAATTAATGTGTGAATTTAAAAATCTGTATTTCAAAACCATTTGTAACTTTCCGCAATCATTTGTGATGTTGAAAACCGCAAGTACCAAAAAGAACCTTTACATCAGGTAAAAGTCTAGTGACGAAGTCTAGTGATTATACAATCAAGCCCCAACATTTCTGATATCAATTTTGGTGATGAAGAATATTCAATTTAATGTATGAACTAATTAAAAATAGAGTAAATAGTTTGACCTTCTGTACATTTCACAAATACATCACGTTTCTTTTAATTTAAACAAGCAGATCTTATAATAAGATATTTTCTATAATGGGATTGTTTTTACTTATACTAGTACGGATACATACTTGTATACATATAGGAATATTTAAATATGTCTCTTGTTTGCGATAGTCTGGCAACACATGACTGCGACTGTTGATGTGGAAGTTGTTAAATACTATGATAGAAATATAAAATTGTCAAATATGTGTATAGGCAATCGGTAATATAAAGTATTATATTATAAACATCAGTTTTGAGTTTTCAGTGCTCGACAACTCCTATAGAATAGTGTTGGAAAATATGCGCTCTCGCTTGCGTAAATAGGATTAACAGACAGACTGACGGGTGTCAAAAATTTCGGATATATATACTTTATAGGGTCGAAGATGCCTCTTTATGTCTGTTACATTTGCACAAATCCATTATCCCCTGTTTTGTTCATTTTCAATGGGCACAGGGTATAACAACTATTTGCGCAGTGCCGAATGATATTCTATTTTGTTTGCTTTTATTTTGATATTAGTGGTTCTGGAGATACTATGAAATATATTGTTTACCTCCCTAGGTATCTTAACGGATTGCAGCCTTCAAATCGTGAGTATATGGGATTTACAAGGCTTCTTATTGACATAAGCATGCAAGAACTGTGAAAATGTTCCAGCCTGGGTTTTCCCGATTATTATAAATCGAATGCTGATCACAAAGAGGTTCATGATTTTGAAAAGCATTCTCAATGGGTCTATCGATTTCCCCTTTTTGATGCTAAGTACAAAAACTGTTACTTAGTAAAAACAAAGTGGCAGCTAAGGACAGCCAACTTTTTATATACCCTTGCAGAGGGTATTACAACTTTGTCCCGAAATATATAACGTATAGAAGACGGCATGTCCGACCCTACAAAGTAAATATCTTCTTGGCCAGCATCAACAGCCAAGTCGATATAGCCATGTCCGGCTGTCTGTCTGTTTCTATGCAATCTAGTCTCTAAGTTTAAGAGCTATCTGGATTAAACTTGGTACAGGTCCGTCCTTTTGCTGCAGACAGTTCATATTTCGGAACCGGTCGGATCGGATAACTATATCATATAGCTGCCCTAGAATATATCGGTTGAAAAGTGCATCAGGACTCTGCGAGGGTACGAAATCATTGACGTAGTTATAGTCACTAACCGAAGTAGAGCGAAGCTTCATTTCAAGATTCAACCTAAAGCTAAAAAATTATATTAAAAGCCGTACAGACCGTCTCGATGTAATACTATGGAAAAAACACATTTTATTTTCGAAATTATCACATTTCTAAAAATGCTAACAGATTCAACTATGATAATAAAGTATACCGCGAAAACGAATAGAGCCAATTCAAAAAAAAGTTATATTTTACGAAAACTTAAACAATTCTTAACACAATCCCAATAGTAATTTTTTCCTTCTTACTTCACTACCATATTGATTTTTGAAACTCTTCAGCCACTGTGCGTTTCTGTTGCTGTTTCTACATTAAGAAAATTTGGGTAAACTGAAAATTCACAAAAGACTTCACATTTGGATAACATTAAAACGATTGTTGTATTCATTATTGTTACATTAATCTTAGTGGCATGTCATAATGCTCAAGCACTGAAATTAATCCGGTCATAAAATTTAAAGAACTTATGTCCCGTATCTTCGCAGGCCTTATCGATAGCATACATATCGCTAAACATACCGAAGTAGTCTAAAATGTATATATATATATTAAACTCTTAATGACATGACATAATTAACTGGCACTCAATCAAAATTTCCATCGAAGGAAACATTAAAATAAATATAATAAATAATTAATAAATCGTATTATTGTGTTCTTTTTTTCTAGAAAAAATAATATATAACATTAATACTTAATAAATACTTAGCTGATATGATTAAGTATCGATTACTTCTTCTTGTTTAGCGGTCAAAATGTCCAACAAATATTTTGGGCGTTATGTTTATTTTCAATTCGGACATAGCGCCCAAAACCGAATTTGTTCATTGTGTCCGAAATGAAAACGGATAAAACGCTCAATACTTTTTTGGGAGATAAGTCCTTGGCATGGGCGTAGCCAGGATGTGATTCAGTTGTGGGGGGGGGCATCAGTTATTATACCCTTGCAGAGGGTATTATAATTTTGTCACTAAATGTGTAACGCTTGAAAGTATACATCTCCGACTCTATAAAGTATATATATTCTTGGTCAGCATCAACAGCCGAGTCGATATAGCCATTTGCTGCAGGCAGTACATATGTCGGAACCGGACGGATCGGATCACTATATCACATAGCTGCCATAGGAGCTAACGGTCGATAATCGTACTTTTGCATAACAAACTTTATTATTTTTCAACAGACTTCAACCAAACTCAGAGATTATGTATCTGGTCATGTCTTATACAGCCTGACCAAATTTGGTATAAATCGGATCACTATATATATAGCTGCCATAGGAAAGATAGGTTAAAAAGTGAATCAGGGTTCTGCAAGGATATGAAACCCAACTGGTTTTTTAGACCCTTTACTGTAAAAAAGTATATAGGGTCTATTGAGTTTGTCAAAAAAATAATGTGCGTAACAGGGCGAAGGAAGTCCGTCAGACCCCATAAAGTATATATATTCTTGATCAGCATCACCAGCCGAGTCAATATAGCCATGTCCGTCTGTCCGTCTGTCCGTCTGTCTGTATGAGCGCCTAGATCTCAGAGACTATAAGAGCTAGAGTCACCAAAATTGGTATGGTGGTTCGTCTATGGGCGAAACAGATCAAGTTTATCTTAAAATTTTGACACGCTCTCTTCCGCCTCCGTAAATCGATAACAAAACTTTTGAACACAGAACGAAGATCAGGGTCTCAATGTATCCTGAAAGTTTCATCGCGATTGGATAATAAACTCGGAAGTTATTCAAGACACAATATTACTCAGTGTTGGGCCAAAGGAAAAAGAAGAGCATATTGACGTTACTCTTCTTTTCATTTTGAAGAATAAGAAAAGGGTCTCTCATAGTCGACTTCGACTGTAGCCTTTCCGACTGGTTTTAAATATATTTGTTGTTCGAAAAATAAAAATGATATTAATTAACACACATTAACACAGTCGCTGTTGTGCATAGTGAGGACCTCCAAATAGAAATTTATTTATTAATTGTGGAAAGAAATTTATCTGTGTCTTTAAATAGTTATACAACATCAATATCCTTTGAGATATTTTCAGTCAAGTAATGTTTTATTTCGAAAAGTGTACCAACGAGTTTGTACCCCACTGACATCTAGACTATACATCTTTTGAAAAGGGTTGGAGATTTTCTGTACCTCTTCACTTAACCAGATACAAAGGGCGCAAGTTGGAAAGCGACAAAGCTGGAGTGTTTTCATTTAAAAATCATAGTTTCAAAACTGTCATCAGTGAATCCAAATACAGTATAATTATAGAGCGTCGACATTTGTTTCCATTTACTGCAGAAGGATTACTTATGTTTTTTTTTTGTTTTCTAGTAATACGCGACAGTGTCATATCTAGTTATGGATCATCTTTAAATATACGCGACTTAGTAATAATTTCTTCAGTGGTTTCTCCTGTATTAATGTGATCATTATTAAGCACGTCCAATATATTGTCAAAGTGCTGACAAATGGTAATATCGTAAAGTCTATTGACATTTTCTGAAAATTGTTTGCTTTAGGTTCAAGTAATAATGAATACTTTGCCAATACCCTTAGAGCAAATAATAACGTTGGCCCCAGAATTAAACTAGTAGACTTTGTTGTGCCGGGGCTTCCTTATCTTCAATATAACTATTTATTTAGTGCATCCACAATTTCGGAAAAATGTTCAAAACATTTTCTGATAGCCTTTTCCGACCATCTAGTCTCACAAAATAGTTAATGACTACATATTTTATAGTTTCAATAACATATCTCATTTTTAAGACCGCATTCACGTAATTAACAGCAAGATTTAGCTTGTGGCTATATTTTCTCCTTAAAATGGCTTGAATGACGTCTTGGAGCAAACAATAATCAAATGGGATATTTTGTATTTTATATGTTTTTACTATTACGATTTATTGTATCTATTCATTGACATCAACGGAGAAACGGCAAACCTGCCCGAGCTCAAAAAATAGCAATGGATTCTATATGAAAAATTTGTCAAATTTTAGATTAGTCGACTAGATTACATACACACAGACAGCAAGACGGACAAGTCGAAATGCTGATCAAGAATATACATACTTTGTGGGTCATTGTGGCATTGTCATTACGTTCTGTAATCAATTACATAGCGAACAACCGACGTTATTGTCACAATTCGTGCTGACGTATTCAAATATAAAATCTTACTTCTTGAGACACTATTTGAATAATGAGGCGATTAATACTGCAGATTGCTAAAAGACATAATGAAGAGAAAATTTGTTTATTGATAAATATTTCTGGATATTTCGTTATACAATTTTCTGGACACATCGACACCAAGGTACTCATCATGTGTGCCAAATCTCATTTTTCATAAGCTATAAAACTGCTTTTCTTATGAGCTGTTTTGTAATTTGTGGTCGAAGGGGGAGTGAAATCCAAAATAAAAGATAAGCTAGATCTGCCAGCAAATATATAGGGCATAGGGTATGAAAACTAAACCAAAATTATTGATTCGATCTTGAGCTATAAACTAAAACCCAAAAAATTTAACATTTATCCCATAGTTGATTTAGAGATTTTTTTTCTATTTTTTAATAAGCGTTGAATCCATAAAATACAAAAATAGTAACATAACAACAAAAGTATAGTAAATAATAATAGGACAAAACCTCAAGCTGGGCTCATGAGGACTTGCAAATATTCTCCTATTGCAAACCCTTTCTTTTCAATCGCCTTAAAGGCCTGGTAGGGAGTAAGCGTCTTGCGAGCATACTGTGGTGTCTTCTTAGTCGATCACTATATCTGCTAGTGTGCCTTCCAATCTGCTCCTCCACTGTATGCAGATTCAGGTCACGATGAAGGGTGGTACTAAGAACATAGTATGGGCAGTCCGTAATGGCAAGCATGGCACGATTTTGTAATACCTTAATGCATTTATATTTAGAATTTGGTGCTATTCCCCAAATCTGTACTCCGTATAGCCAGATCGGGGCTACACAATGCACATAAGCTGCTCTTTTGGCGCTGAGGAACGTGGTGCTTCTTCTGTTGATCAGCCACCGTGGTTGTTGCATTCTTTGATCAAATCTACCAGCCGTAGCTTTCAGGTGAGGGCCAAAAGTCAAACGTTTGTCAAGGGTGATCTCGAGATACTTAGCCTGCGAAGGTTGGTCCAAAGTTACGCCTTCCAATTGTATGGGTGGGATATGGACAATGAAGGTCTTCAAGGTGAAGCAGGGATTGGTGGTCTTTTGAGGATTGACCTTTTAATTCCATCTTTTGCACCAGGCAGCCAATGTGGTAAGGTACTCTTGAAGTCCACCTGCTGCCTCATTGCGGCATTTAGAGTTGTTAAGCAGTGCAATGTCATCGGCGTAAGTTGCAAGTAGAGCCTTCCTGGAAACTTCCATATGATACACGCTAGGGCAGGGCAAATCTGCAGTATATATCGAGTAGAGCAGCGGGCCAAGGACGCTGTCCTGTGAAACTGCTCCACAGTGCCGTGTCCCTCTCGAAATCCAAACTGGTGATCCGGCAGGATACGGTGCTCTTTGATAATGTCATTTAGTCGATTGACAATAAGACTTTCCCACACCTTAGATGGGGAAGACAGAAGACTTATAGAGTTGATTTGAAGTGGAATTGTAGAATTCGACCTTGTAGACCAAACATAGGGGAGATCAAGCTTATATAATTCAATGGAGGCTACTGGCTTTTGGCTGCAACATCATAAGACTTCAAATATGCAATGCAAATTTTAGGGAAAATAAATTCAATACAGTTTCAATGACTACATAATTATTAATGCATTTAATGAAACAAGAGACTAACCAATCATAAGTATTTCAATTTAATTTTCGAAACTATTTAATAATGAAATTAAGAGCTGACCTTAGATTCTGTTGTGATCTCGACTACTCAGTTTTCTTTTGATTCGATAGATTTCAATATAAAGCTTGTTTTAAGGGAAATCCCTCACCATGTTCTGGAAAATGGAATTAAGATCTAACCTTAGATTCTGTTGTAATCTCGACTACTCAGTTTTCTTTTGATTCGATAGATTTCAATATAAAGCTTGTTTTAAGGGAAATCCCTCACCATGTTCTGGAAAATGGAATTAAGATCTAACCTTAGATTCTGTTGTAATCTCGACTACTCAGTTTTGTTTTGATTCGATAGATTTCAATATAAAGCTTGCTTTAAGGGAAATCCCTCACCATGTTCTGGAAAATGGAATTAAGATCTAACCTTAGATTCTGTTGTAATCTCGACTACTCAGTTTTCTTTTGATTCGATAGATTTTAATATGTTCAATATGTTATATATCAATATGTTCTGGTAGAACTGAAAAAATCTTTTCGAATATTGTTATCGCCTATTTTGAGAAGTAGAAATGCGAGTACGGGGCACATAAGGAACAGAAAGAAGGTGTCAAAAAGTCTTGCTAGTTAAACTTATACACAGATGCAACTGAATACATCTATGTACATTTTGGTGTGTGTGTGTGTGTGTGTGTGTGTGGGAGTGTATATGTGTGCATGCAAATGTGTTTGACTGCTGTCCGCTTTGAAAATTATGGTTTCACAAGAGCAACAACAACGACAACATGGCAGAAGAACAGCAATAAGAAGAGCTCGACACTGGCCGTTGTTGTCCCGAGCTGTTGGCCTCTTTACCGCAGACAATCTGTCACTTGATACGCGCCATTTTCACTAAGCGCCGCTGCTCGCTACCCTCAACCCTCTACCCGCTGCCTCGATTGCCCCCTACGAGTTGTTACCGCTGTGCTAAGCTCCTGCCTTCTGGTTACCTTGTTGAGATTCCCCATACGGACACAGGCCCCGTTGTACGGGCGCAGCGCAGCGAAGCATTCCAAACAGCGATGCCATACAAGTGATCGGTCAACGCGAGGAAGGTTCGAATGGTGGGCTGGATGGATGGATGGACGGAGGGGTACTTGCAGGGTGAAGGGTGAAGAGTGGTGGGTGGAGGGTGCAGAGTGCAGGTGGCAGGCAGGCGGTAGACGGTAAAAGGTGTCACATGTATACAGAGAACAATGTTATTTAATTTTTGTAACGCCCTCACATGGAACCCGGCACCACATTTCCACTGATTGTGTGATGCGACACCCTTGCCACTTCGCCCGCCCCCTCTCCCTACACACACACACACACACTTCAAATCGAAGAAAAGAAAACAACCCTACACGGAATTCGGAATCGGAATCAGGAATTGGTATTGTTGCAAGCGGAGTTGCAATTGCACAACTCTAAGCGATATCATATTTCCTTTCCTGCCTTTTCCCTGTTCCACCGGGCTTCTTCTTGCCCCAAGCGCAAAACCTGCCTCAATGATTTTGTTCGCTCCCATTGAAATGTGTCGCATTTGTCGCACTTGCATCTGCGTTACTTTTAATTTTCTGTTCTTTTTTATGTTTTATGTATTTTTTTTTTTGATTTCCAGCAAATGTACAATCGACTTGCACCTAAAAGTAGGCATCGACTTAAAGTTTAGCACCCACACATTTAGACACTGTTGATTGTGTGTGTTGCTATTCTCCGGTCAAGGAATAGGGGCTGGCACACACTAATACCCTCTAATAATATTATAAAGTCACACACACATGTAAGACTTCGCATTGGCTTGACCACTGTCCGGTGCGTGTATCTGTGTGTGCGTGTGTGGCCGAGTGTGTGTGTGTGTGTGGGTGTTTTCATGTACTGCCCGGCAGGCAGTTAAAAATTGTCTACAATTGCAACAACAACGGCAACTATGTAGCTTGAGGGATGCGACGCTGACGGCGATGGCGACGTCGACGTCAACGTCAACGGCAACGTCGCCGAAGACTTGGTTCACCTGCAACTATAAAAGCGACCTGGCGGCCTGAACATTGTCTCAGTAAAATATTGTTAATTAAGCGACAACAGCAGCAGCAGCAGCAACGAGCAGCAACAGCAGCAGCAACAGCGACACCACCAACAACAATACAGTTGCATATCTTAATAATAATCATTATTGAAATATGTTAAAAACACAAATATTTTTTTGCAAGTGAATTGAAGCAATCCCAATAGTACAAGGATACAAGTTATCCTCGAAAATATACAATATTTTTTTGAGTATTTTTTTTAACAATCAATGTGTCTGTCAGTGCAAATTATGTTGACAAATAATGAACAAGTATCCAGTTAACAGACAAATGCACAATACTTTTGGGTGCAACTGTCAAATTAACACATTGCCTACTTATAGGCGGCAAATGTAAATGTAAATTGACAGAGCGCAGTGCTGAATTTTTTGGGTGAATAACTAATGCATTCATTATTTATGAGGACTTGACAATTGGAGCGTGAAAATGGTTTTTTAAATTGGAAATCAATAAACGATCCCTCTGAGTTAAGTTAGAAGACAACAAATAACAACACCAGCAGCAACAATAAAGTAATCAAATATTCAAAACTATACCAGAGCCACACACTTTGAATTGTGAACCAGAACATATGTTGGAATTGTAACTCATCATTAATTCAACACTACAGAAATTGAATCAAATATGCGAATAGGGTAGTCCTTCGAGCCAACACACACCAAATTTCCAAAATATGTAGATGACAGACAGTCGAAAGTGTTAAGTGATACACTACGGTGCGAATGTGAAATGATATAATCTGAAGTGAATTCGACAGGTGCTTATTGCAGCTGCTGGCCACTGCACAAGATTAGACTCAAGACTCTTGTGCGTGTGACAGCGGCTATTGTAAGAAACCAGAGAAACACCACACAAGTATCGCGGAAATCTACAATTATGTATTAAGAATTGAATATGTAACCTAAAATTACTGTATTTATACTCATTTTCGTAAATAAACAGGTTTTTTTTACCATTTCGATTTTTGTGATACATAAATAAAACCAACTGTATATTTATGACATGTCGAATTTCAAAATCAGTTACAATCTGTCAATGTTCCTTAATTAAATTAACGTTCAAATTTAAATAGAGGGCGCCGTCCAGCGCATGCCTTGAAGTTGTCTGCACTCAAAGTCGGCAGAGACGTGAAGATGGCTGCGCGCAGTTTTTTGTCTCGCGTGAAGTTGGCTGGGCGTAATTTATGGGAAAACTATGTCAAAATATATTCGTCTACAATTTTTTTTAACCTAGTTGGCAGGCTGGTTCTCTAAAAACAGCTGATAGAAAATTGTAAACATACTACGAATCTGCAACGTTACATTCACAAACTGCAAACATGTCACCGTCGCCCCCACCCGCAACACAACCGCCACAGCCGCTAAAGCCACCACCTCCGATGGGCCAAAACATTGCACCCACAGGAGCCTTTCCAGGTAAACCGAAAACAAAAAATTCTTAAATGCATACCACGTATTACTTTCATTTCCCCGGACCAATAGGCTCCCTCACGCCCGGCTGGAACGATCCGCCTCCAATTCACGCAGACGGTGCTAGCAACCCCAGCAATAGACGTCCCCGACTTGACCTGAGGAAACGTGTTGCCCATCCCATGAATGGCAATGAGAGCAATGCGCAACCCCCGCCACAGCCCCCCTTCTGATGTGCGACAGGTGCCAATAGTAACTGTTCATTTTATAGATTACTTTCGGTTTCTAGACATTTATTTAAGCACCAACAAGAATATACATAGACTAAAAATATATATGTATATATCTCTACAACCGATATGCGTACCCTTAAAAGGGCAGCTGAGCACCGTCGTACTGATAGAAGCCGCCGTTGTGCGACTCGTTCAGCTTGCAGACTGTGTCAACGATCTGTGCTGTACTCGTGGGAACGTCGAGCGGGGCATTGTTGCCACCCATGTCGGTGCGCACCCATCCGGGATGTAGGCTGACGCAAAGTATCTTCTGGTCCCGCAAGTCGACACTCATCGATTTGGTGGCCGCATTAAGAGCAGCCTTGGAAGTGCGATAAGCGTACATGCCGCCCTCCACGTTCAACTGTATGGAGCCCAGTATTGAGCTCATGTTGATGATGGCAGCGCGGTTCACACCCATGCCCCGAGCCTCATTGGTCTGCGATGCCTTCTTCAGCAGCGGCAAACAGGCTTTGGTGAGCATAATGGGTGCCACAGTGTTTGTCTGCAGCGTATCGATCAGATCCTGGTGCTTGGTGGCGCCAATGCGCACAGATTTGGTTGCAATGCCAGCGTTGTTGAAGAGCACATTGAGACCAGCGTCTTTGGTTACATCAGCAATCTTTCCAACCAGCTTTTCGTAATCATCAAAGTTCTTCAAATCTGCAAAAAGAACGAATCTACTGAAAAACAAACAACAAACAGTGCAAAAACAGTGCTTACCAATCTCAAGTACGTGAATATTAGAATGTTTTTTGGCCAGGTCGTTCAGCTCCTAAATAATCAATATCGTTTAGAATATGTATTCAATTTAATTAAGTATTTGTGTAGCATGCATCTAGATCGATACTGTCAACATCTCGCCAGAAAACAGCACAAAACACAAAAAAAAAAACAGAAACCAGGACAAATACATAGGTTTTTTCTAATTTTGTAGTATGGGCGAGAGATATACTAATGATGTACAGCTTTGATTCGTGCTGCATTTACAGTATTTGGAAAATGCTTTTTTGCTCTCGCTCGCATAGCGACTCATTATATTCCTAAAATATGGTTGTCTCAATCATTATTCTCGAACTTTCTTTTATAAACTTCCACTGCCATTTTTCAAGAAAGGCGCTAATTTTAGTGAATAGCTTAAGTAACCGATACTTCGAACCAATATACGTTATCACGATATATGTTATCGCCATTAATGTTTTTAAAAGTGATGACAATCATTTTTAAACAAATTAAAGTTAAACAAAATTTAAAAGAATGCTCGATTCCGGATAGGTGGTGTTTGGAATTTTTTCTGAATGATGTAGTTAAAAACGAAAAATCTAACAGAAAAGAGACTGACTTGGTAACGCTGGTGTGTATATAGATTTAAAAAAGAATTGGCGCCAAATTCATTTAGAGTTGTTGATATGTAAATAACAACATATCGATACATTTTTTTTTAAGCCATATTATTTTCTGAGGCTATCAATATCGATATTATTGTGCGATACTATTCAGCTACATATTTAAGTTATTTTTAACTTTACCATAATTTTTATTTCGTCGTGAAAAATAGCTGCAAATTTATATATTGATAGTATTCCTTTGTTGCCAATATTAATTGAAATATCACAAATCGATATTAGTAAATGTGGAAAAGGGCGCGCAGCCAACTTAACGATATATCGTCAAGAGTTGCGACCCTCGTGCATACTATCGATATTTTTCAATACACCGATTATTTGCGCTTTCCATAACTGGAAAACGAGAAGCAAAGCCGAAGCATAAAAGCAATTGCAAAAAGTTTACCGCTTATTTCGCATTTGCGTTTGCTGGCGAAAGTGTAGCGCGGAGTAACTGGTTACTGGCATTCGACGAATTAAGTTGTTATTTGTGTTGCTGTTACACTTCCACATAAAGTGTTCGTCTTCAATTTAACTGAAAAGTTAACAACAATATTTGGAAATTTCTGCTAATCCTTTTCGTTAGTCTAAAAAACTTGCACAAACTGCAAAACATGGCGCCCGTAGACGGTAAAGGTGAGTAGCAACAAAGGTGATGCCAGAAGTCTATAATACATACATGATTAGTCGCTGTCTCTCGCTTTGGATTATTGTTGTTGTGACTTTAATTATTCGCGTAGTTTCGATGTCGATGTAGATATCGGTGATGTCTTTGACAAATGGGCGTGTATGAGTCACGATTATTGCGACATGACTTGTCAGAACTTACGAACTTACTGTAGCCTGTTCCAAGTTGCGGCAAGTTGTAAAAAGATGCTGCGGCGGCTCCGGCAATGAGTTGAACGCCTTCACGAGACCCAAGCCCAGACCACGGTTGCAACCCGTTATCAGAATGGATTTCATCCTTTCCACTGATTGAATTACTGCTGTTGTTAATTTGTTATTTCGTCACGAAATCTAATCGTGTATTTGCACTTGAGATTAGGCAATGTGCTCAATATAAAGTGTTGAAGATTTTACATCTGACACAGGCGGCAAAACTTTCTGACTGCTGCTCCTCGAGGCGATTGGTAGCAATAATACGCTACGTTGATGTTAAATGTGTTTATCGCGAACGTCTTGTTTTCTTTTTCCGTACGTTTTTTTTTATTATTAGACAAGCGGCCGGTGGCGGCAGCTGACAGAGTTGCCAACTGATCGAAAAAGTAGAGGAATTTTGGATTATATTTCAACGAGTCGAAGTTGTGGCAATCCTGACAAAACAACCAACTGTTGACCTTTCCAGTCTTAAATATTTATGCAAGTTATGTTGATTGTTCTTAACGAAACGTATTTGAATTTATTAAACAGGCAACTCGGCGACTCTATAACAGCCGTCATCTTCATCGCATTCTCTTTTCATCGCGCATTCGCATTCAACAGCTCTGCCGCTGTTACGTAGTGAACGCTGCTGCCTACGCTTTCCAATCATTCCAAGTGTTCTGCTGCTGCTTGACGACGACAACGTCGCGTTTTTTGTGCCTCTGTTTTCGTTAAATAGATATTAACTTTGCTTGGAACACCGCGCTACGCAGTAAACAATTTGTAAATTTGCAATAATTGAAAATTGCAGTTGCAAAGTATATAACTATTTTGTGCGAAAAAAGAACGTGCCCTTAGCGTTCAATATACACAATATGTCGCTCACACTTTGGAATTCAAGATTTTCCATAACTTTGTTGCGCCAGCACCCGACGATTTTAACGTCAGCTGCGACGACATTAACAACAGCTGCAAATAATTCACACTACATGTTCAATTCCACATTACAACTAGAACAGCGAAGAAATTTAACAAATATGAAGCCATCAAACCAAAGTGGTGCAGAGAAGGGCAACAAACGCAGCTCTCAGTCAGGTGGCAGAAATGCACGCAACATTTCTCAGCATGGCCGATCTTCCCTCGAAAGTTCAACTAGTGATACTGGGTTAAATGTGCCGCCCTTTAATCACCCACACTGCGATAGACAGGCCATGTACCAGCAGCCTGTGCGCAAAGTTAAGCCCCTAAGAGGTAAGCTCAGTCTGTCGGTGTTGTAAATCGATCACGTTTCGCAAATTAGTTGGCAACCCGATAAACCACAACAGCGGCTTTTTATTCTTCTTTTCATAGACTTTGTTGTATCCCTATCTCTCTTTGCTTACACTCTCCTATGTATGTATGTAGGTTTGTTGTGCAATAACTGTTGTTAAGCGGTTCGAGCTTCTACGCACGTACCTGTGCTCTTACTTATCAAATTTTATTTGGTTTCTGCCGGCTCTTTGCCTATCGGTAAATTTTGCACTGTCATGATCGTAACAATGGGGTAGGAGTGGGGAGTAGAAAGAGGAAATGGTGTTAGGGCCACAAATAATGTCTGTAGTATGTTTGAAAATAACTTTCTATCTTTGATGATTGTCTGTCTGGTAGTTTCACAAGATAACAGAAATATGTACATATATGTACATTTGCCCACTGATGTTGAGAAGAAATGTTCGAGAATACCTTTGTATATTTCACAAGTACAGTGCTTATCTTGTAATAAGAGATTACATCATCATTATCGTCATTAAAACATCGTCATCGTGAATGGCAAACTGCCATCGTGACGTGTAGAGATGGACGATATTTACGTCACTGATATTTGTCAGAAGTATTTCAAACTAGTTGTCAGTCCGGCGACAAACTATCAAACGTATAAGTAACAACATCAGAAAAAGTTAATGAAATTTTGTTACTGAACGATATTTTGTCACTGTTTGCTAATTTGTCACTGCAGTATCGGCACAGTGGCTTTGCTGTAAAAATCGATTTTAAAATGGAACATTGTAAAAAAATTAAATACTGGCAAATCAAAATGTTCGTTTAAATCGTTCATTACCAATAGAAACAAGCAAATTCATCTGTAATATATATACATATACTTATTTGGCTGTTTTTTTTTTCACAATTCATGAATTTACTATGTTAATAATTGTGCACATGATTCATATTCGTAGCATAAATTTCAATATAGCTTACATTCTTTCATATTAATGTGATAAGGTTTTTCTTGTTTCCTTAATTAAGTTTTACGAATAGAGATTTGTGCTTATCGCAAAACCTTCCGCTTCATGTGGACTTTTAGTAGAATAAATTGTATGAAAGTTCTTTTGACCAGCATTATTTGTTTTCGGCTTTGTTTTGTAACTTGATTTCATTAAAATTTACAAATAGAAAACCGTAAACCGCAACTTAAGTATTTTGGTTCTTAGTTCACATTTTATGCGTCATCCTTAAGTAGGGATTGACTTTTGACCCTGTCGGGATAATGAAAAAGAAAATATCAGACTTTGAAATTGACCACAAGAGAACTACAAATGCATTTGATTATTTGCATTGGATTGGATATTTCAATACAATTGCTTAACACCCCTTCAATCCAAGTGTTGCCCCCATGTAATCCAACACCAACATCGTCAAATGGTGTAATCGTAACCATGGCAAGCGTATTGGGTCAAAGCAAACCGCACACCAAGGCGGGGCGCAAATGATTGCTCTAGTTTGATTTGCACCGCGAGACATGTGTTTATAATTGTCAAGTACGACTACAAGGATCAGGACAACGACGTCTACATTAACATCAACGTCAACGATAACGATAACGGCAAGGACAACGAGAAGGCGTGACAAGAAGCGTCATTTGAACTAGAAGTTGCTGGACAAATGCATCTATTTGAGTTTGTGCCCGCTTCCATGGCCGATGAGAAGCCGTCAGAGGGACGTAGCATTTATCGGTCAGCCTATTTGGACATACGACTGCGTCGAAGGAAACAAGAGATGGAGCTGGGTAGCAACTCTGCCGAACACCAAACAGCTTTAATCCATTAAAATTAATTGTATTTTTAATGTTTTCAATCCTTCTCTGTTCTCTGACCACTTGCAGGTAACTATGATTACGATCTGGTTGTGATTGGTGGCGGCTCCGGTGGATTGGCCTGTGCCAAGGAGGCTGTGGCCCATGGCGCACGTGTCGCTTGTCTGGACTTTGTGAAGCCAACACCAACTGGCACGAAATGGGGTGTAGGCGGCACCTGTGTCAATGTCGGTTGCATACCAAAGAAGCTGATGCATCAGGCTTCGCTCCTCGGCGAATCCGTGCACGAGGCAGCCGCCTATGGCTGGAATGTGGACGAGAAAATCAAGCCCGACTGGAGCAAACTCGTCACCTCGGTGCAGAATCACATTAAGTCAGTCAACTGGGTGACTCGCGTCGATTTGCGCGACAAGTAAGTGACTTTCAAAGGCAAATACTGCAACTGTTGGCTAACTCTTATACCTTGTCCTTGACGTTTGCAGGAAAGTCGAGTACATCAATGGCTTGGGCTCCTTTGTAGACTCACACACACTGTCCGCCAAGCTAAAGAGCGGAGATCGTACAATCACCGCCCAGACCTTTGTGATTGCTGTGGGCGGTCGTCCCCGCTACCCGAACATCCCCGGTGCCGTCGAGTATGGCATCACCAGCGATGATATCTTCAGTCTGGATCGCGAGCCCGGCAAGACGCTCGTTGTGGGCGCTGGCTGTAAGTGCATTAAATATGTTGTCAGGCCATTTAAGCGTTAGATAAATCTTGAAAGTCAAGCTTTAAGAGAATTAATTAAGCTCACGTTGGTTTTCGATTTAATGAGCTTCTCTTACTCTAAACATTTATGCTTTTCCATAATCCGAGATTGGACATTTGCTGATGTGCAAACTTAACCAGTGTCGATGTATTCTATTATTAACTTTGCATTTCGTTTATTGTAGACATCGGCCTGGAGTGTGCTGGCTTCTTGAAGGGTCTCGGCTACGAACCCACTGTGATGGTGCGTTCGATTGTGCTGCGCGGCTTTGATCAGCAAATGGCCGGTCTGGTTGCCGCCTCCATGGAGGAACGTGGCATTCCGTTCTTGCGAAAGACGGTGCCCCTGTCCGTTGAGAAGCAACCCGACGGCAGGCTGCTGGTGAAGTACGAAAACACGGAGACGGGCGAGGTAGACAGCGATGTCTTTGACACAGTTCTTTGGGCTATTGGCCGCAAAGGTCTCGTTGATGATCTGAATTTGCAGAACGCCGGTGTGTTGTCACAGAAGGACAAGATCCCGGTTGATAGCGAGGAGACAACCAATGTACCGCACATATATGCTGTTGGTGATATTATCTATGGCAAGCCGGAGCTAACGCCTGTCGCAGTGCTTGCCGGTCGTCTGTTGGCGCGTCGCCTCTACGCGGACTCCGATCTGCGCATGGACTATGCTGATGTGGCCACCACTGTGTTTACCCCGCTTGAGTACGCCTGTGTCGGCCTCAGCGAGGAGGATGCCGTTAAGGCCTATGGTGCCGAAGAGATCGAGGTATTCCACGGGTACTACAAGCCCACGGAGTTCTTCATTCCCCAGAAGAGCGTGCGTTATTGCTATGTGAAAGCTGTGGCCCAGCGCACTGGCGACCAGCGTGTATATGGCCTGCATTATCTGGGCCCAGTGGCTGGTGAGGTTATTCAAGGCTTTGCTGCCGCAATCAAGTCGGGTTTGACCATTCCCACGTTGATGAACACGGTTGGCATCCATCCAACCACCGCGGAGGAGTTTACACGTCTCAGCATCACCAAGCGCTCTGGCTTGGACCCCACACCCGCCAGCTGCTGCAGCTAAGCAGAGAGCTCCCGTCTTAACGCATTGCCCAACCCAACACGCCCAACAAACAAAACACTAACAAATATGTCCCGACTGGGAGTCACCAACGAATTAGAGAGTTGTTGCCGCTTTTTAGCGATAGAAATTCAAGTTTTAAATTAGTTTCGATAAATCACACAATACACACACACGCCTACATAAACTGAGTAAATGCACAGAAAGACGAGATTAAGGGCAGGACTGTGACTTCAGTCGAACTGGAGTGTCTACGAGTAAGGTTCTTAGCCCATTTTAATAAATGTCGGTTGATACCGTGGCTTTCTGCCTCTGTGTAGCATGCACTCAATTTTACGAAATTATGTTACATGAGGATAAAAATATGAATGAATAAATCTGTATTTTTACGGTAGAAAAATAGAATTTTTCGCCCACATACAAAACAAGTCTGTGTTCATTATTTAATATGATATATTTGTGGGATATGTGCCATAAATAAAAAGACCGATGGTTCAATAACTGGTAAATTTAGACATCGGAATCAGCAAAAACATCAGGTTCCTTTGAGGTATCACCTTTTTTACATCCATACTACGGGGGGTTTAGAAGATACAGGAAAAGCTGTGCGTTTTGTACCTAATAGTGTAGGAAACGAACTGAATCTTCAATATTGCTATAATAAATTGTGGTCTAGCTGTGATAAAACTTGAAATAGATATTGAAATAAAAAATTTATTGATTTACTAAAATTATTGCACAAGCTTATAATTTTATCATACGAGTACATAATTCTAAAGTTTCAATAATTGTCAATTGTAATTGTGAAATCTGGGACGATGTCAGGATGTTTCTCTACAAACCAGCTAACTTAACCTGTAATTGACTGTTGAACGGTTAGCCGCTTTCAAAAGTGCATGCAAAAATACTATTTATATATTGGGCACAAATCGTCGTCAAGCTGGGCAACCAAACATATTAGCTTGGGGTGGCCTCTGTGGCCTAAAATCCGGGAATATCGCCTACAGTACTGTGTCAAAATGTTAAATAGGCGATGTGAGTCTCTAATGTGACCAAGAAACAAAGATAGAGTTATCCTAACTCTACTTGACGCCTCCCCCAAAATCTGGCGCAAAGTTAATAGAGTCATGAAGACAAATAACATTTTTTCAACAGTGCAGCGTAGCTGGGAAAATGTAATGTTTCTTGGGGTGTACTATACTTATATGCGCAGTTTGAGCAAGACGAATGGTTTTTATCACTGCGAAAATGGATCAGCGTGTGTACAAGAGCATTTTGGTGGGGAACTTACATTCAAGTATCATAGAACTAGCACTTTATTTTAAAACATTTATTTTCTAGCAAGATAACGAACCCAAGAAATCGAGGAATCTTTAAAAACGGTATTATGCGCAAAATTCGCTCCTGATTCTTTTTTTTTTTAATTGGTGGGCAAAGGATACGTGGCATCGTGATTAAATTTTCTGGACACATCGACTTTAAAGTATTTATTATGTGTGTTATGAGCTTTTTCTTGATTTGTGGAAACATCTAAATCTAAAGATAAACTTGATTTGCCTGCGAATAGTAGCAGTGTTGGAAGTTAAAGCTTCTAGCTCTTACCATCTCTGAGATCCTTTCGCTCATACGGACGGACAGAGGGAATAAGAATTTATATACTTTATGGCGTCGGTCAAGCTTCCTTCTGCCCGTGACATACTTTTAATAAACTTAATATAACCCCACAGGGTATAAAAACATTTGAATCTCGTCGATAATAAAATATGATTCAGTGAGCACAGAATACGAATAATTCATGTGTGCTAAACAGTTTTGGATTTTTAGACCCTTTACCTTAAAAAACTAAAAAAGGGTCTATTAAGTTTGTCAAAATGTGCGTAACAGGTCGAAGGAAGTCTGGCAGACCCCATAAAGTATATATATTCTTGATCAGCATCAACAGCCGAGTCGATATAGCCATGTCCGTCTTTCAGTATGAGCGCCTAGATCTCAGAGACTCTAAGAGCTAGGGTCACCAAATTTGGTATGGTGGTTCGTCTATAGGCTAAGCAGATCCAGTTTATGTTAAAATTTTGACACGCCCCCTTCCGCCTCCGTAAATCGAAAACAAAATTTGTGAAATCCCATATTAAAGCTAGAGTCCTGTATTTTGGCACACAGGAAGAGCATAAGGGTCCCAATGTATCCTAAAAGTTTCATCGCGATCGGATAATAATCTCGGAAGTTATTCAAAACAAGCCGATCAGTTGAGCGGGCGCGACAGTAGGATACCCTGTGCAGGTCTTCAAAGAAAAGTATTTTCATTATAATGGGATTCAAATATATCGCTTGAAGTCGATTTTGCTTGCATCGAGAGTAGGTAGCTTGCGATAGTCTGGCAACACTGGACTGCAGCTATTGATTGTTTATGTTTAGCGCCTCAGCAGACGAAATACAAATCAAACATACATATGCACATAAACAAACGCATCTTTTCGTTCATTATATCGTCGGGCGGCGCAGCGACTGCGCTGCGACGCATCTGCTGCGCTGCATAAATTTGATTCTTGAATAACTTTTGAGTTCAATATCCGATCGTACTGAAATTTGTAGCACACATTGAGAGTAGGATACTTACCATGTGTGCCAAATCTCAAGTCTCTAGCTATAAAACTGTTCTTGTTATCAGCTTTTTCGAGTTATGGGCGAAGGGGGCAGGGCATCGCGATGAAATTGTTAGGACACATTAAGCCCAAGCTTTTTATCATGTGTGCCAAGTCTCAAGTCTCCAGCTTAGACATTGCTTATGTTATGGTGACTTTTCTAATTTTAAAACCAACGGGACTTGATATCGAAAATTGAAAATAAACTTGACCTGCGTATGGTATTCAGGAACCTACATTCCAAATTTGAAGTCTCTAGCTCTTATAGTTGCTGAGATCCACGCGTTCATACAGACGGACGGACGGACAGACGGACGGACAGACGGACGGACAGGTGTCAATCGACTCTGCTATTGATACTGATTAAGAATAAATATACTTTATATGGTCGTAGATGCTTCCTTCTGCCTGTTACATACATTCACACAAATTCATTATAGCCTTTTTTGCCCATTTTTAATGGGCACAGGCTATAAAAACCTTTAGATCCCATATAATGGTCAATTTTAAAACTGGAGGCTTCAATTTTGGCACACAGGACAAGCATTCTCAGTGCTTTACATATTTTTCATTTTATAGAAAATGTTCATCTATACTTACTGGCAAGGGCGTCGCCAGCTTTTCAATAAGACAATATTTCTATTTTTTGCAAGATTTGGTTACATTTATTTTTCGGTTTTCCGAAACTAAATAATGTAAGGTTATGAATGAAGGTGTGTAGTGGGGAGTGGGGCGATGATCCTTACCTGCCCCTCCCTCTTCACCGACGAACTTGCACCCTTGAAATAAAAAAATCAATAAATTATATCAGCCTAAAACTAATATATAGAAATTTTATAATTCAATTAATTACCATATGCGAGTTGCATAAGGCCATAGATCATGTGCAATTAGAACTTTATGAATGTTCCCATTGTCATTCTATAGTTTCACAATAAATCGAGCGAATTAAGTAGCTTGGGGTGGCCTCTGTGGCCTAAAATCCGGGAATATCGCCTACAGTACTGTGTCAAAATGTTAAATAGGCGATGTGAGTCTCTAATGTGACCAAGAAACAAAGATAGAGTTATCCTAACTCTACTTGACGCCTCCCCCAAAATCTGGCGCAAAGTTAATAGAGTCATGAAGACAAATAACATTTTTTCAACAGTGCAGCGTAGCTGGGAAAATGTAATGTTTCTTGGGGTGTACTATACTTATATGCGCAGTTTGAGCAAGACGAATGGTTTTTATCACTGCGAAAATGGATCAGCGTGTGTACAAGAGCATTTTGGTGGGGAACTTACATTCAAGTATCATAGAACTAGCACTTTATTTTAAAACATTTATTTTCTAGCAAGATAACGAACCCAAGAAATCGAGGAATCTTTAAAAACGGTATTATGCGCAAAATTCGCTCCTGATTCTTTTTTTTTTTAATTGGTGGGCAAAGGATACGTGGCATCGTGATTAAATTTTCTGGACACATCGACTTTAAAGTATTTATTATGTGTGTTATGAGCTTTTTCTTGATTTGTGGAAACATCTAAATCTAAAGATAAACTTGATTTGCCTGCGAATAGTAGCAGTGTTGGAAGTTAAAGCTTCTAGCTCTTACCATCTCTGAGATCCTTTCGCTCATACGGACGGACAGAGGGAATAAGAATTTATATACTTTATGGCGTCGGTCAAGCTTCCTTCTGCCCGTGACATACTTTTAATAAACTTAATATAACCCCACAGGGTATAAAAACATTTGAATCTCGTCGATAATAAAATATGATTCAGTGAGCACAGAATACGAATAATTCATGTGTGCTAAACAGTTTTGGATTTTTAGACCCTTTACCTTAAAAAACTAAAAAAGGGTCTATTAAGTTTGTCAAAATGTGCGTAACAGGTCGAAGGAAGTCTGGCAGACCCCATAAAGTATATATATTCTTGATCAGCATCAACAGCCGAGTCGATATAGCCATGTCCGTCTTTCAGTATGAGCGCCTAGATCTCAGAGACTCTAAGAGCTAGGGTCACCAAATTTGGTATGGTGGTTCGTCTATAGGCTAAGCAGATCCAGTTTATGTTAAAATTTTGACACGCCCCCTTCCGCCTCCGTAAATCGAAAACAAAATTTGTGAAATCCCATATTAAAGCTAGAGTCCTGTATTTTGGCACACAGGAAGAGCATAAGGGTCCCAATGTATCCTAAAAGTTTCATCGCGATCGGATAATAATCTCGGAAGTTATTCAAAACAAGCCGATCAGTTGAGCGGGCGCGACAGTAGGATACCCTGTGCAGGTCTTCAAAGAAAAGTATTTTCATTATAATGGGATTCAAATATATCGCTTGAAGTCGATTTTGCTTGCATCGAGAGTAGGTAGCTTGCGATAGTCTGGCAACACTGGACTGCAGCTATTGATTGTTTATGTTTAGCGCCTCAGCAGACGAAATACAAATCAAACATACATATGCACATAAACAAACGCATCTTTTCGTTCATTATATCGTCGGGCGGCGCAGCGACTGCGCTGCGACGCATCTGCTGCGCTGCATAAATTTGATTCTTGAATAACTTTTGAGTTCAATATCCGATCGTACTGAAATTTGTAGCACACATTGAGAGTAGGATACTTACCATGTGTGCCAAATCTCAAGTCTCTAGCTATAAAACTGTTCTTGTTATCAGCTTTTTCGAGTTATGGGCGAAGGGGGCAGGGCATCGCGATGAAATTGTTAGGACACATTAAGCCCAAGCTTTTTATCATGTGTGCCAAGTCTCAAGTCTCCAGCTTAGACATTGCTTATGTTATGGTGACTTTTCTAATTTTAAAACCAACGGGACTTGATATCGAAAATTGAAAATAAACTTGACCTGCGTATGGTATTCAGGAACCTACATTCCAAATTTGAAGTCTCTAGCTCTTATAGTTGCTGAGATCCACGCGTTCATACAGACGGACGGACGGACAGACGGACGGACAGACGGACGGACAGGTGTCAATCGACTCTGCTATTGATACTGATTAAGAATAAATATACTTTATATGGTCGTAGATGCTTCCTTCTGCCTGTTACATACATTCACACAAATTCATTATAGCCTTTTTTGCCCATTTTTAATGGGCACAGGCTATAAAAACCTTTAGATCCCATATAATGGTCAATTTTAAAACTGGAGGCTTCAATTTTGGCACACAGGACAAGCATTCTCAGTGCTTTACATATTTTTCATTTTATAGAAAATGTTCATCTATACTTACTGGCAAGGGCGTCGCCAGCTTTTCAATAAGACAATATTTCTATTTTTTGCAAGATTTGGTTACATTTATTTTTCGGTTTTCCGAAACTAAATAATGTAAGGTTATGAATGAAGGTGTGTAGTGGGGAGTGGGGCGATGATCCTTACCTGCCCCTCCCTCTTCACCGACGAACTTGCACCCTTGAAATAAAAAAATCAATAAATTATATCAGCCTAAAACTAATATATAGAAATTTTATAATTCAATTAATTACCATATGCGAGTTGCATAAGGCCATAGATCATGTGCAATTAGAACTTTATGAATGTTCCCATTGTCATTCTATAGTTTCACAATAAATCGAGCGAATTAAGTCAAGTATTAATGGGTAACTGGTGTGTTCTGGGCCTTGATCCGTGTATTACCCATTAATTATCGTATAGTGCCATATGTTTCTACATGAACATACATAAAAGCGAGATAGAGATATAGAAACAGGAATACTGCTACACCATAGAACTCGTGATGAACTTTGATATATTTTAGGTATTTTCTATTTCACGTTTATTTAGTGTTTATGTATCTGTTTTTCTCCTAATTTCGAATTGTATAATTGTTTTCAACAAGATTAATGACGTTTACAAACTGCTCGGCTCCCGCTCAATATATTTTTAATAGCATCTTTTGCAATCGCTTCTCTTTCCTGCTCAGTGCTGCCCGCCGCATACTGTCCGCTAATCGCTGCTCGGTTGAATTGAGTAAATAGCAATAATCGAAGAGCAAAATGACAAGATACAAAAAAAAATCAACATTAATTATTTAATATTTAGGTTATATCATCAGATCAGATCAGAGTTGAGACCGCATCCGTTTAGATGGCTGCGCTTTGCTTGGTGGCCTCATCCTGTCGCTGTTGCTTGTTGACCGCCGATATACACTTGGCCATGGTTGGCGAAGCGCGCGAAATTGCATCGGTCATGAAGTAATCCCGCAGTTCCTTTAGCTTCACATCGATGGCGCCGCCGCTGATGGATTTGCTCTGCAGCAAATGAATAAAATGATTAGTAAAGGTTAGTAGTCACGTATCTCTCAGAGATACTTACGGGTGTTGTCTGTGCGCTGGCTTCGCTGCTGGCCGCAGGCACGAGCTCGCCGAATCGCGTTAGATGTGGTGCAATATCGCCGAGACGAGTCCGCAGCTCATCGAGTGTGTCATAGGCCAATGGTTTGCCCATAATCTCGGACAGAGCGCGCAAAATCTTCCAATCCTCGCGTGCCATACCTGGTGGCGACACGCCCGGCAATGTCTGCTGTGATCTGCCCTCTGTATTTACGTAGATCGCCTGCTTCTCAGTGTATGCAGCACCAGGCAGCACAACGTCGGCTATGGAGGCACCATTGTCACCATGGGATCCAATGTACACAACAACACAGTCCTTGGGCAGCTGATCGCGGGTCAATTTGCCAGAATCGGCGTTCAGCAGAAACAGCACCTTTGGCTGTCCTTGCAACACACGCTGCAGGCCCGGTTGGTAGCCCACATCAAAAGCGCCCACCTGGGCAGCACTGTTATGCAAGACATTGAAGGGATTCCAATCCTGTTCAAGTGATAGATAATGACAATTATAAAAAGAATCGACAAATCAATTGATAAAGACAATTGAAACTGCGCTCACCGGCTTCTTAAGCTTCTGACAGAATTCGGAAATGGTGGCATGAATGGCGGCACCATCGGGTCGCTCTAGTAGATCAGCGCCAATGATAATCGCTGGCTTTTTGGCACCCTGCAGCACCTTGGAGAAGGCGTGAGAGCCGCTGCAGACATCCTTGATGAGGCTGGCATCGTTGCCCAAATGTTCATGCTCGTAGGATAAATCGATGTTGGGACCAATGGAGGCAACCTGCAGCTCATTGTGTACGTAAGCCTTGCGCAGACGTGTGTTCACCAGCGGTGCTTCGTAGCGCGGATTGGTGCCTACGAGGAGGACAGCATCAGCCTGCTCCAAACCTGCAATTTTCCAAGGATTAGGTGACTGAGCAGTGTTAGATGGAAAGTTACCCACCTGCAATGGTGCTGTTGAGCAAATAGCTGGAGCGCACGTCGATGCCGCTGCCCTTGATGAAGTCCTGTTCAGTGACAAGGTTTTCACCGCCTAGACGATTGACCAGATCTTTGAGTGCCACCATTGCCTCCACATCGGCCAGTTGACCGGCAACACCAGCAATCTGACCATTGGCATTCTTCAGAGCCTTGGCAACAGCAATGAGAGCTCCCTCCCACTCGACAGCCTGCAGCTCACCATTTGGCATACGCACCATGGGAGCCACAAGACGCTGGCGCTTCAGACCATCGCAAGCAAAGCGAGATTTGTCTGCCAGCCATTCCTCGTTGACATCATCGTTCTCACGCGGCAAAATGCGCAACACCTCATTGGTGCGGGTGCTCACAACAATGTTGCTGCCCACGGCATCGAGCACATCGATGCTGCTTACTTTGCGGATCTCCCATGGCCGCGCCACGAAACTGTATGGTTTGTTGGTGAGTGCTCCGACGGGGCACAGATCGATCACATTGCCAGAAAGCTCCGTGAGAAAGAGCTTCTCTACGTAGGTACCGATTTGCATATCATTGCCGCGACCCGTGGTTCCCAGATCATCGACACCTGCTATTTCGGAGGCAAAGCGGACACAGCGTGTGCAATGAATGCAACGTGTCATAATTGTCTTGACTAGCGGGCCTATGTCCTTATCCTCCACGGCACTGAAACAAGGAAGATGTAATCATTTCATTCACAATTTGGTTGCATTTCACGCTATTCGCTCACCGCTTGCCCGTGTAGTTAATATCCGTGAAACGTGAGCGATCGGAGCCGAAGGCCATGGCTTGATCCTGCAGATCACATTCACCGCCCTGATCACAAATGGGGCAATCGAGCGGATGATTCATCAGTAGAAATTCCATGACGCCCTCACGCGCCTTGCGGGTCAAGTCGGAGTTCGTTTTGATGCGCCATCCCTTCATTACAGGCATAGCACAGGCAGCCACTGGCTTTGGGGACTTCTCCACCTCCACCAGGCACATGCGACAATTGCCGGCGACGGCCAAACGCTCGTGATAACAGAAGCGTGGGATCTCCACACCAACTTCAGCCGCAGCCTGTAAAGGATAACAAAAAATGAATTTAAATGCCTGGAAGTGAGCACATGCAAATACAAATGCCTGCTAACCTGAAGAACTGTGGTGCCTGGCAAAACTTTCACGGGAATATCATCGACAAACACTTCGATCTTCTCGGGCGCCTTGGCCGGTGTTTGGGCCACGACGGCGCTGGTGCGCACTGCTCGGCTGGCGATCTGATGTGTGGGCGAGCCGAGTGCGCCCAGCGCCTTCACTAGCGGTGCACGTATCATATTTTCTGCAACAAGTCAATAGACAAACGGGCAACAACATCAACTTTACTGACAATTACATAAGTTGCAAGCAGGCCAAGCAGCCACTTCGACTATTTATCGATTTATTGCTTTCGGGTTTAGCTTGTATGTCATCTGTCAGCTTTACAATTTACCTCAGTTGTTTAGTGTCAACACAAACAAAACTTACCGATATGCTGGAAAATATTTAGCAGCGCTACAATAATTTTTTAATGCCGAGCAGACAACTTTTTTTTATCGCTTTTGACAGTCGCACTGTAACTGTGAGCAGGGCTGCCAACTTTTAGGTTGACAGCTGAGTTAATGCGCGCCACATTTAAACAAGAAATGCTTAGTATGCTGCTCACAAA
This sequence comes from Drosophila histrio, assembly GCA_958299025.2. Taxonomy (NCBI): domain Eukaryota; kingdom Metazoa; phylum Arthropoda; class Insecta; order Diptera; family Drosophilidae; genus Drosophila; species Drosophila histrio. The sequence goes on along the minus strand of OY282582.1, from coordinate 17,073,574 downwards.
CCAACTATATTGATCAACCTGGAAATAAACCTTATACTGATAGAGCTTTTTTCATAAATAAAAGATATTTATAAATCTATACATTTTGCTAATTTTTATTCCTGAAAATAATTTAGACTTCATATTACAGCCCCATTATCCTCAGCCTCTTTCTAGGTAAGGGTAATTTTCTTTTCAAATTTACATAAAACTTATTAAATAATAAATAAGTATGAATGTAATATAATAAAATAAATGAATTTAAGACATATAAATGAAAACAACTTAAAAGGTCCTTTCTTTTTAATATCAAGCTGATTCATTACATCATATAGTGTGTTTTCACTTACATTGTGAATGGAACAGTAGCGAAATTAAAATCCGAGTTTTTGAAATTCCTCTATTATAAACGATAGCAATAGATAAGTGTGTACTTGCCTTAATTTAAATGAACTGTCATATATCGCAATGTATTTGCAATAGTGTCATTTGCAGCCCTCCTGTAATAAATGGCAACTGGCAACGCTGTATTGCCCAGCTGTTTTGTGGTTTGTTTACTTCTTTTGAAGCAGCTGCCATTCACATGTCGCCGGCAACGTATGCCAAACTTGTTTGATTTTAAATCTCAAATTCAAATTTTATTTTGCAAATAAGGATTTAAATTTGTCCCCAGTCGCCAGCAAAATCAAGAAAAAGCAATAAATAATATACACGGACCACACAGTGTAACACAATTCATTCAGTTGCAGTTCAGCTGCAGACATTTACCATTGTTGGCGCCACACACACACACACACTTTCATAGACAGATAGACAGGCAGCGCAGTTGCCGTCGAATTGATGAGACTGCGGCGCCACAAGTGAGATCGGTTGATTAGAGATCTGACATGAGAGTCACGCGAAAAACACACACAAATACATACACGATAGCAAGGATGATGATGACGCTTGGGAGCTGTATGTTTGTGCCAACGCACGATTTGTGCCTAGTCTGTTGTCTGCTAGCTGTTTGCCTGGTAATCAGATAAAAATATATTATGACGAACCAGACCGACTTTTCATTGTTAATTGAGCGGCGTTGGTGGCAGCAGCAGCAGCAGCAGCAACAGCAACCGACGCCGCCACCACAGCCGCATCACCGGCAAAAACCTTTCTGACAATGTCTGACCAAGCCCGGCCCTGAATGATTCGAGATTGAAACGTGCTTGATATCTGTTGGCATCGGCAGCGACGTCGCGACGTTGGCGTTGGCGGCGATGCTGCGTCGCGGCTTGGCGGGCGTCTGCTTGCTGTCGCGTCGCGCCTCCCCGTGCATTGCTCTTATCTGGTATCTCCGCTTGTAGTTGTTGTTTCTCCTTTACATTATCGCATTTGTATCTGTTGCTCATGTATGACTGTTATTGTTGTTGGTGCTGCCACGCTCCAGCTCTCGCTCCAGACGTGTCGCCACAATTTGCCGCCAAACGCCGCCGCCATTGCCGCATGGCGCCTAAAAATCAAACGGGGCGACGTACAACAAATTTTTAAAAATAACGTACAACAACGCCGACTTCGACTAATATGTGATTTGTTTTTGTGGTTATTTTAGCGCACTCGACTAGTGATGCCAACTTTTCAGGATCTAAGCTATCAACATTAAAAAAAAAACAACTCGAAAAAGCTAGATCATTTCCAGTGCCCAATTACTTCCTTAATGCTTTTGTTTTTTCGTTGGATTGAAAAAAGTTGTCCGCATTTAACTGACATTAAAAATTTAGTAAAATTGAAAATCACAGTTCACTAGCATTAAAAATAATAAGTGCTAATTAAATGACTTTCAATTATAATTGACAAAGTGAAAGTAATGAAAATTTTAATTTTGACATTAAATAATTGTAATGAAAACATATTTTAATTAGCAGTGATCATAAAATTTTTAGAATAATAAATTTTGGATAATTTGGTATTTAAGTATTTTTGAAAAGTATTCCGAAAATGTAGAAAAATTTATAACTATCCAAAACTAAATAAAATGTTATAAAAAAAAGTTCCAAAAATTTTGAAAAATGTAAGAAATATTAAAAATAAAAAATCCAAAATTCACACAAATTTTTAAGAGCGTATAAAATTGTTACATAATTTTAAACAATTAAAATTCTTAAGAAATCTTAAAAATGTTGAGTAATGTAAAAATAATAATTTCAAATATTCCAAAAAATCCAAGAAAATTCAACAAATTGAAATAAACAAAGAAAGCACTAAACATTTATTTTACTATTTTAACATTAGCCTATATTATATAAAATATAAAAAGATATTTTAGTTTTTATATGTTATGCACATTTAAAATGGGTGTAATCGTTTTGTGCAAATGTACATATGTAACTGTCATAAGTAGGCAATTATGACCCTATAGGCATATATGAAAGTTTATTCTGGATTAGTAAAACAGCCTTTCAATAACAACAAACATTTTTTATTTGGAGACAACATTTGCCCTTTTATATCTTTGATAAAACAATCGACTGTCATAACTTTGGGAAAACTTAACTGTTTTCCATGAGAAATATTTTGTAGACCCTTTATTTTAAAAAAGTATAACGTATATATTACGGTATAAGATATATTAGAATATCTAATAAGTTCGTCTAAAAAAAAAATGTGCGTAACAGGTTTAAGGAAGTCTGGCGGACCCCATAAAGTATATATATTCTTAATCAGCACCAACAGCCCAGTTGATATAGACATGCCCGTCTGTCCGTCCGTTGGTCTGTATGTATGAGATCTCGCCTAGATCTCAGAGACTATAAGAGCTAGGGCTTATTTTAAATAATTTTAGAATGTTTTCGACAATCATTAATCAACTTCAATGTTAGCTATAATTTCGCCAGCCGCTATTTCCCAGTGTTCCCCACGTTTGACATTCGTAAACTCCAGAGCTGGCGGGAAAATAGCTGAATTGGCAGCACTGCACTCGAGCCATTGTTAATGATGTTCTCCTGCTCTCGGACAGATTCTACTTGACTCGCCTTGTCTCGACTCTGGCGTCCGACGTCGTCGTCTGGAGTTTTTACAATGTGATAATTTTGAACAGTTTACTCCCCCTTTTGCGCTGCGCCGCTGGCGCTTGTGTTTTCCAGTGTGCTTAACGGTGTCGTCCTTGATGTGCAGCAATAACAACAACAACAACAACTGAGGATCGGAGGGCGCCGCCTCGTCGTTTGTGGCAGTTTCTGACGATAACGCAGCAATTTCTGCGCATCGCTCGTCATAAGATATGATCATAATTATATGGCGAGCAGTCACTACGCTGATAGCGGCACGCATGACAACAACAAATCAACAACAACAAATGATGACAATGCTGATAATAAGCCAGCGACAGGGTCACTGCCAGCAGCAGCAGCGGCGTCAGCAGCAGTCGGATTTCCTTTCGGAGGGAATTCGCTGGGGGTCACATGCAGTTGACGCGGCAGCAAGACGCCGCTGACGCCGCAACAGCTTCGTTAAGAGCGCGCCACGGCGCTGTTAGTGTCGCTGTTGTCAGCAATTTCATTGTAAAAGCTGCGCTGCCACCGACTGCTGCTGCTGCTGTTGTGAAGCTGGCGTCTCACGACAGCGACAACAACAATAACAACAACAACAGTCAACGAGTAAAACGACACGATGTGATCGCTCGTTCGTTTGTTTGTCGTTCGCTCGTGCGTTCGTTCATTTCATTCGGCCGGCACTCGTTCGGCTCTTTGGGCTCCGACTTTGGCTGTGTTACTGGCAGTGTTTGTTACTAGCACTGGGCTCCCCAATCTTTCCTTCAAATAAAACCAGTGCCCGCTTGCAATTTTCACTTAGTTTGAGTCCGAACGGCGACTGCGCCGGCGTGTCCGTGTGTGTGTGTAAGTGTGCTTGCCTGTGCAAATGTGTGCACAATAAGATCGATCGCATTGAATTGAAATTGAAACTGAATCGATAAACAATCGGCGAACGCGCGCCAAACTTATTATTGTTCGTATTTCGATTTGTAATCTCTTTAAGTGTTTTATTTTAAACTGTTGTGCTTTATCAGAAAAGCGCGTATAGCGCGCATGCGCAGCAGCAGCAAAAGTTGAAAGAACGGAAACAGAAACTAATTCAAAATCGAAAATCTCTTAGTCATCACCGGCGCATATATTGTTGTTTTTTTGGTGTTTTTTTTTTATTACTTTTTTTGTGTTGTGCAAAACTAACTTATTGGAAGCCCTGAATTAACATCGTTACCCACAGAATTTACCTGACATCATCTCGTCATCGCAACATCATAATTATAAGCATCATTATTATCATCGTCACCATAATTATAACCAACGACGTCGTCAGCGCTTGCGGTTAACATCTTAACGGGCTTCATTCAGAGCAAAATTACCAAAACAAAAGCAAACAGACAGAGAGGAAACAACAAAAGCGGCATATAACTAAGTGAGTGAGTGTGTGGAGTGTATTTTAAGTACATGCTAAGAATCATACACTAACCCATAGACAAGTTGGAGACGTATGTAGTACTTGAAGGGAACTGAGGCAAATAAAAGACTTCTTATGGAAATCGTAAAGATTTGTGCGAACTATGGGCATAACAATACATACATATGTATATACAACATGTTAAATGATTGTTTTCCCATGCCCAAGATAACAAGTTAACATTTTGACTCTTTTAAGATAAACAACTCACTTCGTCTGCAGTGGAATTCCATATCATTTTGATTAGTATTACTATTGATGGTACCTAATATGATCGATACAATAACCCGTTGATATCTATAGCAAAATAACAGTTTGGGGTCGAGTCTTTGTCTGAAGAAACTTGGAACAGCCGAAAGTTGTTATTTGTTTTGCTATTTTTCGTGCTCTTTGCCTTTCTGGCAACACAGTAGCCATATATTAAGCTAATTTCCTGTGTGATCTCAGCCAGCGCGCACACATACACACACGCAGAGACATACAGACCGCACAAGCACACTTGCAGATACACGTATGTATCTGAGAGATACACAAAGTCAGGCGAGCTAAATAAATGCCACAAGCAACTCCCAAAAATGGTCAAAATAAGCGCGCGGCGCATGTTTTGGCCAAAAGCAACAACAATGTATGAGGCACAACAAATCAAATCAAATTAAATGATTTGTTATAACGTATTTTGTGGGCTGCAGTGCGCGTCTATCTGTCCGATTTTTGTTCTATCTCTATCTCCGTTCCTCTCTCTCTCTTTTACTCGTTTTGTCTGTCTGACGATCCGTGGCCATCCCAAGAAACGCCTGTGCAAAATTTATGGCCTGCATTTGTTGTACAACAAGAAGCTGGAGTCAGAGCGCCAGAACGAGAGCTAGAGGGAGAGAGAGAAACAAATGGAAAGAAAAAAAAAAACAAAACGACTTCGCCATAAAAAATACATTTTCGGCCCACATGCGATGGAACCGACGCGGAGACGCCCGCCACTAAAGAAATTAAAATATATGCCTCGAGACGGCGACAACAGCAACAACAACAACAACCACATTGGCTCTACATATGTGAGTATCGTTGAAGTTACGTTGAAGATCTGGACTGGAAACAGAGCAGACCTCCCCCCTTCGCCAGTCCCTCGGCTCCTCTTACCCACTCCGCGATCGTTAGTCGTTCCGCGTTTTACGTTAAAAGTTTCATTTCATTCATAAAAATAAAAACTGTGTGTCGACTTGGGTGTATGTGTGTGCAAGTGTCTATGTGTGCGAGTGTGTGGCTCAATGAAACTACAACGCATGAATGAAAAATATCTGAATGAAGCTCCGACAATGGGAGTCTCGGCTGGTAGGCGTACAAATTGCTTTGGATCCGTCTCTGGCTCGCTTCAAGTGAAATCTTTCAGTGCCCAGCCCCCTTCATTTATGCTAGCATAGATCCTATATTTTTTTATTTTTTGCCAATTTCTTCACGATATGGTCTGGCCATATGGTTTGTGGGCAGATGATCCCTAACTACCTATCAAAATATATCTACTCGTATACGATCGTCGAGAGTTCAGAAATTGACTTGTTAAATATTAACTAATAATTCAAAAGAAAATAAAAACTTTTCATTGATCTTTAAAGATTACTTTTTGCTAAACTTCTAAAGGCTTTACGAAATTTTAATATTTCCAATGATTGCTTTATTACAGGGGTTAATATCGATACAAATGTTGGCTTCGGTTCCGATACTTTCTCAAACGAGTACAAAGGCAATATAAGTATTTTATTTCGGGATATCCTTGCAGTTCTCGTATCAGTACAATGCAATTTAAAAAAAAATCAATATGTTAAGGGAGAAACAAGTATTATCATACGTATGTATGTATTTTATTGTAAGAAATCTTACTTTAATATAATGCAAGATTATTATTCATAAAGAAAACAACAAATAAGTTTTGGAAAATGTACCAGAATCGCACCGGCACAAACGTTTCGGCTTAAGGTTCTGCGCTTCCGGTTCTACATATGAAATGTCCAATTTTGGTTAAGGATTCCGTTACCAGTTCCACTTTTATTCCCTGATTTAAAAAATTTCGAATCTTGATCTAATTGATCATCTATTGATCTAATCAGGAGAAATCCAAATTCTTTGGGGATTGTCATAAGGTATAATATTCTTATCTCAAGGGTTTTTCATGAATTTTGCCATCTCCTTTAAGGGGATTTTTATGTTTTTTAGTCTAATTTATTGCTATTATGTAGAATAATAGAAGGCAACTAAAATTAGATCAATTAATTAGTTAATAAGAGCTTACTCTTAGAATATTATTCAATATTAAAACTGAAAGCTCTAACAAAATAAAATACTCCATTGTCAGAGTAATTTTAAAAGTTTTGAAACAATTTCTTTATCCTGCTGACCATGATCCTTGTTAACTCTTAATTGAATTTTAAAATTGTTATCAACCGTAAATAGTCGTTGTCTTCTGTAAGTTCAAACCACATAGGTTGCAGGGTATCTAGTTTCCGTCTTATAGAAATTTCGGGATGCTTTCCTTCTTGGGCTTGGATTATTACTTTTTTTCTGGTGAAGTTTTTGTTATATATATTTATTTTTTGGTGTTGAGGTCGCATTATTTGCATACAAAGTTGAGATGATCTAACATTAGAGCTCAGTTTGTCGCCCATGTCGCAAATGGTGACGATGTGGATGATTATTGTCATGAGATGATGATGTGATCGACCAGCCAAAATGTAAAGCGACAACAAAACGTGGCTAATAAATTAGGCAAAGCGTCAACAAAACTGTTGACAAATGTCAATTTTTGAACACCAACGCCAGCAATTCAGAGAAAAAATTAAATAAAAAAAACAACTACCAAATATAAAATCAATATGTGCATAGTATATTTATGAGTGAAAATGTGTGCAAAGAATAGTTGGGAGCTAGGAGAGAGACTCAATGGAGGCAATTTAACTTGGACGATTGAAGAAAACAACATAAGTTGGGCAGAGACTATTTATGTGAGATCATTCAGCACGTGGGATGAATGAACATTTAGCAAAATATGCATGCAATGTGCTTATATAAATCTCTGCAAAGAGCTTTCACACAGACACGTCTCATGCACACTGATAAAGCTTCAATTGCCATTGATGTGAACGAAAGCACACCAATACTGATGCAGTGTGTATTTGAGTTGAGCTCAGTTCATCAATCAGCGCTGGCATCAATTGCAATTGGCAGCCAACGAACCATGGCCAACTGAGCTGCAGACAACATCATTGATCAATGCTCTGCGGATGCGGATGCGACTGCGTATAGTTGGGGAATGGGTATGGATTGGGTATTGCACTGTTGTCTGCCGTTTGTCGTTGTCCAAATGAAAATTCAATCAATTGACTGACATTTAATGGAGGGAGCCGTCAAATGTGATTGATTGATAATTAAAAGTGGCGCCTTCAAACCGACGCAGTGCAGCATAATGAACAGCGCCAATGACGATTGCCATAATGACTGTCTCTCAAGTCTGGACTTCGACTGGACTGGACTTGAGTTCGACTTGAGACAGTGACTTGGAACTGGGACTGTAGCGTTTAATATATGATAATGTGACGCTTGCTAATTTTGTGCGATTCTTTTAAGTTTCGCCGCAATTGCAAATGAGAATACCTCAGAGCTCAGGATGAGACAGAGAAGATTGCGTCTTGGGACTGGAGACTGGAAGCTAAGTTAAACCCTCATTTTATTGTCAACATTATGCTCACGCTGGGTTTTTGCATTGAATTTGAATTTAAATTAACACGGCGCCTGGTTAAGGCGCCAACCAAAAATGTGTCTCTTTATATACTCTCCTTGAGAGTTTACTGAGCTTTTCATTAGCTTTGTCTATTCACATAAGAAGTTTTTCATTGAGTAATTTAACTCGCGATGATCAAGTGTCTTCAGACATTCGCTAGTCGCTATTCGCTTTGTTGAAGTGTAGGAGAGGCGTGAAAGATATGGTGATATCTGTATAAGCACCTAGATTTCAGGGTCTATAAGAATTTTACAGAAAGGCCAATATTGGTGTGAGAGTATATCTGAAGCAGATTAAGTATAGGGTCTCTCCAGAGAGTAGAAACAACTCCGATCTGTGTGTTAAAATATTTTTTACAATTTTTTTTTTTTTTTTTTTAATTTCGAAGCATACTTTCATATGTTATACTGCATATTCCAATCCGACCCCATGAAGTTAATATATACTTCATCACGATCAATAGTCGAATTGATATTGCCATGTCCGTCTGTCTTTCCGTTTGAACCAAAGGATCTTAGAGATGGTAAAAACTAGAACCTAAAACCTGAATTCCTTATATGTCCGAGTGGACTTAATTTATCCTAAATTTTTATTGCCCCGCTCACTCACAATTCGAAACACCTAACTACAAAAGCAATTTTAAAGCTAGATACTTAAGATTTCGCTCAGATGGAACATATCTTGGGATCCATGTGATTAGAAAAAGTAATTACAATGCCACGATGCTTTTGTTCACAAATTAAAATATAATATAAATCATATTAAAAGGGCAATTTTAAAGCAAGAGACTTGATATTTGGCACACATGATAATTATTTCGGGTTTGATGTGTCCAGAAAATTTCACAACCGGATAGTAGACTCGGACGTTATTCAAGATACAACGGACGAAGACTACGGCGTCTTTGTATACGCATGTTTGTGTTTTAATGTGCCTATTTATATATTATGTATTTATATAATGTACTATGTGTGTGCAAATATGTGTTATGGCCGACTTGCGTTCCTTTTATTTGGGTAAGGTATTCGAAATTCGTTATACTTAGCTGCCAATAATTGAGTTTCTCAAGTGATTTGTATATTTTTGGACACGTTTCGCGCTTGGCAAATTTTAAAGAAAAGATTTTTAATTTGTTTTCAAGCTAATGAGCTTTGTTTAATTTTATTAATGGAATTGCCAACATTTATCATAAATTACAAATCGTGATCGTGATAACAGTGCCAAAAACAACAACAACATCAACAACAACATCCCAGCTTCGTATCCAGCCTCAGCTCCCAGTTTCATCTCCCAACTGACTGAGACTTCGTCATTTGTTCATCTGTTGAATAATTAAGTTGTCGTGTGTTGCTTTGATAATGATAAAAACCCATGTTGTTGCTGTTTTTTTGCTGTAAGGCTTTGTTGCTTTGCTTTGAAACACCGCATTCAAATTATTTGCTCAATTTTATTGCTCGTGTATCTGGCCAAAGTCAATATCTTTCTCTCGCTCTCTGTTTCTCTTCCTCTCCTTCTCCTTCTCCTTCTCCAGCTCTCTCTCTCTCTCTTTCTCTCTTTCGGAACTGTCCAAAAAATCAACGTCTTGATTTCCCTATCCGCATCCCCCTCGCCCAGTCAGCTAAAGCTAAAAGCAAATCAGCTTTTATTTATTGTCTAGAAATAGTTTTTGTTGTTGTTCTCACTTTGTTTCTTTTGTGATTGTTATTGCATATTTTCGTAGAAATTTATGCCATAATTATTGTCTGGTCAGGTTTCCATCTGTCGAGTGGCCGTCGAGTGCAAGTGTCCTGGGCAAAGCGCTGCCATTAATTGAATGTGCAACTCAACTGCCAATCACCAGTGGCGCCACAGTCCAGCTACAAATTGCTGCTTCATCAGCAGCAATAACAAATGTAGCTTTGTTGCAACAAGCGCCGAGGCAACAAAAAGAACAATAACAACAGCAACAACAAAAACAACGTTGACGAAATGCGCACAATTGAAATTCAATCTTATTGCAATGACAAAAATCTTAATCTAAAGCGACGCCAACGCTGCTGTGGTTACTCGACGTTGTTGTTGTTGTTATTGTTGTTGATGTTAACTGAGACAAGTGACTTAAATATGGCATTAATCTTGGATTAATCAGTATTCAAGTCATATAAATGAAGCATTTGATTAGTGCTTAACGCATTAAATTACCCTAATTTAATTTATGTATATTATGCTGCTAAACTCGTCTTATATGCTATCAAAGATAGTTTTTCATTGAGAGGCTCAATATCAAATTAATCTCATCCTGAAGGCCTCCGTTGGTCTGCTTAAAAACGTACACTGTAATTAAGAAATATTTCTAAGCTATAATAATATAAATAATTGAATGTATCTTGAATTGATTGGGATCTAAGCCATAAGCCTTTTAAACCATAAAAAACAACTCTACACGAAATAGTAGCCGAATGCATTTAAAGCCCCATAATTTCTGATACCCTTGCTAAAATGGATTTTGCGACAGTTGTCAATTGAATTTTCAAAATTTTTAGCCTTTTACCACAAAATGAGCAGTTGTCTAAAAATTCCCTAGAAGAAATGTTTCTTAGTATTTGACAATTAACATACCCAAAGAGTTTAATTTCAATATCTCAAAGATTAGTTGCAAACACACAAACAGACAAGATTTTGCTCTCAACACGATGATGTCATCAAAATGATTATATCTTTGAAATGGATAGTCCAATTTGGGTGATTAAAGTTCCCTTCGACGCGCATTTGATTGTAGCAACTGTCTGCATCCAAGAAATGGACCGATGGCGTGCAAAGTTAGGCAAAAAATTGTACGAAAACATATAAGGGTTTTTAAAGCCTGATACTCAAAATACATTTTTGAAGACTGGGGAAAGGTCTTCTAATACGAAGATGGGCACGGTCCGTTCCCACGGTTGCGAATTGCTAGATTGAATTTTGTGCGGGTTCGTGTGTGTTCGATTACCCACCTCGAGTCCGAAAAGACTCGAACAAATGTTTTTTAAGTATTACAAAAATGCGAATCAAAGTAAAACTGTACAGTTAATGAACAAATGAATCTGTCAGATAGATCGTTCGTCGAATCCCAATATACTTCGTATGTTCGATCGAGTTCTACTATAAATTGCTCGATTAATTTTTTGAGATTAATAGAGCTTAGTCTCAAAATGTGTTCTGATAAGTAAAATCGCTCAATTCGCCAAAATGAGACGAAATATAATCTAATACAAAACATAAGCTCTGTTTGGGTAACATTTACATAAATAGAATTATAGCTGGGCGTGATGGCAAAAATATTCGTCGCTTGCTTCAAAAGACATGCGGGCGTGTCGGTCCGAAACTTTTGGGCATTTGTACTCATTACTATGAGGAAATACCCGTTACTCGTAGAGTAAAAGGATATATTGTATTCGATGCAATGTATGTAACAGGAGAAGGAGGCGTGGAAAAGCCTATAAAGTATATATATAAATATATTACTGATCAGCATCAACAACTGAGTCGATCTAGTCATGTATGTCTGTCCGTCTGTATAAACAAACAAACCTCAGCACCCCTTTTATTATTCAAAACTTAGACATTTGCATATGTGTCTTTGTCAAACTTTTCACGATTGCATGTGGGGCTTCGGTTAGGGCATACAAAATTTGCCATTTCGCACATTGCGTTACTAGAGTTTTACCTCGTATAGAGGTTTTTTTTTTGGGGTCAAGTAAAAACGCTATAGTCGAAATTCCGATTACGAGATACCCGTTTCTCAATTTAATAACTACATCAATTGTATCCCTGAAATTTAAAAACCTCTACACGAGGTAGAGCTCTAGTGACGAAAGCTTGTTCAAGCCCCAAATTTCGCATTCGACTCAGCGCAAAAAGTTATTTGTAGGTACAAGGAAGCCACCCTTTTGTGCAATGTGCGGAAGACCAATTTTGTTATGCCCTAGCCGAAGCTTCACATGCAATCGTGATCGGAGATGTTAGTATGTCGTATGGAAATAGTTTCCGACTTAATTAAATCGGTTCCCAAGAAATCACATACACCACTGATTTATATTAATCACATGTTATTATATTGAATCTACTTTAAATTAATTAAAATAATAAATAAGAAATCGTTGTGATATTCGCTCGAAGTCGATGTTGCTTGTGAAAGTCTGCCAACACAAATTTATCACTCTCTTGAAATTTATTTATCACTCTATTTTAAATTTAAGAACATTTCTAAACTTCTGTAAGTACTATGAGTACTTTGAGTACTATGAATAAGGAATCGCTAATATTAATTATTATATTCACCAGTAGATTTCAGTTGTTTACAGACACAATGTATCGAGCAATATGGCAAATGAGATAATCATATGCGCTCATGAATTATGAATTAATTGAATTAGAGCAAGCCGGTAGGTCGAGCGCTCGCGACTGTGGAATACCCTGTGTCAGTCACGAATAAGTATTTTAATTTCCAGGACATTATAAACCATATTAAATTTTCCATTATTCTTCCTGAGTAAAATTATTACTTGGAGATTATTATCCGATCGTGATAAAATTTCCAGGAAAAAACGAATCAACGTTACCTATCATATGTGGCAAATCTCAAGTCAATAAATTCAGTTATAGGTTTTTTTTGTTTTGTGTGCGAAGGGGATATGACATCGAATTTAATAAATAAACTAAATATAAGTAGAAACCTACATACCAAGTTTGAAGTCTCCAGTTCATATAGATGCTGAGATCGATGCGATCATATAGACGGACGGACAGGTAGACAAGCGGACAGACAGACGGACAAACTTTAATAGACTTGGCTATTGATACTGATCGAGAATTATATTATAAACTTTATTGGGTCGGAGATGAATCCTAATGTCTTTCACATATATTTGCTCAAGTCCATTATACCCTTTTTCCCATTTTTTTTTATTGAAAACAGGGTATAAAAACTTTAACCACCTTTCCATTAAAATAAAGAAAAATCGATTAAACCTTTTGGGCATAATTCCATCCCAGAAATTACCATTTTTTTTGCGAATTCAACGTTCTACTCTTTCTTTTTGTAATATTTTGTTTTTATACCCTTGCAGAGGGTATTCCAATTTTGTCCCGAAATGTGTATCACATTAATGGAGGCATGCCAGACCCTGTAAATAAAAATATATTCTTGATCAGCATCAACAGACGGGTCGTTATAACCATGTCCTATCTGTCTGTTTCTATGCAATCTAGTCTCTCAGTTTGAAAGATTTCTGGATGAAAATGGAATGAATGAATGAAACATTCTGCAGGCTGCTTGAGTCGGAATCGGATCACTGTACCATATTGCTGCCATAGGAACCAATCTCACAGACTATGCACTAGGTTATGCTTTCATCCTAAATCCTGACCTAATTAGTTTAAATCTGATCATTGTATGATATACAGTTGCCATGGTAACGATAGGTCGAAAACAAAATGGTTATCTTACTGATATCTTTTGTATGACAAACTTTTTAATTTTTCGACCAAACTCACAGATTATGCATTTAGACAAGTCTTATATCATCATTGTATCATATAGCTGCCATAGAAATAGTCAGTTGAAAATTAAAAGAGAAGATTGGCTTAGGTTGGCACCCTACTGTAGTTGCCGCCCCGACTCTCCGGCTTGTTTTTTGTATAAATTCAAAAGTGGTTTCGGGAAACCATTGCTTTAGTTGTGAAGTTCTTAGAAGCTGACAAAAACAAAGACATCTCAGATACAAACGCGGATAAAATGTAATTCATATTTTTGTCTGCCTGTCGGCGAATTAAAATTACATTTAAGTAGTTAATAGCTCTGATTTTTAAAGAGCTTGCATATTTGCTTGTCATCTTGAATACGCGTACATTATCTCAGCATAAATTAATCTGATGTTAAAGAGCTTCAGCTTGTATCATTGGGATTTAATTTAAATTAAATGAGCTTAGCTGATCGCAGCTGTAAAATGAATAGACATTAACTGTGGATCATTCAAGCGTTTTTTTGCGGTTCCCGCATTTTGTACAACAGTCTATAATCTATATTAATTGTAATAAATAATAATACGACTTTGCATAATATATTAAAGCTACAAAACGTACCCCGCAGATCCGCTTGCGTATAGCATGATATAAAATATTTATTATACCCTGTCCGTATAAACGAAAGGATGTCAAGAGCTGATAAGAGCTTTCGTACCAATTTTGGTACCTAGACTACTTACGTTATATGTGCAGGCATATCAAGTTAATTTTACATTTGGGATGCCACGCCCGCTTTGCCCACAAATCGATAGAGCTTTTAAAGCTATAGGCTTAAGGCGTATATTTGTGCATTTTAATGTGATTTTATATTTATGTACGTGAGTGTAAAGGGTACCTAAGGGACTGGACTTGAGCTGAAAAGATTCTAAATCTTCTAAAAATGTTAAAAAAAATATAGAACCAGTCGGAAAGGCTACAGTCGAAGTCGACTATGAGAGACCCTTTACTTATTCTTCAAAATGGCAATAAGAGTAACACTAATAGTACTCCATAGCGCGTTGTAACCTCAATATGCTCTTCTTCTTCCTTTGGCCCGACACTGAGTAATATTGAGTTTTGAATAACTTCCGACTTTATCATCCGATCACCATGAAATTATCCTTGTCCTGTGTGCCAAAATTTAAGGCTCCAGTTCTAAAATTGACCATTATATCGGATTTTAAGTTTTTTTTGAATAACTTCCAAGACAAACTTGACCTTTTCGGGGGCCGCAGGAGTATTGTCACCAAATTTGGTGACCCTAGCTCTTATAGTCTCTGAGATCTAGGCGTTCATACAGCAGGACAGACGGACAGACGGACATCGTCTCGGCTGTTGATGCTGATCAAGAATATATATACTTTATGGGGCCTGCCAGACTTCCTTCGACCTGTTACGCACATTTTGACAAACTTAATAGACCCTTTTTACTTTTTTAAAGTAAAGGGCTAAAAATCTAAAAATGAATAGAAAATAAAATCAACTTTAAACAAGCCTGCGCTGCATAAATTTGATTCTTGAATAACTTCTGAGTTCAATATCCGATCTTAATGAAATTTGTAGCACACATTGAGAGTAGGATAATTACCATGTGTGCCAAATCTCAAGTCTCTAGCTATAAAACTGTTCTTGTTATCAGCTTTTTTCAATTGTGGGTGAAGGGGGCGTGGCATCGCGATGAAATTTTCAGAACACATTAAGCCCAATCTTTTTATCATTTCAGTCTCTAGCTTTAACATTGCTTATGTTATGGTGATTTTTTTAATTTTAAAACCAACGGGACTTGATATCGAAAATTGAAAATAAACTTGATCGGCGTATGGTATTCAGAAACCTACATTCCAAATTTGAAGGCTCTAGCTTGTATAGTTGCTGAGATCCACGCATTCATACAGACGGACGGACAGACGGACGGACGGACAGACGGACGGACGGACGGACAGACGAATATATATTCTTTATAGGGTCTTATACGCATCGTGCCGATGCGTTTGCTCATATATGTTTGATTTGCCTTTCGGCTGCTGTGGCGCTAAACATAAACAATCAACAGCCGCAGTCCAGTGTTGCCAGACTATCGCAAGCTACCTACTCTCGATGCAAGCAAAATCGACTTCAAGCGATATATTTAAATCCCATTATAAAGAAAAATCTTTTCTTTGAAAACCTGCACAGGTTTTCCTACTGTCGCGCGCGCTCGACTGATCGGCTTGTTCATAGTGAATATTGACATTCACTGATCGTTTCTATGGCAGCTGTATATGATACCGTAGTCCGATCTTAGTCAAAGTTGATCAGGATATAAGGGAAAATACCATACACCCAATCTGTAAGTTTGATTGAAATATTTCAAAAACAAAAATGTTTTCAAACTAAATAAATTCCATGTAGTTTTAACTTTGTCCGCGAATTTGACCCACTTGCAGATCAAAATTATTTCATTATTTACAGCCTCCTTGATTTAAAAGTTTTTTCGATTTACAACGATCGCTTGTCGGTGAGTCAGATTGTGGATCAGTCAGTCAGGAAAAAGAGGTTTAAATTTAGATTAAACTTGAATCTAACTGTTGAGGATTAAGAAACCATATCAACTGCATGTATTTCTTTGCAGTTGGCGCCCAGGTGTGGATTCGCTCTAGGGGCGAGCAAATAATGCAATCGCTGCCATGTGCCCACTAATTGCCAAGCTGCTGAGACGCATCGACAACGGCTAACACAGCCCAAAAGAACACAGTGAAACCAACAGAAAGCAGATAGGAGAGAGAGAGAGAGAGAGTAAGAGGACGAGTCAGTGATAGAAGGAAACCGAAATACTTAAGAATGAGAATAGAGCGGTTTTATTTGAGCACACTGCTCTGTTTGTGGTTCAGCTATGGGGTCAGCCTAAAGCTTTATGGACTTCACACAGATGAGCTACTAGAGGGCGAGGGACAGTTGGTGGTGCCACGGCGTGTACAGGCCGACGGCGCATTTATGACACATACCCTCAAGTATGCCCACAATCGGGATCATCGACGGCATCGGCGTAGCGCTGACCAGGCACAGCCGGAGCTACATTTTCAGTTGCCGTTGGCCAACGAGACGCTGCATTTAGAACTGACGTAAGTGAATATATCCGGTACTCAGCGCCAACATTGTAATCCATTGTCAATTGCAGGCCACACAACTACTTTCTAGCGCCGC
The DNA here is from genome assembly GCA_958299025.2 of Drosophila histrio. Lineage (NCBI taxonomy): Eukaryota > Metazoa > Arthropoda > Insecta > Diptera > Drosophilidae > Drosophila > Drosophila histrio. Next base: position 17,056,650 of record OY282582.1, on the reverse strand, counting down.
ATCTGGTTCTGGAACGACATCGTCGGGATCTAAGAACCCGGGCAGCACCCTCTGCGCATCAACTTAACTGTCACTTTCATGGCAAGGTGCGTGGCCAGCCGTCGGCCAATGTCGCCATATCCACCTGCTCAGGTCTGGTGAGTAATAATGCAAATACCATTATCGCAGAACAAATTTGCGGAGAGTCGGGGCGGGAGCGATAGTAGGGCACCATCTGCTACAGTCGAAGCCGACTATGAGAGACCCTGTACTTATTCTGTAGAAGTCTCGAATATTCCTATAACAGTTATATGCTATAGTAGTCAAATACACATAGATGGTGCAATCTAGGTAGAGGGTCTAAAAACGAATAATAAAAAAAAGTATTATGATATATATATGTATGATATTCTATGTAATTCGTTAAATGATTTAATTAGTTATCATTGAAGTTATAGGCGCACCAGTTTGATTATGTTTTAAAAAAAATATTGCAAGTTTGTTGCCTAAGTCTTTCGTTTCTAAAAGTATACCCTTCCATTTACCATTGTTTTTCACTAGGTGGGACACATTAAAACGGCCAGTAATGAGTATTATATAGAGCCATCCAAGCATTATGCGGCGCATCCAATCAACGGACACCCGCATGTTGTGTTCCAGCGCTCCTCCGTTAAGCCCAAACAGAAGGTAAGCGAGACAAAATGCCACAGGGTGTATGTGAGTGTGTGTGTGGGTTGTACTTATTTTGGGGCCATTTGTATTTTGTAGTCAATACAGCAGAGGCGTCGACACAAGCACAAGCGTAAGGAGCAACGCAACAAAGGCCACGTGAGCAATTGCGGGACTCGTGAACCGCGGCGACGCATGGAGACGCGCTTGGAGTGGCAGCCGCGTGGCAAGTTTAAAATTCAAGGAGGTCGCAAGGTCCGCCGTCACCACCACCATCATCATCATCAACAGCAGCAGCAGCGACAGCAGCAGGAACATCATCATCATTATCATCATCAGCTGCAACAGCCGCACACCAAATTCAAGTATGACACGCAACCAGAGGAGCACACCGGGCGGCGGAGCAAACGCTCGATTAGCAGTCCACGGCATGTGGAGACACTCATTGTGGCAGATGCGACCATGTCGGTATTTCACAAGGATGTTATCGCCTATTTGCTAACCATAATGAATATGGTATCCGCACTATACAAGGATCCTAGCATCGGCAATTCCATTGAGATCGTTGTGGTGCGTATCATTGAGCTGCAGGAGAACGATACGGCGCCGGAGCTGAATTTAACGCAGAATGCGCAAAAGAATCTCGATCGGTTCTGCAGGTAAGAAACGTGCAACTGTGGAAATCAATAAAAAAGGTGTCTCTCTCAAGTGTCTTAAGTGTTGCAGCTGGCAGCACAAACTAAACTCGGTGAACGAGAATGATCCGCATCATCATGACGTCGCCATACTCATCACGCGCAAAAACATTTGCGGCAACAATTGCATGTGAGTTTCTTATTGCCCCAGGCAATCGACGACCCGTCGACCCGTTGCATGTTGTTTATTGCTCTATTTTATTGCAGGACTCTGGGATTGGCCAATGTGGGCGGCATGTGCAAGCCAAAGCAATCGTGCAGCGTCAACGAGGACAACGGCATTATGCTCTCCCACACGATCACGCACGAATTGGGACACAAGTAAGTCGCCACTTCCGGCAGTTGGACCGAATGATGCAGCCAAGTTGCGGCGCCAATCACATTTGCATACACATAACCAACATGCAACCAATAGACACAAGTAGTTGGCCAACATGGAAATGCACTTCCAGCCAGTCACTTGGCCAGCGGGCAAGTTGCAAGCAGCAAGTGGCATGCAGCAAGTGGCAGGCGGCCAACGCATGCAAATGCATCAATTGATCGCAGCCAAAGATTTATGTGCAGCCCAATTCGTTTAATGAATGAATCAAACCAACAACAACATCATCCAAATGAATGAATTGCTGCCTCTAAGTGGACGCGACGGATGCTTTGACACCTGCGTGTGTTGTGACAATGATCGCCTGCGTTGCACGCCCACAGATTGGCAAAACAGTTGCCCCCTTCAATTCCCTCCCCTCCGCGACTGCCTCCTCAACTATTCAAACTCAATTAGTCGCAGACCTAGTGACAACGCACACTCATAGTATATGCGAGTACTAATGACGAGGGTTGGGCACTCAAGCTACTTTTGAATAGTGACTGCTCATCTAATTCGTAACAGTAGTTCTTTTATCCCTGATTGTTGCAATAATTAGATAAAGAGCTGGATAATGGGCTTTAAAATGACATGATAGCTTCACGCTACCCTAGTTGTATTTATTGCTGAAAGGTGACATCAAACATTCCTTGGTGATTCTAAATATTAAGTCTTTTGTATTATAAATTGACTTTGAAAACGTTTGCAGCTTTCCAAGCTAACTAACTTTAACCAAGTGGGATTCTGTTTATTAACATTAAACATACCATTTAACAAATATTCAAAATAATAATTTTTGTTTTTTTTTTTCAAATAGATTTTTTGAAAGGTACAATTGCTAAGTTTTACTATTAAAAAGTAACTTAAAAGCTCAAATGAGAGTTGTACAATATTCATCTCTACTTCCAACTGCGATTAAAAGCTTAAAGGATTTTAGTAATATAAATTCAAGATATTTAATGCAAAAAGCTTTTCAAGCTTCAAGCTTTTCTAAAGTTTGACTACTTTCGATCCAAACAATTTAAATGTGAGCAAATTATTGGTTAATATATGGTATGCTTAATCACTTCTCATGTCACAGTATTTTGTTTTGTGCAACCCTGAGACACGCACACAAATGCACACACACAGTGGAAATACCTGGGGAGGAGTGTGGACGTTGGATAGGGGGCAAACGTAACAATTTGGTAGCCAGAGGCAGTGGCTGTCATAGTTGTTGCAGTTGTCGGTTGTCCGGTTGTCGTAGGCTTATCTCATTTCGTGTTCGTGCCAAGTGGATTTTTGTAAAACGCCTTATAAGCGCAGCCATGTGCCCGTCAGTCTGGCGTGTTCCGATTGAGTCAACCAGCCAGTCAGCGGATCACCAGATCAGCGACTTAAACGTCATATATACACACACACACACACACACACACACACATGCTGAGGGAAGCTGTTGTCATTGTTATTGTTGTTGTTGTTGTGCAATTTACGTTTGATTGTCGTTGGGTCGCCCGGTCATCGATAGGTGGCAGCCACTGACTAACGATATGTGTGTTGTTCTTGTTGTTTTTGTTGTGCTGATTTAAGTACTATTCTAATAATCAGGTTTTTCACTTGTTTTTCGATAATCACACAGCGTGCCATAAATTGCATTTTGCATTTTATTATTCGATTCCCCAAGACAATACAAATAATAAATCTCGACATGCTGACGGCGAGGGGATAGCTGAGCTGAGGTGAGATGTGGTAAAGTGAAGTGGCACGCCAGTGGCTGGATTGGGGGAAGTAAGGGAAAGCGGAGCTAAAGTGAAGAAAGATAAGAGATGGTGAGATGGTGTAAAGTGAGGTTAGATGAGCTGGAAGAGCTGTGACGTTGTTGTGTGAATGCCAACATTGTTGATCGAGTTTAACCCTTGTGTCACATACTATTTTCGCAAACTGATTTCGTTTTTACGTAAGCTTGTTACGTAATCAAATTAAACAAATGTATGTATTAATGTGTACAGTATATATCGTATTTATAACACTAGGTATTAACCAAATTGTATTATTTACTAAACCCACTTGGTACATTTCCCAATTTCCCAATTTGGTACATTTCTGAAATTATTTAGTTTGGGTTGATAAGGCTGTTTTTTCACATTTTAATAAAAATGCGTTCAAATATGTACATATATTAAAATTATCTTTCACGCGTTTATGTCTCCTTTTTGAGCCTCCATTAGGGAGTCTCCCCTGTAGGGTAAGCATAAATACAAACATTAATATATGTTTATATTGCAACATGATATCACTTAAAATACACACATTGACATCTTCGTAGCTAAACTCCTATTTTCAAAGCGTCATTATTAATCCTAAATTTATATTGCGCTATTGTTTTCTGTTCTATTAAGTTTGTTAAAAAAATGGTCGTAACAGGTCTAAGGAAGTCTGGCAGACCCCCTAAAGTATATATATTCGTCATCACAATCAACAGCCGAGTTGATATAGTCATGTCCGCCTGTCCGTCTGTCTGTATGAGAGCCTAGATCTCAGATCTCTCAGGGTATAAAAAATGCAATTTGGAATAGTTCTGTAAACAAAATGCAATTTAGCACTTGATATTTTATAGGCTCACTGGCTTAGAGGAGGTAGCGTGCACGACTCTTGGGCAGTGGTGTCATTTTTGTCTGAGCAAAAAAGGCTGGATCAACGAAAAAAAAAAGCTAAAAAAAGCGGAATCCCAGGGAAAAAAGTTAAGAAAAAAGCTGATTTATTATGTATATATATATGTGTTATATATTTTCACATTAGTCAATTAGAGTATATCTAATAAACCGTCAATATTATCTGTATCATCGTTGGGATCCTTCCTAAGCCACTCCTTAAACTCCGTGCTCTGCATCCAGACATCTCGGACTTTTTGTTTGTAAACTTCTTTTGGCATCGCATCGTCAATTTATTTTATTCTGTTTCGCAAACGAATTTCACAATGCTAGCGATGGAAGACGCGCCAATTTAGGGCGAACTTTTGAGGGATATTATTCGATTAAAGTAAATATCGATACTTTGCCGATATAAATACATTTTTAAACCGTCAAACTCAATTAAATCAACTCTCAAAATTGAGTAAAAGTGAAATAAAATAGAGCTGCTTAAATTTTCTAAAAAAATCTAGAAAAAAAGCCAAATCTGACGGGATAAAAGCGGAAATGACACCACTGCTCTTGGGCTGGTATCGAATCCCGTTTCAGACATTTGTTTTTAATATTTGATCGTGATCTACTTGTATAAACTGTCGCCGATGCAGCTGCCGTAAACAACAAATTACACTATACTATATTTAATACATAATTACATTATTCGCTGTTTAATATTGAATTTGGTTTGAATCGATCCAGTATATCATATTGGAATGGTCGAACATTAAGGTTTATTAGACAATCTTTGTGGTTTATTGAGATAACTCAATTAAATTTAGATATTGTGTATTTTGTCTTATAGATATTGAACAAATTTATCTAAAACTGTCATAGGAACGATTAGTCGAATATAAAGGGCTAATTTTTGGGTATATTTGGGAAAATTCACCTGTATGTTAAGTTAAATCATTGTAATCAAACTAACTTCAAGTATCTATATCATATTTTTGTATAGTTTTGGAATGTTTCACGACACAGCCAAGATTGGGTGTCATCCACGTATGGGATCGATAGTACACATCATGACACCGACATTTGGCGCGGATACGCTGCAGGTTTGCTGGTCGAACTGCAGTCGCAAGTATATCACCCACTTTTTAGAGTAAGTAGTTGTTGATGCAGGTCGACTTGTCAAATGCTAATCGCAGATAATGATGATCCACCGTTTTAGCCAGGGATTGGGTGAGTGCCTGGACGATTCACCGGTGCCGCACGATGAATACAACTATCCAGAGGTGCTGCCAGGGGAGCGTTACAATGCGAAGCGGCAGTGCCGCATGCAGTTCAACCTGACGACTGACAGCGATGTGGGCGCTTGTTCGGCACCACACGAGTTCTGCTCGACGTTGTGGTGTCGGGTAAATGGCGAGTGCGTGACCAACATGCGGCCCACGGCGCCAGGCACCGCCTGTGGCAAGAACAAGTGGTGCCAGAACGGCAAATGCGTCCGCATGGAGGAGCTGACGCCCATAGACGGAGGTTGGGGCAATTGGAGCGAGTGGAGCGAGTGCTCACGCAGTTGCGGCGGTGGGGTGTCCATTCAGCAGCGGGAATGCGACTCACCCGTGCCCGCAAATGGCGGCGTCTTCTGTATTGGCGAGCGCAAACGCTATAAGATCTGCCGGAAGAAATCATGTCCAGAACACGAGGCGAGCTTCCGGGCACAGCAGTGTGCACGATACGACAATGTCAGCTATCAGGGTGCCACCTACAAGTGGCTGCCCTTCTTCGACAAGAGTAAGTGCATCAATATCATATTTATCACTCTCTAGCAGCAATTGATAATCACATCTCTTTCGGCATAGACAATCCCTGTCGACTATTCTGCAGCGATGTGGATGACACGATCATTGCCAACTGGGGCGAAACCGTCCTAGATGGCACCCCCTGCACGTTGGGAACGAACAACATGTGCATCGATGGCATCTGCAAGGTAAGTTCGGCAAGCATCTGATTTGAGATAGTCACCCGGCGAGATCAATTAAACAAGCGTTTCATTCAGAAAGTTGGTTGCGATTGGATCGTTGACTCGGACATGCAGGACGATCGTTGCGGTGTCTGTGGCGGTTCTAGTGATCAATGTAAGCCCATAAAGGAGATCTACAGTGAAGCCTTTAACGTTAGCGACGGTGTCTACGTGGAGATCGTTAACATACCCGCTCGAGCACGTCACATCCTGATTAAGGAGCTGGCTAATTCACCCCATTTTCTGGCCATCGGGCGAGCTCAGGGGGAAAAGTTCTATTTGAACGGCGACAGCTTGATCTCCATGCCCGGTGAATTTGAGATTGCCGGTGCTGAGAGCCTCTACGATCGTCTGGACGAGCAGGAGACCATCAAAATACCTCAGCCCATACAGCGTTCAATAGCGTTATACGTGAGTGTTGAATGATTAATACAGGATTAGGCTCACTAATCGAACTGATCTCAATGATGATCTGCAGGCGATAGTGCGTGGAAACGAGAGCAACACGGGCATCTACTATGAGTTCACGCTGCCCGCCATCAATGTGAGTGCGGGAAGACAGCATCAGTGGCGCCTCAGCAACTGGACAGCCTGCTCTGCCAGCTGCGGCGGTGGTGTCCAGCATCGAGAGCCTATCTGCTACGAAAACGGCAAAGGTAAGTGGCAGTCGGACTGACAATTGTGAAGGAACTCTCATCTTATTCTATCCATATTCCACTGCAGTGTTGATCGACAAGCTGCCCTGCTGGACGCATGCGAAGAACAAGCGTCCGTTGCGACAGACTCGCGCCTGTGCCGAGCAACAGTGTCCGGCGCATTGGTGGCCAGGTCCCTGGCAATTCTGTCCAGTCACCTGTCGTCAGTCGGGCAGCCCGATGCCCCAAAGGCGTCGATCCATTGTCTGTCTCGATCAGCATGACGTCGTCGTCGCGGATGCCCAGTGCGGTCTTCTGCCCAGGCTACCCGAAATGGAGCCATGTGAGGCAACGCTGCCCGAGTGCAGGCCAAAGCTCTGAGTGATTGCCTGCACTTGACAATCGTCCCCAGAAACTGCAACCGCGTACGGTAATGCATAATGGAGAAAGAAATTATTTATTGCTACTAATAAATCTAAAGCTAGTTTTAGTGAGCTGCAAATAAAACCCAGACAGACATACATACATATTTATTTAACTAATTTCGAAATGTCAATTAGGAATTCCTCATCAGCTGTACGATTGCCCTGCAATCAGTGAGTTACTGATATCGTGGTGCCACTTGGCGTTCATCCATCTAGGCACGATACAAAATGATATAAATATGATATTGCGATATAAATACTCCTCAGCACTATTCTTTCCACACATTCCAAAACTATATGGGTAGTTCCCCGATTTGCAAACATTTTTATCATTCATTTTACTTTAGTTAATAATTAAAAAATATGAATTGTATATTTCTCGGTTTGCTTTCATAAATAAATGTACAGGGTGCGTCATATTTTATATCGGTATGTAAATATTCAATAATTTCATATGAAGTGTTCTTTTTAAAAAAATTTTTGGAATTGTTTTTAAATATAACATTAATATACGCAGTATAGAACGATTATTTCGGCACAAATGCTTGTCTTGAGCTCTTCAATGATTCGAGGATTGTTGTCATATACTTTGATTGCAAAAAGCACCCCACAAAAAAAAAATTCGAATGGTTAAGATCGTCGACAAAAAGTTAGGTTTAGTGTCATCCATTCGAATGTTAGGTTGTTTTCTAAGCGTATTCTAACGGTCTGTCTGCAATATTCAAATTCAAATCATTCTTCAAAATGCGACGTAAACGATATACACGTTGAGTTATATCAATTGAACGACAATGTTTAATGTTCATGGTTAAAATTTTATGGCGATGACGTTTCAAAAACAGGTCTAATCAGTTAAGTCAATCAGTTAATAAAAGCCAAAGTTATTCAATGTTTACATACCCACGTAAAAGATAGCGCACCCCGTATTATTTTCATTGTTACAGTCCTCGATTATAGATACCCAGTAATTAAAGTTAACTACATTTATATATACAAAAACTTAATAGACCCTTATACTTTTTATACCCTGTGCCCATTAAAAATGGGCAAAGGCGGTATATTGAATTTGTGTGAATGTCTGTAACAGGCAGATGGAAGCATCTCCGACCCTATAAAGTATATATATTCTTGATCAGTATCAATAGCCGAGTCGATTGACACCTGTCCGTCTGTCTGTCCGTGCGTCCGTCCGTCCGTCCGTCTGTATGAACGCGTGGATCTCAGCAATTGTAAGAGCTAGAGACTTCAAATTTGAAATGTAGGTTCTTGAACACCACACACAGATTAAGTTTATTTTCAATTTTCGATATCAAGACCGGTTTGTTTAAAAATTAGACAAATAACCATAACATAAGCAATGTTAAAGCTAGAGACTTCCGATTTGGCACACATGATAAGAAACGTGGGCTTAATGTGCCTAGAAAATTTCATCGCGATGCCACGCCCCCTTCGCCCACAATTGGGACAAGCTAATAACAAGAGTAGATTTATTGCTAGTTTTATGAAAATACTTTTGTTTTAAGACCTGCACAGGGTATCCTACTGTCGCGCCCGCTCGACTGATTGACTTGTTTCAAGTAAAGCGTCCACAAACTTTTTGTGTTTATCTAGATCGCTAAATTATTGTAATCAGTTTGGGTAACTAAATCTCTTCATATTTATATTCATATCTATCTAATTAAGAGATATGGTTTAACAAGCTTTGCTCTTTTTACTAAAATTTACTTAAATTTAAAAAACAAACGTCAGAAACAAATTTCAATAAGACAATTTCGATTCTGTCATCTTGTACTTAATTTCCAAGTAAAACATAAAATAAAATAAAACTAATATAATTCCAATACGTTCATGCTACATTTGCCAAGAAAAGGAAATGAAAGGAATGCAAAATCATGATAAATTTAATATGTTTCAATAACGCATTTAAAGTCTCTGGTAAAACAGTCAACACTTTCTTCTTTATGATTTTATTAGCTACTATTTAAATTACTACAACTCAGCTTTTTGTTACAACTTTATTATATCCGTTCAAATATTTTCTGTGGCTACAGGGTAAAGAAACTATGTTAGTATATGTTCTTTTCGTATCTTGCTCAAGATCTCACCTTAGACTTCATACAACTTGTCGAGGGTGTAAGTTCAGAATAACGAGTGAAGTATTTTAAAAACTAAGTCAGGTTGTTAGAAGTTGTTTGATCGGCACATAAACTTCGATCGTGTCGATCTTCCCAAAGTTCTTAAAAGTAAAAATACTTATTATTATTTTAATAATCAATGATTAATGTATTTCTTTCAGTTTGAAATGCTACATATTATAAATAGGTAACTTCCGGAATTAGAATATCGTGTTAAAAAGTTTTAACTTAAAACCGATATATACATTTTATATAACTTATTCGATCCTAATGCACGCAGGGCATAACAAACTGTACTTAATTTAATAAAAAAAATAATATAAACATATAGAAATCGAAATTAATATAGGATTTCTTAAAGAGAAAAGAAGAAATTAAATTGTAGGATGTAAGCCTAGACATAAGGCATTCTTATGTTTGAATGATGTATGTATGTATGTTAGTATTATCTATGATCGATCGTATATTGTATTTTATAGAATAAGCGAATAATAATAATAATAATAATACACAGTTATATGATGGCCTTATGAGTGCGAAGTGATGATTGATTAGAAACGCGTATTGTCCGGCATTTTACGGAAGTAAGCAATTTTATCCTTGGGCACACGATAGCCATGCATCCAGCGGCTGCCCTTGCGCAGGGACCCATCGATGCCATCCTTCCACACGCCCTGCGGCAGGTAAACTGTAAACGGTAACGATTTAAGATTAAAGACTGATTGAAGGCATGAGTGATTGACGTACCTTCGCGTTCCTCACGACCCGCGTCGAGAATGGGCGCCACAATGAGCTCCTCGCCAACGGAGAACTCATCGCTAACTATGAGACAGGCGGGATCATGTGGATCGAGCATCCAAAGGGGACGCACCAGTGGCAAGCCCTCGTTCATTGATGGACTGAGATATTTCTTGAGCAGTGCTATGACCACCGTCTGACGCACCTCCTTCAGCTCCTGGGCCACACGGGTGACTAGCTCGCTGTGATACTCATCGGGCAAATGACTGAACTGCATAGCGGGCAGAAAGGTGGCGAGCTGAAGCCAACGAATGAACAGTTCGGGATCTGGAAGCGGTGGTTGTCCCAGCGAATAGAACGACACCATTTTGGTGAGCGGACGCTGGAGCAGATAGTCGCCGCCAATGGCACCGGGCAGCACAAATGGATATCCAATTACGCCATAGTTGAGCACTGCGGCCAATGTATCCCGTAATCCCTCCCAGGTGCCATTTGCCGGTGGTGTACTCAGAAATGTCGGCGGCTTGGGCACAACACTGGCCGTGGATACGGCCATTAGGCCAACGCTCTCGAGGCTTGAAGTCAGCATGCGGGCATACATATCCGGATTGTCCAGTGGCTTGCGGCATTGATAATAATGCGGCAGATTGTAGCCGGTTCCGAGGTCTAGATAGAAACTCTTGACCCCATATTCGTCCTTTAGCCGTTGCAGCTTCTCAATCAACCAGGGCACTGATGCATTGTTAGTTATGTCCAGTACACCGGCACTGGAGCTACTCTTATAGCGCGTCAAGGCCGGAATGCTGCGCTCCGAATAGCGTTCGTAGATGAGCAGCTTGCGGGCCACCGCATCCTTAAAGTTGGCGCTGTCGGTGCTGATGAAGGGCTGAATGGTGAAGACGACCTTAAAACCACGTCTATGTAACACATCGATGGTGTCTCTCAGTGTGGGAAAGCGTGCGCGGTCGACGGTAAAGTCACCGATGTTCTCCTGCCAGAACTCATTGATCACAATGTGTCCCAGTCCCATGGCAATGGCATTCTCCGAGTAATCGCAGATTATCGATTCGTTGAGGGAGTCGGGACTCTCCTGATTGGGTATCTGCCACACTGGCTCCTCCAGCAGCGAGTGCAGTTCACCAATGTCCTGTTCGGTAAGGCCATCCCACAGGCTCTGTTGTGTCATCAGCATGTGCAGACTGCGCATATCCTCGGTCGTGCAGATCTTATAGTCCAGCTGAGGAAGCGGCGTCAGACGATTCACAAAGGTGAAGTCATCGTTTGCCGCTCGCAGACAGAACTGGTTCTCGGTCCTATTGATGCCCAGTTGGAGAGGCGTACGCTCGCTCACCTGCATGGCCACGCCAATGGAGTTGATGAAATACCGCTTGACGGCATTGCCAAACTGATGCACCTTGTTGTCGCCGCTGGCATAGGGCATGAAGTCAAAGTTTGCATAACTCAGTGACCACTCCTGTCCCTTGGTAATACCACCACCAAACCACAGTCCATTGTCTCGTTTCAGCTCGTAGCAATCCGTGGGCAACAGTCCGGGTGTCAGTGCCTGCCATTGCAGCGTGTAACAGCGAAAGACTTTCTTATCCTCGAAGTTCATGTGGAGACGGGCGATGCCATTCCATTCGATGCACACGCTTCCATCGCTGCGTCGATGATCCTCGAGGCAGTGAAAAGGCGCTGAATCGCTGCCCAGTGTGACACCCAAATGGCCATGGATCACTTCCTTATCGTCGTGACTCAGTATGCGAAAAATGCGATCTTTCGAGTTGAACTTTATTTTCTGGAAATAGCTCTTCGTCAGCATCTGCTGATGGTAAGCGATATACGCGTAGCCGATCTGTGTGCAAGTAAAGCTCATCAGTATCAACAGGGTCTTTCAGATCAGGGCCTTATCACTTACCAGAAATATGATAATGAAAAACATCATAATCACAAATATCTTGATCTTGTAGTCCTTAGTCTCACGCTTCTTCTTGCGTATCATCTGTGGAAAGGCCTGTCACAACAGGCATCGATTAACTTACAATCTTTAAAGAGACATCCTTTAGCCTGTTTTCTGACTCCTAGCTCCTAGTGTTCTTATCTTCCCTTCCGTTTCTTCTCTTAAATTAGCTCAACTTGATCTCGTCATCTCTTCTTCACTTCTACCTTCTTATCTCTTTTCAATTTTAACTTCTCGCTTTCGTCTTCTCCATTTATTTATACTCTATCTGTAACGCATCAAAGGAGGTGTGGTAGATCTCATAATGTATACTATATATTCTTAATCAACACCAACAGCCGAATTGACGTTACGATTGTCCGGTCAAATCAAGTTACATTGTATATCGATTGAAAGTTATTGTTCTAACCATGAAAACTGCATACCAATACTTTGGTAGAGACAAATTTAAGCAATTGCAGCAGATGCGATCGTTGGGTCTTTTGATAAAATTTTTTTGGTGCAGAATTATTTTAATCAAAGCAACGACTCGATACCTGATTCATCTCAATCGTTTAAAAGATATTAACATTTTAAATTTTAAATGGCCTTCTTCAAATGAGATAAAATCTTGCAGTATCTGTTTATTTGTTTGTTCGTATTAAAGCATTAAGATAGCTTGCTTGAAATATTGTGGACTTATTCTCTATCGTGAACCGAGAAGATTTTGTTCTACGACCGCTAAAATTGAAACCTCTACAGATTCCAAACCACAAAAGCTACAGACATGTTAGAGATATCGTTGAAAAGGTAGTTTTGAAAGTTTTTTTTGCCTATTTTGGTCATTTAACTTTGCCTAATTTTTAGTACTCAAGTAAATCGATAGAGTTGAAATATAGTTTTTTTTTTGCACACATTGACAATTTAATTGAAAACAGCATTAACATATGATGAAAATTGTTGTATATTGTAGCCATTGCAATTGCGCATCATATCTGACATAATTCGTATTTCGTCATACCGCAAAAATAGGTTATTTTTTGACACAAAGAAGCTAGACCCTTTTGCGCAATGTGGAGAAATTTAAACTATTTATTTATATTTTAAATTAATTCATATATTAAATTTAATAAATTTCGGTTGCTTGAATATGCTTTCGTCACTAGACTATTACCTCCTGTGGAGGTTTTTAATGGATCTTAATCGAATTCACAGATTGTGTAACTGGTCTTCTCTTCTCTTCTCTTCTCTTCTCTTCTCTTCTCTTCTCTTCTCTTCTCTTCTCTTCTCTTCTCTTCTCTTCTCTTCTCTTCTCTTCTCTTCTCTTCTCTTCTCTTCTCTTCTCTTCTCTTCTCTTCTCTTCTCTTCTCTTCTCTTCTCTTCTCTTCTCTTCTCTTCTCTTCTCTTCTCTTCTCTTCTCTTCTCTTCTCTTCTCTTCTCTTCTCTTCTCTTCTCTTCTCTTCTCTTCTCTTCTCTTCTCTTCTCTTCTCTTCTCTTCTCTTCTCTTCTCTTCTCTTCTCTTCTCTTCTCTTCTCTTCTCTTCTCTTCTCTTCTCTTCTCTTCTTTTCTCTTATCTTCTCTTCTCTTCTCTTCTCGTCTCTTTTCTTCTCTTCATTTCTCTTCACTTCTCTTCTCTCACCTGCATCTTCTCGCGCAGTAAACTGGCCAACGAGTTGACACTCGTAATTGAGGCCTGGTTGCTTGCCACGCTGTGGGTGTCGAAGTCGCTGGCCAACATCTCCTTGCTGTTGAGTCGCAGGGCAGGTAGCGGGGCAATGGAGGCGCGTCTTCGACTACGAAAGCGATCGCTAAAAGAAAACAAAAATAAAAACAAATCAAAATTTAGTGAGTGTCAAGCGAAATACTCCCGTGTCACATATGTCAATCTCTAAGTTCTGATTTTTATACCCTGTTCCAATTAAAAATGGGCAAGAAAGAGTATAATGAATTTGTGGAAATGTATGTGACAGGCAGAAGGAGGCATCTCCGACCCTGATTCTGACTCAGTATCAATAGCCGAGTCGATTGTTTTTCCGTCCTTCCGTCTGTCTGTCCGTCTGTATGAACGCGTGGATCTCAGCTACTATAAGAGTTAGAGACTTCAAATTTGGAATGTAGGTTCCTGAATACCATATGCAAATCAAATTTATTTTCAATTTTCGATATCTCACACCCCGCCCACGCAAATCGAAGCAAACCTCAAACTTTAAGATAACTCATCCTAACATAATAGATAGTGGAAGTATAACTCACGTTGAGCAATTCGCTGCAAGTTTCATAGCGATCGACCCATAATTCATTTTTTGGTCAAAGCGAGAGAACATATGAAAAACATGCGAGAGCGCATATGATAATCTGATGATGATATGTGGCGCTATACATTGTGTCACCTGGCGCTATACAAAATATATGGCCAAAATACTGACGACCACACTCAGAACTATATTTTTTTTGGTTTGCGTTTCGGCCGCTGTGACGTAAACAATCAACAGCTGCAGTCCAGTGTTGCCAGACTATCGCAAGCTACCTACTCTCGATGAAAGCAAAATCGACTTCAAGCGGTATATTTAAACCCCATTATAATGAAAAACTTTTCTTTGAAGACCTGCACAGGGTTTCCTACGGTCGCGCGCGCTCGTCTGATCGACTTGTTTACGATCGTATTGCTGATATTCCTCGACGATCCGCAGCTATAAAATGCTGACAAGCGTACTATAAAATGAATTATGCGATTGATACCTATTATCAGATGCTCTTCGAAGGCAACATTTATTTATGGTAGTGATGACAGGCTTTTGTCTGTCTTCGTATCTCTACTCTGTCAATTTCATAATAAGATAAGCATACAAAATTATATAGTATTTACTATGATGGCATTACTTGACACCTTATACCAACAATATGGTGTGTACATATAAATCGCAATTAGCTGGAGTAATTTTAATAATTATATCAAATGATTTGTACGTATGGATATTTCATATAAATACGAAAATCCATTAAACCCTTTGTTGCTCATTTTTAATGGCCACAGGCCATAAAATACTCGTATTTCGTGATCTTTGGGCAAATATGATACTACCTATATTTGACGCTAAGTTAATCCCATGCTTCAGATTTGACTAAGATTACCATTAGACGTTGTTAATAACTGCTCTTATCGCGTTTACTTATCTCACTCCACACGAAAAAATGTTTAAGAAAATTTAAAGTCGACTAACAGATATCTTGTAATTAAGCTGATCGTTTTTCTATATATATTCCAAATTTGAAACAAACTTAGATCTCTCATGGTACCAAAACCCTTTGAGAGTAAATCTTTCTTACTGAGAACCCCAATTATAGCTAATTATACCATTAATAATGCATTTTTTAAAGACAGAGTATTAAAAGAGATGTTTGAAGGGACAATTTTTCATTCAAAAGCAAAGAGCCTTGGCTTTATCGGTTACGGTGTAAGTAGGTATTATAAAACGTGAAATCAGGCTACATGGAATGAGTATCGTATTGGCTTATCTTTATGGCGACTTTATGCAAATTGGAAAAGTTCGTGGCACAAAACAGAACCGTTAATGGGTCGTAATATACATGCTCGTAATTGATAAAGGCCTTTAACCGCCGATGTGTTTACATAAATACTCATATTATTCATATAAATATATATATTTGTATTTATTTACTGTCTGAATGTTTTCAGAGTCGCAGATCTCAATGTAAAAAGCGTTCGAGATAAGGCCATAAATAAACTTTGTTTCCACTCGTAATTAGCACATTTATGAGCAATACTTAACTCAGAGACGGAGATACCCGTTGCATTTACGAGTACATTTACCTGTAACTATTATATCTATTTCAATATAAATATAAAAAAAATGTTGTGCTGCTGGCTTTGGAACGACGGTTTAAGCGCGTTTTTTCTCTGTTGTTATCACACCTAATCACAACTATCTACTGAGCTGGGGCTACTTTAAGATATAAAATGCGGACATCTCAGATATATATACTGACACACGCGTCACATCAGCTCAGTGCTATCTCTATATATGTAGATATGTAAGTACGTTCATTGTTGCAATCAACAAAGTTTTCATGAACAACATCAACGACGACGCCAACACAGCGACATCGTCACAATGTGTGTCTCAGCTTTAGCGTCTGTCTCTGCCCCTGCCTTTCATTTACTTATCAACAACGAGCGAGATTTGCGTTTACCTTCACCTCCACCTCCCCATTTCCTACTCCACTACCATCGCAACGACATTAATTCGCTTAAACTGCAAAATTACTCACACGCACACAAACACACACTGTAACGCAGTTGCTTGCCTGTGGCTGTGTGTGTGTGTTGTCTGTGCAAGCTCTAAAGCAACTTTTGAGCAGTTTATCTATCTACCCTCCGCAGGGGTTGAAAGCGCAAGCGCAACTACATTTCTTTTAAAAGCTCTGTCGTTAATACAGTACTGTTATTTTAGTTAACAGATGACATTTATGTTATGCTTGAACTGCATGCAATATCACAACAGCATTGCTTTTTATACCCTCGATAATGGGTATAATGGATTTGTGCAAATGTTTTTAATAGGTGTAAGAAGGTATCTCCAACCCCATGAAGTATGTACATATAGTATGTATGTATATTCTTGATCAGTATCCATGGCCGAGCCGGTTGACGTGTGTCCGTCGATCTCAGCAACTATAAGCGCTAGAGAATATTTAATTTATATGTGTTGTTCCTGGATGCCCTACACAGATCAAGATTTTTACATTTGGATGCCATGCTCTCTTCTCAAACAAAACGAAAATAATCCATAACTGTAGTAACTTTTTATACCCTGTGGGGGTATATTAAGTTTGTTAAAAATATGTAACGGGCAGAAGGAAGCATGGCCGACCCAATAAAGTATATATATTCTTGATCAGCATCAATAGCCGAGTCGATATAGCCATGTCCGTCTGTCCGTCGGTCTGTCGGTCTGTCGGTCCGTCGTTCCGTCCGTATGAACGAAAGGATCTCAGAGATGGTAAGAGCTAGAAGCTTGAACTTGGTGTCCCAGCACTGGAAATTTTTGCAGGCAGATCAAGTTTATCTTTTTTTTTGGATGCCACGCCCTCTTTACCCACAATTTAAGTAAAAGCTTATTAAGCAAGCAGTTTTGTAGCTCAAAAACCTCATACCAAGGGCAGTTTTGTAGCTAGAGACTTGAGATTTGGCACATATGATAAATATTTTGTGGTCAATGTTTCCAGAAATTTTTGTCACGATGCCCCTTGCCTACAAAACGGAAAGGCTTATAACAAGAGCAATTTTACAGTAAGAGACTTGAGATTTGGCACATATGATAAGAATCTTAGGGTCAATGTGTCCAGAAAATTTAATCGCGATGCCACGCCCCCTTCGCCCTCAAATTAAGTAAAAGCTCATAAAGCAAGCAGTTTTCTAGCTCAAAAACCTCATAACAAAAGCAGTTTTGTAGCTAGAGACTTGAGATTTAGCACACATGATGAGTATCTTGAGCTCGATTTGTCCAGAAATTTTTATCACGATGTCACGCCCCCTTCACCCACAAATTAAAAAATAAAGAATTACTAGAGAATTTCATCTGGAGTGAATTTGAGCGGGTTTCTGTAGACCCACAGGGTATATTACGGTCGGGGTCCCGACTGTTCCGCTTGTTTTAAATCTATAGTTTTGAAATTTGTCACACATAATTAGTATCTTAATTTTTAATACACTCAGAAGATATCCAGAAAACAATTTTACTCAAGAAGTGTTTATAAATCGACGCATATCCACGAAAATATCGAATATCACTTTTTATCGAAATTGAGATTTTAATGCCAAATTATTAGAAAACTTATGTCTAACAATCCTGCAAAATATTATAATGAAAACGTGAGTTTTCCTGCTCGCGCGTAATTATCGTATGTCCATAAAAATGTTTCTTTATGTCGAACGAATTACTGCAAACGCACAAAGATATCGATGGCAAGAGAGGCAGTAATGAAATATGCTCAACTCTCTAGAAGTATCTTCTTATTCTAGATGGTCAGAAAAAAACCGAAGATCTGAGCCTTTATTGTGATAGTTGCACAAGCGAAAATAAGAACAAGGCAGCACTATCAATGATAGCATATTCTTTAAATTAATTTCCCGAAAACTATAAATATTACCTATTTACTGCCCAGACACACTATGATGCCGGTCAACCCTATACACAGCACTATAAAATCTTCTATCAAAAACCGTAATGTTTGAGCGCCCAGTGAATGGCCGACATTGATTAGAAATTCAACAACAAATCCATCAGGCTACGAAAGCATGGAATTAAATCACACTGACTTTAACAATTTGAAACTTTTTGAGAACTTACTATTTATAAATAGAACTTTAAATTTAAGTAAATTACCTATTGATATTATTAGAAAAGAACCAGTGACAATACATAGATTTAAGCAATATATATTTCGAAAACACAAAAAAAAAATATTATTAATTTGTTTAACTTTGAGCATAACATTATAACTTTATCTAGTTGTAAATTAACTAAGATATAAGGAATACATAAACTTTCGACATTCAAATTTAATAGTATATTGTTTGGAGGAAACGGATGATGAAGATAAAACTTACTTTCTTTATTTTGTAATATTAAAATATATATAATATTAATAAAATGATTAAAATACTTTTGTCAGCTTATTTCGTATAATAAATAAGTTTTTTCAATGATCGCATGTCATACTTGTTGCAGCTAAACCCATAAAAACATAGCGCGCGAAAGTATCGTATGCTTAAATATCCAAATTTTTTATAAATATATATTGTGTGAATGTATGTAACAGGCAGAAGGAAGCATGTCCGACCCTATAAAGTATATATATTCTTGATCAGTATCAATAGTCGAGTCGATTGACACTTGTCCGTTTGTCTGTCCGTCCGTCCGTCTGTATAAACGCGTCGACCAATGCAACTATAAGAGCTAGAGACTTCAAATTTGTTCCTTAATACCATACGTAGATCAAGTTTATTTTCTATTTTCGATATCTTAAGTATGTATGTATTATGTATGTATTAAAACACGTTTTTATGAAGAGGTGATAGGATACCCTGTACCAGGGTAATACGATTTTGATCACACACACATATCGTAAATAAAAATGTAAATTAATGGATTTTTTTATAGGTTTCAATACATTTAGAATTGTGACTAAATAAATAAATATATATATATATATACTTAATATATATATATAAATATATATGCAAAAGAAAGCACATACATACATACACAAACAAACACATCAAACTGTGCATGTAAGTTGTAGCGACATTTTTCGCTTCCTATTGTTTCTTAGATATTTTCTGAGCTTAATATCCAATCGTGATGAAATTTTAAGGACACATTAAAACAGCATTACCTATCACGTGTGCAAAAATCTCAAGTCAATAGCTTTAGTTATGTGGCTTTTATTCGATTTGTGGGCGAAGGGGGAATGGCATCCCAATTTAAAAATAAACTTGATTTGTGAATTGTGTCCAAAAACTCTCTAGCTCGTATAGTTGCTGAAATGGACGCCTTCATACTGACAGACGAACGTTTACACAAATCCATTATACCCCTTTTTGCCCATTTTTAATGGGCACAGGGTATTTAAACGTAATTGTGTAGAAAATATATGGAGATATAGATATAGTAAGTATAAGCGGATATGAATCATTTGTTACAGGGTATCTGATAGTCAAGTATCCGCTTTTCTTAGCTGTATACAATTACTGGAATGACTCTTTAATTTACTAATAACAACAACCAACCTTATCCATCATACCGCAAGTTATTTACACTTTTAATAAAACTCCATTTTCGGATATAAGCCAACACTCTCTTGATTCATTGAACTGAACTTTACGAACTGAAACTGAAGCTCCATGTAGCAGCATTTTAACTGAAAAGCGCACAACCTGGATACGCTTCGTGGCTGGAATGTTAAAAAATGCACGTTCATAAATATTTCCCGTTACGCGCTCCCCCTTTCCGATTCCCTTGACCACAATTAAATTTGATGCCAAATGACGTGTCGTTAATTTAGTTTAAGCAGCACAAAACAAATAAATAGCAGCGACTTTAAATGAATTAATTTAATTGCATTCTGAACTTTGGCATGATGTGAGCAATGAATTCGTGCTGAATGCAATAGAGGCAGCTAGTACATAACGAGCGGTCAATTAAGGGTATATCTACTGGGAGGGCTACAGTCGAGTGAGCCTGACTGCATTAAACCCTGTACTTATTCTATACAAATAATAAACTTTATGATTAAATGAAACATGCCCATCTACGATATCAGACAGACGGAAGAATATATATTCTTACTGGCTTCTTCTTCGTCTCCTGTTGCGCACACTTCAATTTTGGCAAAACTTAATAGACCCTTTGTACTTTTTAAATACTCATTTCGTTTTAAATTAACTTGATCTAGCCAAATAATGATCTACTTGGAGATCTGTCAGAAATATCTTTAGATTTAATCTGTCGTATTATGACTGAGAAACGTACACCGTATGTAAAACTGTTGAATATATGTTTGTATGTATGTATGTACTGTATGTACAGGGCATTCGGCAGTTTAACAATCAGAGATAAGTATATTGTGGCTATGACAAATTAACACGAGCGTGTTAAGTGTTATTGAAAAAGTATAACTGAAGCTCGAAATAATGCGAAGAAGACGCCACAGAAATACTAAACGAAGTACATAACAATTTAAGACTCCATTCGAATGGACGGACTTACCGATAGACAGGCTTCTTGACATTGCCGAACTCATCACTGCTGTCATCGTCGTCCTTTTCGTCGTTTCCGTTAATATTGGCTATATCTGGAACTACTGTCACAGTTGTGGGCGTGTCCACGCTCGAGGCCGAGACATAATCGGCAATCTAAAAATGTGCATAAATTGAGAGTACTATTATCGACACATAATATCTTTTGAGGCGGGGTAACGCGGCGTATGCATAATTTTAAGTGTATATGGAAATATTTGCAAGTCGCGTCTCGTGTGACACTTCCTGCCTTTGTTTAAGGTAATCAGTTGAGATGCTAAAACCAGTTCGATCCAGCCGCAAACCAATATTGTTCAGATCAGATTGGATCGGAGGGCAACGTAGATGTAGGTTCAGACTTAGTACCTGCCTTTACCGCAGTTATCTCTGATATTTCGTTCTCCTGTGCATCCTGTTGCTGCTGTACGCTGGCCAAAGTGAAGCGGCCACTGTGATTGGGCGAACTCATCGTCGGGAGGACAGAGACAATCGCAATCGACAGACAACAGATCGCTGACTCCAGAACGTAGTTCGTCTGCTGCCTTTGCCGGCTGTTTGATAATTGCTCGAATATTGTATTAGAAATGTCGGCTTTGCTTGAATTTACTATCTATGCCTGTGTGTGTGTGTGTATGTGTGCGTGACTGTGTTTTGGTTTAGTCGCTCGACGTTGTGCTTACTAGTACATACGAACTTCTTTATAACAAACTCAAAGAGAATCGAACTATACTTCATAAGAGAGAAAATCTTAATTAACAAGATTATAAGGTATTCACTCAAATACGCGCGATGTTATTATTCGGTAGAGAACAAAAGAGATGTTCGGCATAGAGTAGCTTGACTGTACTCGTTCTTGAGTGATTAATTACGACGCTTCGGCTTCGCAATTCTCACAATTTCATTGAGACTTTTGCCATTGCGCTCGCTCACTTATTAAATTCGAGGGCGGCACCGAGTATTTGACACCCTTGCAGATCGTACCGCATAAAACATATGGTAACCCTTGATCGGTAAGTTTTGTAAAGAATATCGAAAGAGAAAGATTTTGAATTCGAATGTAATACAGTGTCTAATTTCACACAAATATTTATTTATTTCCATAGTAGATTCATAAAATGTATATTAATTCGAAACGTTTGTTTTATCAAAACTATGTCTAAAACATATAAAAAAAAGGTTCTTCCTTCAAAAAGCTAGAGTATTCAACTTATTTTTATTGGCAATCCATCAAAACGGGATACATACATTTCTCCATAGTGCATATATTCAATGTATATAATTATTTAAATGTCAGTTATTTCAAGCAAAACAAATTATAAACAAATTATTGGTTTTTGGTTTATTTAGGGTCGTTGGATAAACATGTTAATTAGTTAAGTATTTATCAAAAAAATTTAAATAATTATTATTCTAACAAAAAATTCGATTATACCTTTTTTTTGCATTTTCGCATTTTTAACGGACACATGGTATAAAAACCATGAATCCAAAACAAAATCCAGTTTAACTTTGCTTAAGGCGAGTAACATAAATTGTTCCGTGTTGCCAACTCTCTAAAAAGTATTGATCCACATTGCCAACTCTATTTTTTTGTATGTATCATCTCAAAAAATGTTGGCATTCGTAATCGTCACGGGTATCATTTTTAGGCAATATATGTAGTAGTTAGAATTTATATGATAATTTTCCTCAATGTGGTGTACGTCTATATTTTACAGAAACTTATTAAGCCACTCACGCTGCTACCACATCGAATCTCGCCATGAAATTTTGATTTTGATATGTGGCGAGAAATTGCCGCGGCAGACTCATAAATTACTCAGTTCAGTTTACTTCAGCGTGCTTATAATTGCGGCCAGCTAGATTTAGCTTTTAATCTAAACTACTTCCCATAAATTACTGTTTATCGGGTCTTAGACATTGTTGTTCCCGTTGTATGTGGCACTCAGTTTTGGACACAGTTTGGTGAACAACATCAGGTGTAAAGTGTTTAGTAACAAATTATTAGATTTGAAGCTTTACACCAACATGCTAAATCAACTAAATCGTATTCGGAATATTGGAAAGGGTCTAGCATTATTTCTGTGTCTATTATTATGATTATGCAATTTGTGGGGTAGGAAGTTTTCGCACACAAAAAATATATTCCTTTAATTCATATTCTCAAAAAAAAAAAACATAAATTTAAATGCTGAATCAATTAATAAGTCAAATTTTAAGTGAAAATACAGCCCTCGTGGAACATAGTTTAGTTCTACAAAAATACGGAAACTTAAACTACAGGACAATAACAATATTAATTTTAAACTTTAATTGTCGACCAATCTTTCCTACGAAAGTAATATGATATAGTAGTCCACTTCTAACCAAATGTTGGCAGAATATAAAAGACAATTTTAAATACATAATCTGGGATATCTCAAGAACAACAAAGGTTTTCATACTAAACTCCAACTTTAGATCGATCATTCCTATGAAAGCTATATGATATAGTAAACACATCTTTACAAAATGTCAACATGTAAAAAACAATAACAGATACACAATATGTGAGTATGGTTCTGTTCTCTCAATAAACCAAAAAATAATTCATACTAAACCTTAATTATCGATCTATCGTTCCTATGGCAGCTAAATAATACAGTGACCTGATCTGGCCAAATTTTGTCAGGATGTATACGTATAGTACACAACTAAATGCCTAGTCTGTGAGATTGGTTGAGGGATGTCAATAAACAAAAAAGGTTGTGACACTGATGTATGATTTTCCATAGAAGAACTATGATATTGTGATCGGATCCGGCCGGTTCATATATACTCGTCTAGGTTTTTTGCCGATTTTAAGGAATTACCTAAAACCTCAAAATCTAAACAAGATATTTGTATCTTATTTTATGCATTGGGCTGATATTATCAATAGAAAATGTTGCTGGAGAAGGTTATTGTGGCACCGTTAATTGGCTCTTTATATTATTATAAACAATTTTTTGTATTCCATGCTATCCGGACCAAACTCGCAAGCTTGTCGTATAATTATGTTATTAACACTTTGGCAATACGTTATCCAATTTGGACAAATATTTAAATCATATATCTCATATAGCAATAATCGGTCAAAATACTCGTACAAGCTCTTGTATGAACAACTTTTAGGTTTTCCAAAATATCCGGACCAAACTCACCAGATATAACGAATATTATGTTCCTAATATGTATATTGGCAAAAAATAATCAAAATTGCATATAGTTGCCATCGAAATAGTCGAAAATTTCATCGATTAAGTAGAGGATCTCTCATAGTCGGCTTCCACTGCAGCATATTTTTTTTTTAATGGAAACTAAATAAAAACATTATTGTTTTTAAATATGAATCGTATTTAAGAAGCAAGAGCCACATTTTTTGGCAAAATTTAAATGCCAAAGGAATAAAATTTAACAGGAACAAAAAATATAATTGAAAAAGCATTCAAATTGGTTAATGAGCACAACTTAATTATATATATATCAAATGGCATAAATATTCGACAAATTGGAAGTCCAAAGTTGGCTTAACTGTTGAAAGGAGGAGAAGCACAATAAAAACAAGTAGCAGATCTATCAAAATCCTAACAAAGCAACGTGTCTTTGTTAATTTAAGCATTCCCATCGATGTTTTAAACTTTAATCATGTGAAACTGAAGGCCTAGATCAAATTTTTGAGGAATTCGAAGATGAATTTAAAGTTTCATTATTTAAGATTGATGAAGAACTGGAAAATGAAGAAATCCACTATTAATATCAACTACAGGGTTTCCAGCTCCTGAATTTGGTAAAAATTATATTATTCAAATAGTAAAAGTTTATTTTTATGTATTAGAGAGTATTATAGTAAATAAATACTCATATAGATTTTCAGTTTCGTAATATAATTTTAAAAAAGTAATTTAATTTTTTTGATGGGTTGGCGGTGACACGCCCACTTTTCCAAAAATGTTTGTGAGGGTGCTCCGCATCGAAAAATATTGCTTAGTTAAAAAGTTATTAATTAATACCCGAAAAATTGGAATTATCCCACAGTGCACCGTAATGATTTACTTAAATTGATGTAGGTACTTGGACGGCACACTTAGACATACATATTTCACAGTTGTATTGCAGATAATGTAGGCGTCTAACGAAATTCAAAATGTATAGCTTACTTTCAGGCTGATCGACAGAAGTCACAACCAGCAGTCATGTTCTACCTCATGAAGTACATATCTATATGCGAATAAATATATATTCTTAATCAGTATCAGCATCAACGGAATCAGTAAGCACATTTTTGGTTTGCACTTTGTTGCAAAGTGTTATTAACGTAATGCAATATTTCGCTCTATATATGTATATATGTATATGTATATGTATATATATATATATATGTATACCCAGCAAATGAAATTTGTACAGGGTATGGCACAGCATAAGAAAGTCTTATTTATGTTCACTTGTTTTATAAATGTATATTTATTTTCAGTTTGATGTTATGGATGTATCTTTATGAACCAGTTTCAAGATATCGATGTATCTGTGTGATTATAAGTTGAAATGTCATATGTAATACACACACACGGTTGCACAGTGGTCGCTGCCATAGGCCAAAAATAAAAAAATTTATTTTGAGCTATTCCAACGAAAATCGGTTTTACGATCAGCTGATTGTCCAAACTTTACGACGCAATACAGTTTGTTTGGCATTTCTAACGGGACTTTCCAAAAATGGAATGAAAAGAGCGAGCTCGTGTTTATGTACTTGCAATTTGTCCGCAGTGCAGTGCAACACACTGAATTTAAAAAATTAAAATAAATTATAAAACACTGTTAAATCAAAAACGATTGGAACGGATATTGTGCATAATGGTATATACTTTATTTATACAGATAAATATATAAATAATGTGTGCTGTGTTTTGCGTACATCTTTGTTAAAGAAGTGCGTCTTTTTTAGTTTGTATATGTTGTGCATTACAATGTTTAGGTAAAGTTTTAAGTGTTTCCCCCCGGTTACCCCCAAATGAAGTTAACATCCTGTTATTTATTAATATTTCAAGATTATAAAAATGTTTACTTCAGCTGCAGAAGCCTGCAGATGCACATGTGCCATTACAAAAGGCAACCTAACCTCTTTTTTTCCAACAGTTCTGTCTAGGTGGGAGGCACTTTTTAGATCCGTTATTTTAAAAAAGTATAAGGGTCTATTAAGTTTGTCAAAAAAAGAATGTGCGTAGCAGGTCGAAGAAAGTCTGGCAGACCCCATAAAGTATATATATTCTTGATCAGCATCACCAGCCGAGTCGATATAACCATGTCCGTTTGTCCTGCTGTTTGAACACCTAAATCTCAGAGACTATAAGAACTAGAGTTACCAAATTTGGTGACAATACTCCTGTGGAACCCCGAAAAGGTCAAGTTTGTTTTAGAATTTTGCCACGCTGCGTCCCGCCCCCAAAAATCGAAACAAGTCACGAGTCGCCTCAAATACAGATTTGCTTAACAGATTGCTCTTAAGCTCTGATCCTTTTAATAATGGACAAAAAAAATTACT
The DNA here is from genome assembly GCA_958299025.2 of Drosophila histrio. NCBI lineage: Eukaryota > Metazoa > Arthropoda > Insecta > Diptera > Drosophilidae > Drosophila > Drosophila histrio. The sequence goes on along the minus strand of OY282582.1, from coordinate 17,030,061 downwards.
TATAACCAAAAATGAACGCTACTAGAGTCAACTATTTCCTTACTTAATGAAACAATTTAAAAATTATATGATTTTGTATTATTGTTCGTTTTCCACTTTAAAAATATATGTATATTTCGTAAGCTATTTTTCTGTTATCATAACTTTTTTGAGGAGGTGGGCGTGGGGGTAGAGTTGGGCAATCACTGACACATTTTTGTATTATAGTTCTAAGTTTGTAAATAACTTACAGAAAAAATATCAGCCTGATATGACCACAGGAAGTAAATTTATGACTGCTCTCTCATTTAAGCGCAACCACTCAGGCAATGGTTCCTATGGAAGCTATAGGATATAGTAGTACGATCTGCCCAATTTATTTATTATATATTAATAATATTTTTCTAGATTTTTGGTTAAAGTTTCATAGCGATAGCATATCTAGAAGTATTTATGGCCGCGGCTCCATACAAGCCCGTCCACTGTGGGTTGTAAAGAAAAAGTTGTGGCGTCGTTTTATATGAAAAAAATGCTTACATTACAATAACATTACATTATAACGAACAGAGCGAAACAGCCACAGTCAGACTAAGGTGAGTTTACTATAAAGCGACGTATTCACCACAGTGCATAAATGTTGACATTTTTTAAGGGAGCTCAACAAATCGGAATACGTTTCCTTATTAAAAATTCTCTTTGACGTCACCTTATAAGGTAAATTCACCTTGGGCTAGTATTTAAATATTATATCGATATAGTATTGATACGAGAAAAATATATTTGGTGGGACATTTAATACCTTCGTCATCTGGCAACCGTATAACCTATTGTATTTCTTGATGATTGGCTTTTGAACAGTACACTCCCCCACTAAGTGCCGTTATCGGTAGCTCTACCTTCCAAATACATACATACTATGTTGTCAATTCTGAGAACGCAACGTGCGTATTACCATCCTTAGTTTACAAACAACCTCTCTACGTCGAAGGCGTGACTCATTGGGTCAAAATTTGTGCGGAAAGGATCATTGCACCGTTCTTCGTCGAAAACGACGTTGGAGCAGCCATAACTATTAATAAAAAGCGTTATCGAGGGAAATTTACGATTTTGTTTTGAAAATTCTGACTTGGACAACGTATTATTCCAACAGGACGACGCCACAGCTCACACCGTCCGGGAAACGATCTTTTTATTGCATCCTTTTTTCTCTCGATCCAAAAAAAATATGGCGATTATAACTGGCTTCCGCAATCGCCTTACTTAACCTCTCCAGACACCTTGTGTGATTATTTTAAGTGCAAAGCTTATGTTAACAAGCCACGGACAAGACAATATTTAACATTAAATGGCCGCCATTCGACCCAAAGCACTATGAAAAATTATATGGAATGCGGAAAAACGAGCATATTCCGCCAATTGCTCTATCGGCAACGATACACGATATCATTGTGGACGGCAGTTTACGCTAGTGATGAAGCATAACGAACGGTGCGAAAGGCAACTGGCAAAAAATATAGAAAAAATTTAAAATTTTAGATGATTGTTCAATCATCGAAAGGTATTGCTTTAAGTATGAAAATTGCATACCAAGACTTTTGATTACTCACCTATTTATATAATGAGATATAGGTGTGAAAGTGGAAATTAAAGAATAACAGCAGATGGTGCCGTTTAATACAATAACACATTAACTATAATCCAAACAAGACGGTCAAACAAGCGCTGCAACTACATAACTATACACTATTTACCCTGTGGCAGTCTTCATAAAAAGTTTTCTAATTGCCAAAGAAACAAGCAGCAAGATCTGTGCACTTTAGCGTCAGTTTTCTTTTCAAATTTTTCTTTAAATATTTTTTGAGTTTATTATCCGATCGTGATGAAATTTTCAGAACACATCGATACTACGATACGTATCATGTGTGTCAATTCTCAAGTATGTACTTTTAAAATTGCTGTAGTTATAGTAGTTTTTTCGATTTCTGGGCGAAGGGGCAGAATATCCAAATTTAAAAATAAACTTAATAAGCGAAAGTTCGAAGATTTTCCCTGTAGGTAGAATTATTTTGCAACTATCCGTCTAAATGATCAATTATTGTACGTTGAAAATAAAAACTGCTGTAAGCAATTCAGATTCATAACTCTAACAATTTGGGCTGTGCGTTGATGTGTGTCAATCACACAGTGATCTGCTGAGGGTATCTACTGGTCGTAACGGCTTCAAACCACAAATTTCATGACTATTTGCAATTCACATTAATTACATTTGAAGTGTAAACACAGGTGAAAACAACAATAATAGTATTAGAATAGATCGAATGCTAATGATGACGATGAGTTGACGTGATGATGGGATGATGGGATGATGACATGATGCAATGATGATGATTTGAGTTGTGGCTGTGAATGATTCCGCTGCCAGTATGGATTGAGCATTATGAAAACTGATTGGTTGCAATATTTTGAGTGCTTGCTTATAAAAAATTTGTATGGTTTTAAGTTGTTTCTAACTGAAATTTAATTAGCGTTAATATTTTGGTAAACTACACACACATCCTCATATGTACACGCTGTCGTACAGTTCTCCAGATAACACTTAATGAGCGTTTTATTATTACTTATTTTTATTTTTATATTTTTTTAATGATGCATACGATTGTTGAACACTTTCCTGAGTGCAAACTCGTTTCGACAGTCAGAAATAGGTATTCAGTTGGACAACAACAACAACAAAAAAGTCACAGTCCGAGTACTCACACTTTCCGTTTGGCTCTCCTCGTGCAGCGCCTCCTGTGACTGCATCTGATGCCGCAGACGCAGTGCTTCCAAGTCGAGCGAATTGATGCCCATCGGCAATGAGATTGAATTACGTCGCAGTCCGGGACCAAAGTGTTCCCGATCCCGTTCCCGATCCCTTTCCTTTTCGACGGCCGTTGACATCGGCGGAGGTGTAGGAGTGGAGGTTGTTGAATTTAACGATATGATCTCCGGCTGAGTGGGCAGTTCATTGATCACAAGCAGATGTGGTAAGTCCACGTTACGTCGTTGCCCCAGCGATGGCTTACGTGCTAGACGTGTCTCCGCATCGGTCTTCAGCATTGGCTGCTGTTCTTCTTCCTCTTCTTGCTCATCCACATATGGCAATTCCAGCAACTGATCGTGCTGGCCGTTAAGCGCCTGTGCCGCGAGAAGCGACGGCTTCAACTGTGGCATCCTGTTACCGGGTTTACACGATACTTGTTTACACAGTGCTTACACGATGGCCGGGCACGTGTGCATGCGAACGCGTCCAGGTTGTGACTCGCAGTCAAACCAAAACCGAATGCCCCCAAAACCGTCAACAGCGTCGAGAGCGCGCCGTTAAGCTCATCTGAGCACCGATGGGTGGGCGGACAGGAGGACCAAGGGCGAAGAGTAGTGCTTGTTGTAGGGGTGGTTATAGGGTTATGAGCCATAAAGCCACCTCGATTTGCCGTTAATCATCATCGGTTTACTTATCATTATCATCCCATCCGTTGCCACGATTATAGCCGGCAATGATTACGTACGCATCGCTTTTAACTGGGCCGCCAGTTAATTTTGCTTTGCTTGCCAAATAACATTGTTTATTGATTTTGTTAATTAAATTCATTTTTTGCCACAAACAAGCTTTGATTGCTCTGCTTTGCCCACCTAATTAACCAATATCCATATCTGTCTCTCTCTCTCTATCTCCTTCTCTCTACCTCTCTTTCTCAAACGTACTCGCTCGATTCACGCTCATGGTTTTTTAAGCTGTTATCAGTAGACATAAAACGCTAAATCGCGCCAATTGATCAAATAAAGCCAACAAGCGTCAAAGGTTTTCCATACTCTACCCGGTCAGACATTTACACTTTGTGAATTTGTAAATCAAATATAATAATAATATAATAATAATAAATTAATAATAATAAATAAATAATAATAATGGGATCGGTTTAGGGAAATAAAGTCCTTTTTCCTTCGAACAACTTTAATAACTAAGCATAAGTTATTTTTAAAAGATTTATACGAAATACAAATAAATATTTTTTTACAATGCTTTGTCATAACAAATAGATAGTAGCTGGGAGTAATAAAAAACGAGGTTTCCATTAGAGAATAAGCTGTAAAATCTAACTAAACTAAATAATAATTAAAGTAAGCAGTCCTGTTCTGCAATTTTTTCTATTTTCTATTGGTATTGGAATTAAATAGAGACGAAGTAATTTGATTAGAGAATTGCACTTTAAATAGAATTGGAACCAGAGCTCAAAAAGTAAGGCAATTATATTCCAAGAGAATAACGCAATCAGAAAAACAATTTCAAAAATACGATTACAACACTACTAAAAAGATAGGGGACTACGATAATTAGAAAGTCTCCAGATTAGTTGAGAAGAGTTTGGTTAAAACTTAATTGTTCCTTAATTGCTGTCTAAACTGCATGTCGAAATTTTACATAAGAAATGATTTATTCATGAGTTGTAAAATGGAACAGCACAGCTTGCAGCATTGGATCAGCTGAAGGGTATTACAAATGCGACTCCTTAGAAACTAGACTTTGTTTCGTGTTGAATAATAACATGTGTTACTGATCGACCAACAACATACTACGTGAGTATCAGAGTTTCCCTTGCCCTTCCCCAGCGACTCTCCTCACCGATCTGATGATAAGTAGATTAGCGAACCTTTCTATAAATCAATCGTCTGGGTCTATTAAACTAATTCGCAATATTGTGCTAATACAACCATAAGAATTTGTGCGCAATCAATTGAATTGGATTGGAAATGAATTGAAATACGGACTATGCCTATCGCAAACCAGCTGTAACTGACATATAGGCCCGGTGAAACATGTTGTCTAATTGACATGCCACACTCGTTGGGTCAACTCTCTCCCACTGCTGTGCGTTGTGTAAAATTTTAAGTTGCACCCAGCTGTATCGATGGGCATATGTTTAAGGCATTTTATTTTGCACATTCAATTAATTCCTATATGTACTATAAATGGTAGCCTCTGGCAATACGAAGGCATTCACACCCTGCAAATTGTGAAAATCAGTGTTGTTTCTTGAAGAATCGCGAGGTGTCTGTTTTAATTGTCGACACATTTTAAATTGTCAAATATTTCGATTTTAAATTATTTATGTATTCCTTTCCTATCATTTTCATTAAGTTACAAAATATGAATTTATTTTTCCCAAAATTAAGTATTTTCAGACATTAGACATTGACAATCAATCAATCAATGAAGACACGTCCACAATCACGTAATCCACACATCGCTAGCTAAAAATTTAAGCAGCAAGTTTGCAATGACAAATATATTATAGATTGGACTAACCGAAGCTTACAAACACTTTATCATGATCACTAAACATTGAACGAGGAGTAATATTTATACAACTGGAACTGGCAACACTAATAATAAAGTTTGACATTTTTTAGCACAAACGAACTCACAACGTTTTGATGTACAAGTGAATTTTGTTTTGTTTACAGTGGGTTAAGAAAATCAATTTGAAGGTTTTCGTTGAATTATATCGTGAGATAGAGGCCTCTTTGCACATTATTTTCACTTCAATAGATTCGATTTTGCATTTGCTCTCGTTGGATACCCCCTAATTTAACACTCGCTCAAAAAAAATCGTATTGATTGATGTAAGAAAATTAAAATGTTCGACCGTGGTCAAGGGCGTAGGCAGGGGGGGCAGAGGGGGGCCATTGCCCCCCCCCCCCCCCTACACATGTGAAATTTCATTATTTAGCTTCCAAAATCTGCATAAAATGGTTTTTAAAACTTGAATTTATTAAAAGAAACAATTATTAAGAGTATTAAATTTTTTGTAATGACTGTATGTTGAATGCCTGGTGCTTAAAAGGAAGGCAAAGGGAGAAGATGAGGTTGAAAATCTGTGTTGGACCCCCCCCCCACCCTTACTGAAAAGCTGCCGACGCCCTTGACCGTGGTGCTTCAAAGGATGTGTATAAAATCGAGTCAAATACAACAGAAGTTGTTCGTGAAAGAAGCACAGCGAAGTTAATGGTTGCCTGTTTCTTCGTCCGAATGGGTCATGTGGCCACTGTTCCGCTTGAGCAACGTAGGACGGTCGATTCGGAGTGATACACGACCATTTGTTTACCGGAAGTCCCCAGAGTAATTCTTAAATCCAATAGCCAAAAGCGAATCATTCACATTTCGTCAAACAGGTGAATTTTTCAGCAGCCAAAACATCGAATTGATGTCTCATCCTACGTGCAGTCGTGTTTTGGCCCACAATGAATTATTATTGTTCCCTAATATCAAAGGTAAACTGCGTGGTCTACAATTTACGAGCTCGGAAGAAGCATGCAAAATCCATGTTCGGGAGGTGTCTCAAGAGAATTGGAAAAACTGCTATGACAAATGGTTTGAACGAATGAAAAAGTGTATTGATCATCAAGGGAAATATTTTGAAAATTTCATTTGAATATTATCATTTGCTGACCGCAACAGTCTAAAAAAAACTGACCAGACAATTTATCTTTATTGAAAAATTGCATTACTGCAGTGTTGCCAAAACAGGTTATCTTCCAGTTAAATCTGCCTATTATACCCAATGCCTTTTAAAGATAGCCAATAAATGGTATGGTAAATTTGTGCAATGACCTTATAGAGTATTACATACATATATACTTGATCATCAGCAAAAGCCAAGTCGATTGTCGTATGTAATGTGCATCTGTATGAACGCGTCAATATTCGCCACTAGTATAATAACTGGAGTTATTTTAAATTTTGAATACCACAAATCGAAAAAATCAAGTATATGATATTTATCGTAGACTCGATAAGTACTGAAATTGCATCACGATCGGATAATAAACGCAGATGATATCTGATATGTGTGCAAAAACGTATTAGGCTTTCATACGTTCTTGTAGTACAAATACAGTCGAACTTCCATAATTCGAACGTCTATTAATCGAATTTCTCCATAATTCAAACAAAAATATTGGCACCTTCAGACATGTTATAATGATTTACATTAACATATGAAGATGCAATGTGATAGAATATTGCTCAACAATTACATAGGCTGGTGAAATAGCTTTAGGAAAATGCATTGTGAAATGCATCAGCGCAAGATTATTTACCATGGCACCAAAACGTTTATTAAAATGTTTATCGCTTGAACAAAAATTCAAACTTATTAAAAAATCGAAGCTTGATAAAAAAAAAAGAAAGAGGCGGAAAAAATAGAGAATAGAGTTAGAAAAAATAGAGAATGCATTATTATTAATTGCTACGAATTCTGAACAAGTATGACGCCTCGACAGGTGAACAAGGCTATCATAGCGAGAGAGGTTATTGAAGAATTAAAAAAAAGTAATTCGTAACAATGAATTTTATTAACTTCACTAAATCGAGTTGACAATATTTTCTAATTATAAAATACAAAAATCTAAGTTGAGTTGTTCCTGCTTGTGAGTACCGAGTATTACTGCCTTGACGAGAGTGTTGGTTCGACGAGTGCAGAGAGTATGCAATTAACATACATAGGTCATGTTAATTAACATAACGAGCGTTTGTGACAGAGGGCCTGAACAAATTTCATTAAGTTAAGTCGAACTCTTTCTTTGGATAATGGTGATTCGAGTTGGGGAAGTTCGACTGTACTGTCGTCATATATCGGGTATATACAATATATACATATGTGGATATTTTTGGTACGAAGAAGCTATGTAGATCCCTCTGCACAATGTGCGAAATGCCAAATTCTTTCTTAAATTCTTAAGCTCATGTATACAATTTAATATATTTTGTCACAAAAATTAATATCAGATAATTTAGACATGAATATGATTTCGTCACTGAACTTTTACCTTTATAAATATCAATTAAATAATACGAAGTATTGCCACCAATTTAACCCCAACGTGTTATGAATTTTTGGAATTGTGCCCAGTCGCATAGTATATATGTATGTAGTTTAAAATAAAACAAAATGAAGGTAAAACTATAGCAGTTCCAAAGTAGAGATTTGCATACGAAATACTATTACGAAATGCATTGAAATTTACTGAATTTGTATGCCCAAATAAGTACAGTAATTACAATTCTTGAAAAGGGGAAAAATGCAATCTTTATTTTCAATAAATTGGTAATTTGTTTAGTTGTTGTTTTTCCAGCGCTTCTTCTTATCTCATTTGAATTATTTTTTACAATTTATTGCTATTTTGTGTTATTTGTTAGCTTGTTTTAGTTGGTTTCGATTTTTATTTAAAATTTTACTTTACATCTGACTCGCTGTTGATACTGACTGTACAGTGTAGACACTATACATTGAACGCTGCCCAGCGCTTGAGTCGAGTGTAACTTTTTTGTTAATTGTTGAATTAGGCGCATATATATATATTATATTTTTCATTGTTTATTTATATTTATTAAATATGTAAGAAAACATTTGATATTCAATTTTATTTGACGCTTTGCTTTTGTTTCAATCGTTTTTAAGGAATGTGTCTTTTTTTAATATATATATTTATTAATTTATTTTTATTAGCATGTTTCATGATTTTGCATTTCGATTTAATATTTAGAAATAAGTATATGCATATGTTGTTGCTGTTGTTGTTTTTGTTCAGTTTCTAAACGTACACATACAAATACAAATTGATGCCATTGCTTAAATATTAGTAAATGTATCAACATTTTTGTATTTTTCTTTTTTGTTCAATTGTTGCCGTTGTTCTACATATTTCTATGACAATTTCTTTTCTAACGAATTAAAAAAAAAAAAAACTTAGGGAGAAGTACATAATAAACATATAATATATGGAATATACATAATTAGTTATACAACTTAAACGTAAAACGTTGCTACAGTAAATGGCCAAAGAGCGTTGCATTGCGTCTAAAGTGTGATTTCTCACTTAATCTGTTCTATTTTTGCATTTAGCCTTTTTCTTTCAGCTAAAGTGACACGTATATTTGAATCGAATCCAATAGATACATTTATGCAAGTGTGACATAATTTTGTTGTGGTTTTTTAAGACACAGTTCATGTTACACATTTAATTTTACATATTACAAAATGCCTTATATGATTGGTTAGATAATTTGAATAAATAACTTGGTACAGTTTATTATAAAGCGTGTCGCACTAGAAAGATTATAAATTATTATTAAAATACAATTAAATAAATTGAGAACGAAGAGGAAATAAGAGAAAACACAGCAAAAGAGAATGAATACACTCGTACAAACATAATAATCGTGGTAAATATAATCATAATAATAATTGTGTAAATTGTAAATATCACAAGCAGACGTCACTTGCATCGTTGATAAATGTAAATATATATGTATGTATGTATATATGTGTATACTATATATTTATACGTATGTATATATATGCATGTACGTGTATGTAAGTGTATAAATATAATTATGTGTATGTTTATGTATTAGCTGTGTGTTGTTCTGCTTTATAAAGTGTTCAATTTTGTTTCATTTTGCATTTCAGTTTCAATTCAAATTTGCTTGTGCCTAAGTACAATGTTTGGGTGTGTGGGTGTGTGTGTGTGTGTGTGTTTCAAGAAGAGCACTGGCATAGCTCAGGCTCAAACTTCAAACACTAAACTACATTGTCTGCAGCTGTTTGAACCGCTTGAAGACTGCAGAATATACTAAAATTTCAACATTTAATCACTTTCCTCTCTTTCACACTCTCACACATACACACAAGCTTACGCATACACACAGACAGACCATTTATTAGGCAAATTTGCATATTGTTTCTTTTGCCTCGGTTGAGTTACTATATTTATATAAACTGCTCTTAAATGTTACTAACATTTTCTATTAGAAAATTAGAATGAGTACATAATTTCAACATGTTTATCGCTTTACAAATCATATGTATATAATATGTATAAATATATCTTCTTCTAAATATTAGGTTCTATTAAAATTGACTTTTTACATTTTAGCAGCAGTTTTGCTTTTTGGATGTAGTATATACGAAAGAAAAAAAATTTCATAATTACAAATGATTTTCGCTAATTGCTTAGAATTTACATATGTGTGTATGTATGTGTTTGTTACCATTATTTGTTATTATTATATTATGTGATCTTTTGTTTTTTTTTTGTTTGTAATAATTAGTTTTTAGTGAGAATCGTCGATGCCTTTAATTTGCATCATTTACTAAATGGATGCTTTTCTGTCGTGTTAGTAAGTCTACATTATGGTGGTGTATGTGTGTCTGTGGGTGTGTGTGTGTTTCCCACTCTTTATCTAACACTAACTGCTATCTTTATGTCTAAGTGCTAAAGTGCTGAAATTTTTGAAACATTTTGCTGCCGCTGTTAACATTAGTTTTCGTGTTGTTGCTGTTGAAGCTGCTGTTGTTCTTGTGGCTGTTGTTGTTGCTAATGAACCCATGCATGCCCCTACATGATCAATCATCAATCATCAATTACAAGTATCATAGCTAATATTTTTTACAATATACATAAGATATACTTAAATAGTATCGTAAATTTCCTCTTGCAGGGCTATAATTTTGAAAAAAATTGATTGGCCTTCTCAATGGGTGGTCTCTTTAAAATTAAGCTGAAATTGAGACTGAAACAGACTCGATTACACACACCACACACCAATATTGCAATACAAGAAACTTTTACATACAACAGAATTTTGAGTACAAAAAAAATTTATATATATATAAAAAAAATGAAAAGGTGATAGAATGTGTGTGTGAGTGAGTGTGTGTGGGAAAGAGTATGTAGTATGACTAAGACTGCCTTGGGGTCGCCGGCTGTGATGATGTTGATCTTGAGATGATTGAGTTGCTTTATAGATCTGATCAATGTACTGCAAGAGCCTGCTTTAGGGTGATTTTTAATCGCCGCTATCCTCCCATTTACGCTCCTCCATTATGCGATCAAAGCAGTCCGCAAGGAAAGCGTGCTAAATGAGGAAACCATTAGAATGATATTATTAATCAGTAGAACATTTGCATTAAAGTTACTCTACGTACATATGGCGTGTAGACTTTGACCCAACGAGCTGGCTTATCTGGACGATTGTACTGAAAGCAAAATGACATAGACTCCTCGTCGCTCTCCGACCGTGTTATGCTGTCCCAGGTTAGCTCGACCATTTGAGCCTCCAGCGAACCATCCTCGCGACATGCATGCAGCCGAAAGCTCTTCATTCCTGTAAATATAAATAGTAATTTGAAAAAAGTTTTACACTACACATATTTCCAGTTAATAAATTGCCCAAATAACTCTTTGATTTGCTTGCAAATGATTCATTTTCGCCTGGTAAAGAATATTAAAATTGCACTTATTACTATAGTATTTCATTTCCATGTGTTGAACTTTATGTGAAAAAAAATATTTCTATCTCTTTCTTTTCTGTCGATTCATTTTCAAGAGTTTTCATTAAATAATCTATATACTAAGTAAGTCATTTAGGTCTTAAGCTTAAGCAAAGAACATAACCATAACCATAACCATTTACGTATATGGCTAACTCTTCAGACCTTCAAGACCTTTATATAGTCTCAATCTCATCTAAAACCCAGTGTACCTTTCTCTAATTTATGATCATATGATTCTGACAGTTCATCCTCACCACTTTATTTATTTCAGAGTTGAATAGATCAAAAGGAGAGTGCTGCTTTTGGTAACTTACCCACGGCGGGTACAACATGACCCTCCTTGCGACTATCACAGGAGCAGTGTGGAAAGACGACGTCGCCATAGCCGGGCAGTGTACGAGCTAGTGCCAAGTAATCGTTAGCCTTTTTGGCGTCTTGCAGTGCCTTCAGCTCGTACAGTCTGCCATCGGCGCGAATATTGCCACGATTGACTTCATCAACCGCCTGATAGAAGACGAATCGGGCCGCCTGCTCGCCTTCGGGCAGAGTTAGCTCCTTGCCAACGGAGAAGAGCCAACGGCGCACACAGAGGCACGTCGATGAGGCGGTGCTGTAGTTCTGTACGTAGAGCTGGTGTGGTAGCTCATGTGGTTGCAATTTCCGCTCAAAATTGTACTCAACGATCTCAAACAGGTAGAAATATTGTTGCGTATAGGCTGTGAGATTGGCGCGCTGCACCAGAATCTCCCATACGACCTGAGCATTTGATGACTTCTTCACGGAGACACTTGTGACCTCGTGATCGGGCAGCATGACCTTAATATCCACCGGCGAAGCGGATATATCATCTTCGGTATCAGTTAAGAAATCCTGTACAGCATCGCTTTCAGCAATAACTCGCACCGCGCACACCTTCTCCAGATATTGCTCCAAGCCACGGCGGCGTGTGTCCAGCTGCTGTTCGCTCAGCTGGAATGGCCATTTTCCGGGCAACTTGGGGAAAGTGAAACCGCTAAATTCCTTGCGCAGCATCGAATGCAGATTGGCAAACTCGCGATATCTGCGCGAACACAGTTGTCGACCAGCCATGTGGATATTGAAGACAATGTAGCGTTCCCCATTCCGATTCACGATGCTGTAGTCGGGTATGCTAAAAAAGATCGCAGCGATTAGGCTTATAGGTTACACAAGAGTTTAAGAGAAGTGAATGCACTCACCTGATGGGTAATGAACGCTTGTCGGTGTAATCAATGTAGGAGTAGCCACTTTGATCCTCCTGCGGCTCCAGTCTATCGGCCTCCTGCTGTGTCACGGATATCACTGTCAGGGTTAGGCAATCGCCGCCAGATTTGATCAGATCCACCACCTGTTTGTGTGTGGCACCTTCCACGCTAACGCCATTGCTGCAAGTACAGAAAATCAGAATACATTAAACGATTTGCGATTGATCAGCCTGTTGCACCCCCACAAACCGCAAACAGCGACGCTCGTAAGCGCTCATCTGTGCAAACTGCACGCCGTGGAATGGCAACATATTCGGGGACACTAAGGCAACCACACAAAGTAGCAACTGAATCGGATTTGGAGTCTCTGTATAAGTATGCAACTCGATTGTCTATCACCAATTGCGGAGCTGCTGTCACAGGCGGATCATTTTAAGAATCAAAATAAGACCAACGAGTGAAAGAGAGAGCGAATGAGAGACAGAGAGAGGGCACTTATTTGATTGCCGGAGCACTTTGTGACACTCGTCAGTGCACTGATAAGAGACGCCAACTGCAACTCAAGTCCCAGACAGACGCAATTCGGGTCAAGTTGAATTTGCTTATGATAAACACAAGTTGTTGAACTGATACATGGAACAGCTACTTGAGAGCAACTGAGTGACAGACAATACGGACTAGATGTGCGAAATCCTCGCAACCTGAAAAAGGTCTAACCATAACTAACGGCCACGATCTTTCAACTGTGTATGCATCCTAACAATTGAGCGATATAGTCCTGTGGAACTCAGTCGATCATCGCGTAGGTTCCCCTTTAATGTACTTTCCAGGCACCGCTTAACGCCACTTGCTATTTAAAATTGTAGGTGCTCAAAGAATTACTGGTTCAACGATCCACAATCGACTAGTGACGTAAGCAATGCTGTTTGCTATTTTTAACGGTTGGTACTTCAAAATCAGCTTAAAATCTATGTCCGAATTCAAGACACCGCTGATTCTCATACTGACGACTAATTGCCTAATTTCATTGGGTTCACATATTTTAATATTTCCATTAATTTTAAGGGTGGTTCCATCGCTTTTTTAGACCCAATAAGGTATAATATTACCTTATACTTGTTCAGCATCAACAACCAATTATGTCCGTCCGTCTGAATAATCACCTAGATCTCAGAGATTATAACAGTTAAAGACACTAAACTTGGTATGTAGGTTTTTAGACCCTTTACTTTAAAAAAGTAAAAAGGTCGAAGGAAGTCTGGCAGACCCCATAAAGTATATATATTCTTGATCAGCATCACCAGCCGAGTCGACATAGCCATGTCCGTCTGTCTGTATGAGCGCCTAGATCTCAGAGACTATAAGAGCTAGAGTCACCAAATTTGGTATGGTGGTTCATATATTAAAGCTAAAGTCCTCAATTTTGGCAAACAGGACGAGTATCAGGGTCCCAACGTATCCCGAAAATTTCATAGCGATCGGATAATAATCTGAAGTTATTCAAAAAAAAACTTAAAATCCCATATAATGGTCAATTTTAAAACTGGAAAAGCACACAGTGCAAGCATCGGGGTCCTAATGTATCCTGAAAATGTTATCGCGATCGGATAATAAACTCAGAATTATTAAAAACTCAATATTACTCAGTGTCGGGCCAAAGGAAGAAGAAGAGCATATTGACGTTACAACGCGTTATGGAAACTTTTAGTGTTACTCTTATTTCCATTTTGAAGAATAAGTAAAGGGTCTCTTATAGTCGACTTCGACTGTAGCCTTTCCGACTGGTTTTAGCTTAGAATAGTTCATCTATTAATTTGAGTATACATACGTCGTCACAAAATTTGATGTCAAATATGTTGGGTCTTGAATATGCTATCGTCAACAGACCTTCACCTCGAGTAGAGGCATTTTTAATGGGATCAACGAACATTTACAATTGAAAATGATGTAATTAAAAATGTTCGAGCTTTAAAACTCTTCCGAAAATACACTAAGAGACCAAAAGATACCGCTGGTCAACAGTGTCAACAGCTCGATATTGCTCAATCAGCAGTCGACTAGTGACGTAACTAATAGAGCTTGTCAGTTCAAAGTATCGGAGCTAAAATTCATTGTCCGGCCACAAGGCATCGTTGATCCACATGGCTCAGTTAATATTGTCGGAGTTCCAAGAACCCCCCTAAAATTCACTTTCAGACCACAAAGCACCGCTGATAAGCGAATGGAATGGGTTTAATTTGATTATAATACCCTGGTAACAGGCAGAAGGAAGCGTGGCGACTCCATTAAGTTTATTCATATTTTCTTGAACAACAGATGGTAAGAGCTGAAAGCTTGAACTTGATCTCCCAGCGCTGCTTATAGTTGCAAATGGATCAAGTTATTCTAAAATCTGGATAACACGCATCCTTTGCCCGCAAATCAAGAATAAGCTAATAACTAGAGAAGTTTTGTAGCTAGACACTTGAGATTTGGCACACATAATAATTAAATCACGATGCCACGCCCCCTTCGCCTAAGCGTCTCTCTGTACTGCCACAGGGTATATTGCGGTCGGTTGCCCGCCTTGTTTTTATTTAATTTTCGTAAAATTTAAACTACATATTTAAATAGTTCAATTTATGTGTTGGGGAATCCGGCACAATTCTGAATGTAACTTGGTTTTCCCTTATGTGTATTTTCAGTTAGTTGCAAGCTGCTTTGAAACTGGAAAATTCAAAGCGAAACTGCATTGGATGCCCGTGGATTGTTGTTGCCTGGCTTCTTGGCTTGTCCCACGCGGTAAACTACCTCGAGCATTCGTTGCACGCGTCGAGGTCTTCGGCTAGGCCAGTACTATTTCTTCTACCTGAACGTGTGTGTGTGTGCGTCTTTCCGGTTTGACTTTTGCCACCGCAGCACAAATAAATAAATCGCAGCTATCGTGTTTGTCGTGTTTCTGGTGACGCACCTGGACAACAACAGAAACAACAAGCGACGATAGCAACAACAGTAACATGACTCAGAGCAAAGCATACCTATGATACATACATACATACATAATGACGAACCTTACATGCATAAGAAACAACAACATCACCAAATGATACGAGTGCATAGTGCTCGGCAAGGTAGATACTCTACACTCAATTTGAATTCACTTCAGTGCTTTTAAACTCCCTCACGTTCTTTCATTTGCTATGTATTAATATAGAATATTTAATCCAACGTCTGATTGATGATGATTAAAATAAGCTGGTCAGTCGAACGCACGCGACAGTGGATTTCCCTGTGCCAGTTTTCATAAAGAAACAAGCCGATCAGTAGTGCGGGCGCGACAGTCGGAGATGCTTCCTTCTGCCTGTTACATACATTCCCACAAATTTATTATACCCTTTTTCGCCCATTAAAAATGACACCTGTCCGTCTATCCGTCCGTCTGTATGAACGCGTGGATCTCAGCAACTATAAGAGCTAGCGAATGTAGGTTCTGAATACCATACGTAGATAAAGTTTATTTTCAAATTTCGATATCAAGCCCCGTTTGTTTTAAAATTAGAAAAATCAGCATATTATAAGCAATGTTAAAGCTAGAGACTTGTTATTTCATTATTTTTGTTAAAAATAAGTTGTTTACACAAGTATAAAATAATTCGAAAATTTGCAATACAACGGGTCGTGGTAAACACAGCAGTAGGGAAAAGCGTGAAATCATTAAAGACAAGAATATATGTATATAGTTTATGGGGTCGGCCACGCTTCTTTCTGCCTGTTACACACTTTTAACAAAATTAATATACACCACAGGGTATACAAACATACAGTAAGCAGAACTTTTATTCGTACACTCGAATATTATATCAAAATATATAATTTTAAAAATAATTTTCATATTTAAATGATTAAGACATATTTTCATTTCATATTTAACAAATAAAACTAATTAAATTCAGTTTTTAATAAGTAATAGTAATTAATCTAATCAAAACCAGTCGGAAAGGCTACAGTCGAAATCGACTATGAGAGACCCTTTACTTATTCTTCAAAAATGAAATAACAGTAACAAACTTAGAGACTTATATATAAACCTAATTAAATTTGACGCTGCTCAGGTTAGCTTCCGATAATCGTTTATGTTAGATTTGAATCGTTAACATACAATTGTTAATCTTAACATAGAAATGTTATGTTAATATACATGTATGTAATGCAGTGGTCGGCACCAACACAGCCATATGTTTCATTGCATTAGTGCAGTGGTCGGCACCAACACAGTCATATGTTTCTTGCATTAGTGTGCGAATTAACAGAATTTTAACAGGCGTCAAGCATGTGCCGTTTCTTGCCCTTTATATTATTGATTCGCATCAAAACGGCTATATATTGGTCATAATGTGTATAAAAATGAATACTTTTTCAAAAAGTCCAACAACCATTTATTTTTCTGTGTATATAATGTATAATTTGTCAAAATTGTGCAGCGTAGCATCACAATGCCTGATCAGAAGCTGATTCATTTTGCTTCGCCTCAACAGTGTCATTTCAGCTTAAAAGCGCCATAACAGCAACTTAACAGAAACAGCGAAATTTTATACTGTACGTGTGCAGGCAGCGCTGCGGCAGAGAAAATCCCTATGCGCGGTGCGCGGAGCGTGCCGACCACTGCATTAGTGTGCGAATTAACATAATGTTAACAGACGTCAAGCATGTGCCGTTTCTTGGCTTAGTGAAATGTTTTTTCTATGTCGACTACATATATATCTTTATATTGGTCATAATATGTATAAAACAGAATTCTTTGTCAAAAACATCATAAAACATTTATTTTTCTCTGTATACAATGTAAAATTCGTCAAAATTGTGCAGCGTAGCATCACTCTGACTGATCATCAGCTGATTCATTTTGCTTCGCCTCAACAGTGACATTTGAGCTTAAAAGCGCCATAACAGCGCCATAACTGCGACTTAACAGAAACAGCGACGGCACACGAAATTTTATACTGTACGTGTGCAGGCAGCGCTGCGGCAGAGAAAATCCCAATGCGCGGTGCGCGGCGTGTGCCGACCACTGATGTAATGCATACATACTTTATTAAATATAATACATTGGCATTTATGGTAGAATTTGTTTATAAAAATAAAATATTGTTTTATTTTATTTTATTACTGTAATTATAAATTTAAAATAAAATAAAAAAACAGAAAAAAGTGTGTCTCTTGTAGGTCTCGAACTCCAGACCATTGCGCCAATGAAGCCATTGTCGTTTATTTAACATTTTTTAAAAACAATAAAAAATGTGGCGCTGGCAGGATTCGAACTCTAGATCCCACGGCAAGAATGCGACATTCTTACCACTGCACCAATGAAGCCATATTCACCAATTTGCCAATTACTAGTTTTGTACAGAAGTGAAATTAATAATTCAATGCCTTAGGTTGCTGCCTGCACATTTTCTGCCATTGTACATTCGATAATTTGTTTGCTTTAAATCTCCGGTAATTATTGTCCGATCGTGATAAAATTTTTAGGATACATTAGGACCCTGATGCTTGTCCTGTGTGCCAAAATTCAAGGCTCCAGTTTTAAAATTGACCATTATATGGGATTTTACGTTTTTTTTTAATATCTTCCGAGATTACTATCCGATCGCGATGAAATTTTCAGGATACGTTAGAACCCTGATACCCGTCCTGTGTGCCAAAATTCAGGACTGGCTTTAATATTTTTTGTTTAATGGGCTTTAAAAAATTTTGTTCTCGATTTATGGAGGCGGAAGGGGGCGTGGCAAAATTCTAAAACAAACTTGACCTTTTCGGGGGTCACAGGAGTTTTGTCACCAAATTTGGTGACCCTAGCTCTTATAGTCTCTGAGATCTAGGTGTTCATACAGCAGGACAGACGGACATGGCTATATCGTCTCGGCTGGTGATGCTGATCAAGAATATATATACTTTATGGGGTCTGCCGAACTTCCTTCGACCTGTTACGCACATTTTTTTTTTGACAAATATAATAGACCCTATTTACTTTTTTAAAGTAAAGGGTCTAAAAAGCACATTTTGGAGCAAATAAATTGTTCGTACACCTATGTTTAACCATTTCCATTGCTCTAATGTACCGTTTGTTTGCGATTATTTTTGTGAAATATGAAATATGAAATAATAAATATGTCTTAATCATTTCAAAATTAAAATTATTTTTTTAAATTCAACTGTATACTATATATATGATTGAAGAAAGCTCAAATAGTCTAGTATACGAATAAAAATTGTGCTGACTGTATATTAGACGGAAAATCTTACAGAAAAGTTGATCGATTTGATAGGTGTTTCAATAAAATGATACGAAATGAAACTATCAAAACATTGCTGATCTCGTGGATGATAGGTTGATTCGCGAGAGCAGAAAGTACGCTTTTATGGCTCAACTAAACTAAAAAAAGAGGCTTAAACCAATCAAATGAAAGTGTCCTAAAAACTTATCATCTAAAAGTGTAATATTATGGGCTTGCTTTTCGTATTATGGAGTAGTTCCAATACCTTGGGTAAAAATCATAATGAACTAACACGTTTACATCGATTCCTTGTAAAATGCGATCCTACCCCACGCAGAGTACAAAAGTTTTTTATTAGGGGAGATAATGGCCCTAATTATACCAGCAAGAAAGAAAGCAAGTAGTTCGAAAGAAATTCGGTGAATCATTCGAATCGAAACCGGATCTAAAATGAAAGGGCAGTAGCTGCTTCTAAGCCAACCAATAACGGATCACTTTGAGAAAATATTCAGAAGTCCTGCAGCAAAATTCCACCAAAACTATGGCGGGACATAGTTGAATCGATGCCAAAGCCGTAAGCAGTTATCAGTTATTACCAATGAAGGCAAACCAACAAAATATTAAATTTAAAGAACAGCTTTAATGAATAATTGAAATGTAATGCTTATTTTTTGTTCGTTATTTTTTTTCATATTTTAAATTTCTCCTTCGATACTTTGAATTTTCTTCTATTATTAAAAAATAGACTAAAGTTCCTTAAACTTACAAATGTAATACGCTATTTCCACGACGGCACATTTGGCTCATTCGACGCCATTTTCAACATTTGGACCGAATGTTCAGTTCATGCTAGTACAAATTCTCATAAGGCTCGTATGTTCAGTTGGCCAACATTCAATTGGCATGTTGACATTCGTTGCCATTCGCCCTGCCAGAGTTCAGTATTTTGTGAGCGAATGAGCCAAATGTTGATGCTCGTAGAAAGATCCTAAGTATTAGACACATTTAATCACATTTGTGTGTGTTTAGAATATATATTTACGTAAAATATATATCATATACCATTAAGTAGCTATTGATGCTCTCTTAATACCCTGTGATCGCAATCATAATGATCGTAAAAAAACGAATGAGGTACAGGGTATCTGAAAATCGGGCACTACCATTATTGTCTTTGCTAATGTTGGACTTTTGTAAGCTCTTTCAAGTAATCGCAATGCATTCATTGCTTGGCCACGCAAAACATGTGTAGTTTTAAATACACACACTCAATTATATATGTATATATATAAATATATATATAAACATATATATGTATATATATAAATATATATATAAACATATATATATATACATTCGGAGTGCAAAAAAGAAAGAATAAGAGAGCGAAGTAGGATTAAGCCCAGTCAGATTTAAGAGAGCAAAACAAAAGGGAGAGACAAATGATGAATGTGTTCTTCTTGTTCTCTAACATGCTCTCGTTGTGATTTATTCTGTCTGTTTGCGTATTAATGAGAGTAGTGCGATAATAAAGAGAGTCGCTCAAAGACAACATTTGAGGGGAGAAAGAGTGGGCGGGGCGGGTTATCTAAGACACATGACAAAGAACGTAACATGCATCAATCAAATTACTTTATTGTTGATATAGCGGGTTTTCAATCACGCACTGCTGGCATACCAAGTATTTTAAGACACTTATTTCGCATAAATTTAACAACATTCGATTGTTGTAATTTAAAAAGAAAAAATATTCAACAAAAAAAATTATTAACCTAAATCCGACAAACCGAAAAAGACATTTTTGAAACTTCTAATGATATTTAACGAAACCAGGTACTAAATTAAAGTTTTAATGTATTTTAGATCTTGCAAAAAAATGTCCAGCCATATTTCTGCTCAATAAAATTCACGTGCCAATCATTTTCGATAATATTCAAATCTGGTGAGTACGCGACCTGCTTATTGGCTCTATATTTATGATTTAAAAACCCGGGATGTATGTATCACCGTTTTATCATGTTGATTAATCTACGGCAGAGGTACAAAAATGTTATGAAAGTAAGGAAAGATCTTTTTCAATACAGCATTGTAAGAAAACCCAATCATTGTGATTGAAACAAATTATTACTTGCACCCCATTTGAATGCAAGCAAATAGTTGCATACTATTCAGAATTCATCGTTCTACGTTGCGGAACAGTTGCCACATGGCCAGTTTTTCCGAAGAAACAGTCGATTATTTAATTTGATATGCTGTGTTCGCGAACAACATTTGTTGGGTTTGACTTGTTTTGAAACACTCACACTGCCGATTGCAGCTTTGTCATTTCGGGCTCATATGAATATATTCAGGATTCGTCACCGGTTAAGATTTTATAGACGTTCTTCGAGGCTCCACGGTTGTATTATTTTATAATTTTTGTAGACCAATCGAATCGAGCCTGCTTCTGAGCGAGTGTCAAATTATTATTACGCTGGTGGAACTAATGTCCAGGATTGACTCAATCTGACGATATGCCAATGATTATCTTACTTTATCAATTCAAGCACAGCATCAATTGCATCTGGTACAACGAATGTTTTCAAACGACCTTCACGGATTTCGTCTAGCCGCAAAAAGTCAAATCATTGTAGCAGTTTATCACTTTTGCATGGGGCCAAATGTCAATACGGCTTTGACAAATGTGAAGTAAGCAAACGCAGAATACAAAATCGACAAGCCAAGAATCGATTTACTCCGCAAGAGCGCCAATAATTTCCATTTTTTTGAGCAACATTTACAAAAGTTATAGCATTTTCCAATAGGGTGATTACTTATGCCTCACCCTGTATATTCTTCAAAAATATCGATAGCCGAGTCGATTGACGTTTGTCAGTATATCTGTCTGTCTGTTTGTTTGTTTACATGAAAGTAACAATCTCAGCAACTATCAGAGCTAAAGTCTTCAAACTTGATATTTAAATGCTATTAACATAAGTTTTTGCACAAATTGTATTCAAAGTAGACTTGTTGTGTTCTAAAAATGTCATCAGGATCGGATAATAAACTCAGAAAATATCCAAGAAACAATTTTCCTCAGGAAAAATAAGAAAAACTGACGTAACAACGTAAAAAGCTTACTGCATGTTTGTTTGTGTGTTTTTTTTTACGATTTACCGTTTATTTTAGGGCGCAACGTACAGCTCATTGTCCGTAATATTTGGAAATAATCCAAGGAAATTAAAAAATACTATTAAACACATAGATATTCGAAGAGCTAAAATGCAAAATGTATTTATTATTTTCATTGATTTTTAATTTCTCCAGAGTCATAAAACGAAAACAGAAATCAAAATATCTAAGTACTGACTTTATGTGATCTCAACTGGAATTAACCAGCTGCTTCTAAATTGTCCATCAGCCCCTTAAGCTCATTTCCATTAACACACAGAACAAAGGCAAATAAAAGAAATTGAGGGAAGTAAAATAACTGAGGCAAATTTATGTACATTTACTTCCTCGCAATGGGGCTCAGGAAAATTTTCCGTTGAATGGTCTTGAATAAACAACTATTTGATGTTTGTATATATGTACATATATTATTTAATTTGTGTTCCTATACCCTATTAAAGGAAACTGGTTCGGTAATATTTCATCAATTTATGTGCTTAACTAGTTGACAAACGAGTTATTTGTTAGTTTGCTAGTTGAATAGAATGCTTGCTTACTCGCGAGGTAGTGGCTGCTACACAAATGTATCTGCTATCCTATTAGAGATTGAGATACTATTGATGGTGATAATACTAGTGAGCCTGCAGGATAGTGATGGGCATGGAGTTACCAGGTAGTTTCATTATTCAACTTTATTTACATCAAATAAAACTTGATCAGGAATTAATAGAATTATAAGTACTAATAGGCTTATCTAAAAGATAATTTATAAGCGGCTTAGTTTTCCCTTAATTCCACCAAAGGGAGTGACAAATAATGATCATTAAAACTATTGTTTATTATAGGACAAATCTGTCATGAATTAAATCTATGGGGTCTTCGAGAAACATGTATCTATATACATTTACAAAAATATATATTGTCTTAATGATAATATCTATAATTCCCAACAGGATAATCTTAACATATAATATTAAATCATTTGCTTCAAGAGATAGCTTCAACGTCCCTCAATTTTTGTTGCAAGTATATTTTGAAAATTATACTCGCAACTCGTAGAGTAAAGGAAATTATTTATATATAACCAAATTGAATAATTGGTATCTCACAGTCGGGGACTCGACTCTAGCGTTCTTACTGGTTATTTGTGGTATTTGATGTTGTGGCAAGTGTCTATTTCTGGATTATCCATAACAAATTCAATTCTATATCCCAAGCACTGCTGAAAATTAAACTGAAACAGAAACCTTAATCTCATCGGCTTAGCTTAGTCCATGGGCTAGTCTGAAGCAGAGTTCGACCCAAACCAACCCAAGTCGACCCAACCATTGAGTGACGCAAATCTATTGATTATTCTGGGGCATATGCCGCAAAAAGAAAACAAAAACAACAAGAGCATTAATAACATGAACAACAGTAGAACATGGACACAAAACCACAAAACACAAAATTCGTGGCAGCATAAAACAAAATTAAAACATGATAGCTAACAAAGCTGACTTTAACGAACTTGCGATACCCTGCAGGACCTATAAAAGGTTTTCAATTGTTATAAAACTGTGTGTAGACAATGAACACAAATCTTCAAAGAGTTACAACTATTTTTTACAAGGGTCAGTCCGTCCGATTAACTTTAAATTCAATTAAATTGAATATCGGAAAACGTAACCTGATAAAAAATACACACGCATATATAAATATTTAAAATTTAGATGTCGATGCCTTCTTAATATGTTGCATACTTCATGGCAGAGATCTACTTTTATTTGCTAGGTCATGAGAGAGAACTCTAGAGGGGTTTCCCCAAGATTTAAGTACATACAAATAAAGAACCAAGTATTGGTTTTTATTGTTGTCGTTGTATTTGCTCAATGCTATTGTTGTTTTTTTTTGTTTGCTCTTGAGGCGCTGCTACAGCAAAATAGGTGAAGCATTGTGGTTGTTGCTGTTGCTATTCTTCCTATTTGGTTGGCATTGTTACCGTAAATGTTTTAACGAGCCGCACGTCGAACAACAAGAAATGAAAATGGTTCATAATCCGCATTGATTGCATCGCAGCCTTCTCAGAGATGCCAAAAACAACAATACAATGTTAAGTGGCAAGTGCAGCAACAATAAAATAACGTGCAACCTCAAGAACTCAAAGCAATAGATGAAGAAAAAGATGAAGACGAGACACTACACAACAAGTGTGCGGCTATACAAACACAAAGGTTTTGAGGTTCATTTTGAAAGATCTAATTAAAAAAAAAAAGCTTTTCTCTGAAGCAGAAATGATCAGCTTTGTATGGTATCTCACAGTCTAGAGTTGCCACTGTGGTTCATATCATGTTTCTCGATATTTTTAAATCTCTGACGAACGTATGTACATATATCTATATCGGGGCGATCGAGTAGATAGGTGTGGCATTCAAAATCAAGCCAAACAATGGAACTTGAACAACAGTTATCGATGCAACTGGTCAATTTTGGACACGCCACTTGAGTAGGCGTCTAATCTAATCGATTGGTTTACAATTAAGCCAAATAGCAGAAGTTCTTTGTTGAACCAGAACCAAAAACTGAATCGAGGAGCGAGTTGGACAGTCGATAAGATGAGAGCAATGAGGCAACTGGTAGTAGGGACAACGCTGCTGCTTCTGCTGCTGCTACAGTTGCTTCTGGGGTGCAACGGACTGGAATGCTATGCCTGCGATTCGGCCGAGGATGCTGAGTGTGCCACACGTCCCGGCCAGCAGCTGGAAGTGGAGGAGTGTTTGGTGGCAAACGATGTATGTGTCACCTCCATCACAGCAGGCCTAACGCGTCGCGGTTGCTTGAGGCGACTCTATCCGAATGGCTACTGTGCGGAGCCCTGCGATCGCTGTACCACGAGTCTATGCAACCGCCACGTCTACCCTGTAGATCGACTGCGTTGTTATCAGTGCAGCGGTGCTCAGTGCATCGATGTCAGTCAACGACCTCAATTGCTGTTGCCATGTCCAGTCTACAATGCCGAGGATCGTTGCTACACAAACATCCTGCACTTGAGCAACACCCAACGAGGTTGCGAGCATTCGAATCTGCCAGCTGGCTGTCCACATGTGTGCCTCAAGTGCAACTACAATGGCTGCAACGCGGAGCTCACCGTCAGCGAAAACCACTGTCTTCAGTGCACCCACAGTCGCCTCTCGCCCAATCCCGACTGTCAGCGCGAGCAAGAGCCGAATCCGGAGCAGGAGTTGGATAAATGTGCCCTTAACAATGCAACTGTGACGCAGTGCACCAACAAGGTGATGTTCGGGCATCGGGAGCAGTGTTACACGCATCGCAACAATCAGACGGATGTCCTGCAGCGTGGTTGCTCTACCACAATGGGCTTCTTTCCCACCGGCGAGCTGTCCGAGTGCTACGGTGACAATTGCAATTCCCAGTGCCAGGATATTGCCTGTGCCACATGCAACTCAACCAGCGATGCCAATTGTCGTCGTGGTCATCCCCTCAGCAGTAAACAATGCGCCCAAGACACTGTTGCCTGCTACTCCTGCGAGCAAGGTTAGGGTGAGTCGTCAGGCTCAGTAAATTATCACAGATTGACTCTTTCTCGAGATGGAGAAAGAGAAACGGCAATCAGTTCGTGTTTAAATGTTGACAAGACGAATACTGTGCATGATAAGTTTAATAAATATTCGCAGTTGAGCCTTATCATGAACTTCATTCATGTCTTAATGGCCTTAATTCATTTATAAACTCCCAGTCTGCTTTGTGATATATTAAGCATTATTTTATAAAAATTTCTAATAGTAATAAAGTGAAATACAATTTGTGGAAATTAGATAACAGAAAGAGAATAGATAATGTCATAAACACAAAAAGACAAGCTCTTGAAATGATTAGGCGCAGCCAAGTTACTTCAATCACATATCATGAACTTCATGTCATAAACGTGGCATAATATAGAATTTCTTTCAGATACGCTACTACGTCGGGGCTGTGCCTCTGCGGATTTCCTGCCCGGCGCCGGCGAGGCATGTCAGTTGTGCCGCAGCGGCGACACTTGCAACCGTTGGTCTGTGCGCAGCTGCTACCGTTGCGATTCACAGGAGCACGGCGACGATTGTGCTGAAATGCTTCAACCAGATGACATGGCAGTGAGCAACTGCACCTACCCAACGGAGCTGTGTGTCAGCACCGTTATCAGTCGACTGCAATTGGTTCACACGGTGCGCGGCTGTGCCACAGAGGTGCCCGAATGCACCTCCAATGATCCATATTGTGTTCGCTGCAATGGCAGCCTCTGCAATGTGGCACCCACCTTGTGGGCCGCAAAGCATGCCACACACCAGCTCCAATTGGCAGGAGAGACACACACACACTGGCAGACACGCTGGCCACAAGCACTGCTCGAATATCTGTGGCCCAATCCGTGAGTGATTATGCAACTGGAGAGCGAGCAGCGGCAAAAAAAAGCAAATAATTTAAAGCATTTAGATGAATAAACAATAAACGACAAAAATGTAAAGCAACGCGCAAACCCCATTTCCCCACTCCTGACTCCCCTAAAACAATATTAATGCTGATAAGCTGCGTCCGCCCTGGAGGAGGATGTGTGGAGTGATATTTGTGGCTTTTTTTCAGTTGCCAACAGACACAAAAACGCCCCTAGAAAGTGAGCTGAAGATTGGGTGTGGAGAGATAGGGAAAGCGGATGAACAGTCATCAACAGGGCTGTCAGAATCAGGCTACAGTTGAGAGAACCCGCCTGTGAGAGACCCTGTAATTATTCTATAAAAACTCATTCACACGTGAACAAACACAGCAAGATTTATAGGTTGTAGCGTCATTGTTCAGTTCTTGTTCCTTGGACTCGACGTTGCGTGAAATTGTTTCTTAAATACCTTCCCAGAGTATTATAATTAATTAATTATCAAGACACATCGAGGCCCCGATGTTTATCATGTTTGCCAAAACAAATTCTAAAACACACTCGTTTTGCTTAAGATATGGAGAGACCTAAACACCAAGTTTGGTGTCTCTAACTCTTATAGTCTCTGGGACCTAGGTGTCTTGTCTGTTGATGCTGATCAAGAATATATGCATATTCTTTATGAGGTCTGCCAGACTTTTTACGCACTGTTATGCACATTTTATTTGATAAACTCAATTGACCCTCGGTATTTATTAATGTACCGTTTCTAACTAACAACATAACAACTCACGTTTATGTTTATTTATCAGTTTTCATAGACCTTAATTATACCGTTGAAACAGTTCAAAGTTGAAAAGCCCAGTTACATATAAAGCAATGTTCAAGCTCAACTTTAAAGTAGTTCACAATCTATTCACATGCTCCTGTGAATTTGTACAAATGTTATTCCACTTTATGAAAAACTGTTCAAATAATGCCTGTAAAAATCTATAAAGCCAGAAAATGCAGCTTATCTATTATATTCAAGGTAAAAGTTACCCCGTCCGGGTTTTAGAATCTTTTATTAAACACACGATGTTTATCAAAAAACGTGAGAAAAAAATGTAAATTTAAAACCCCATCAGAATACTCATAAAATATTCCTAATCAACATTTCATTGCACTATTTTAGACTACGACTTAACGTTATAATATGTTTATGCTATAAGACCAAACAGCTGTTTTGACAAATGTATGTTTACAGTTTCACATTTCATCGTGGAAAATCAAAAACAGATAAATTTAATTATAAAAGACATTAGAAAAACAAATGCACCGTGGAAAGGGGCTATATTATGTACATACTGTGTAACAAATATGCAATAATGTACATTGTACACGTTATTGTGTGGAGGTCCACAAACTGGTATCGATTAAAATTTTCTGATTGACTAGTGGATACCCTGTACTGGCGCTATGCCGAATGAAATCAGAGATGGATCATCACATCGATAATACTCTTCATTATTATTTGTAAGATACAGGGTGTAAGAGCATTCCAGCACCAATATTGCAGCTGGTGATAACCAATACATTACAATTTAAAAGTTCACTAATTGGAATGCTTCTCTTTTATCAAACTTAAGTACAACTTAAAGCTGTTTCACGTGATATGACGACATAAATAGCCATTTAAATATTAGTATGGATATTAGTTCTCGTTAAGTTAATCAGCATATGGTACATATCTACTGACATTGATATTATTATTTATATTGTTATGTATTTATTCATACAGGAAACCACTTGCATTTGTTTTTCAATGAACTGGTTCATTTGCTTGAACTGGCTAAAGAATAGCAAAAGCTCAAGCGTGAAATGAGGCGAAATATTTAAGCATTTAAATGTAAATATCCAGGGGCGCAGCAAGATATTTTAAGTCCAAAATTTTGGCGGCTCAATGTGAATGGCAAATTCACGTCGTATATAGCTCAGAGGTTAATCTACTAGCACCTAGTTAGTTCTTGAAGCTCTTACAGATTTATCTCCAATATATATAAATGAAAAGTTTGCACTTCAGCAAAAAATGCCCGCTTGAATTTCAGTTTTCAGATCAGTTTCAAGACTCTTCTGAAGAGACTTTTTAGTTAGTGGCCTAACAGCTTAAACTCCAACACTTGTAACAGATATGCAATGAAGTGATAGGTCAAAATTAAAAACGATGATCTCAAGAAGCGCCTTGACCGCTGTGCCTAGGGCACACTACCCCATTTGCACCCCCTATCTACGCTCCTGTATACATTCATCTATCTTGTTTGTTTGCGTTTTACAGTTGCTTTGTTTGCTCACGCTCCGCCAAATTATAACTGTTGTTGTTACAGTTGATAATCAAATGATGGGCGCTATAAAAGAACAACAACAACAAACTGCCAGCTTGCCCCAGAGAATAATGCACTGAACTAAAAAGTGCGAACGCAAAATGTAGAAAAAATTACATTGTCAGTATCTGTCGTGTGCGTGTGTGTCTGTGTGTGTGTCTGCGTGAGGAAGGGAGACCGTGGGGTCGGGTCAGGTGTGTACATAGATGGGGGAAGGCAGGGGAGGTCGATTCGTTGCCTGCCGACGATAATTAAGTTGTTAGTCGCCGCGCGCGGCTCGCGACGAAACTGTTGCTAAATTTATTAATTGAATTTGTGCGCAGGTTCTCGATGTTCGCTGTTCCAGCTGCATGGGAGACCCAGGAAAGGTTATCACAGCATTGTCGCCCGCAAAACTCAATTATATGCAACGTGTTTTGATTGATAGCATAGCAGGTGGAATACGAAGGGAAATTATTTTGGCTGTCCTGCGATAACACAAAATGTCAAAGATGCTTGGCGAACAACGGGCAGCACAGGACAGAAAGATGGGCGAGAGCATGTTAAAGCAAACGCGTGTCGTTTTGTTCGAGTGTCGGGGGGTGCTAGGGGCATATTAATTAGCTTGCTTTGTATGTGTGTGTGCAAATGTATGCACATCTGTCAGTTTGCGTGCGAATATGTGTGTGTGAGTAGGTGCACGCATACAGACAAGGAAGGTGAATGTGAATGTGACCGAACAATGGCATAAACATTACGCCATAACAACAACAAGAACAAGAAATATTAGCTGCTTACCAGCTATCACGGCAAAGTTCAGTAACTACCCTCTCTTACTCTCTCTGTCTCTCTTTCATACAAAAAAACACACACGTGCATACTTAGGCAAGCAAACAAAAGTAACATAGCGTTATTGATTCCAGGACCCCAAGTAGCAAGCCGCAGACTGAACACAACTCAGTTTTAAGTTTCTTTTCCATTTCGAATAAAGTCTTTCAGTGGGTGGGCTACTCTCTATCCTCTTTTCTCTCCTCTCTCGCTCACACTCTTTTTCGGTCATACAGTGTCTCTTCAGTGGGAAAGCGGGACAGGGTGGGGCATGACAAGGAGGTCAAACACGAATGCCGCGTAGTAAGGAAGCTTTTTGGCATTGACGTTCGACGCGCTATCATTGGTGGATGATGACACTATTACTTACACCTCGAGTATGCGATCGCCCTTTTTGATGCCCGCCTTCTCGGCGGCGCCGTTCTCCAACACAGCGCTGACATGCTGCAGGGGGGCGTATAGTTCCCCATTGATGGATCGCAGTTGACCGCCCTCGGACACCTGTCCGCGCACATTGAAGCCAAAGCCAGTCTCCGTCTTATAGATGGTAACAACGCGCGGTCCATTGGCGGCAGTGATGGTGTTGCTGCCGTTGTTCTCGCTCATTGCTGCGCCGCCGGTTCGCGCCGCGTCCGCTCAAAGAGCACACTCACACACACACACACAAGTGCACACACACACACACTGTCACAGGCACGACACTCTTGTTGTTATTTTACACAATTTTGCTGCTATTGCTGTATATTTGCGTAACTTTTGTATTTTTGCAACTTCTTTTTACACTCAAACATTCGCGCTCACATACATACAACGTAACCGAAACATGAATATAAATACAAATACAAACACACATACAAACTGTGGCAGAGGTAGAGGCGGGGACAGGCGGCGGCAGCCCCAAAGCAGCCACTTTTACTTTCCGCAAACCAAAAACTCGAGACTCGCAGCAACTCCAGCTCCGGAATTGAATCACACTTCGTTTGATAAGTGACTGGTGTGATGTGTTATGGGTTTGCGATTTCAATGGATATTGTTTGCATTGCGTTAACGTTAACAGCGTACAACATGCGTACCGCACATTAATTTTGCATATTGTTTCTGATTTTCTTAATTCACTTTTGCTTTTGCTTTTGCCTCTGCCTTTGCCACTCACCCAACAACTGCTAGGCGCTAGTGTTGGGTTTGTCCATTAGGTGAATGTTTAATGAACTGAACTAAACAAGTGAGCTACTGCTTCCTGGTTGTTCACATTGGAGCGCTCACAAGTGAACAACAATTTCGTGTTTTCGAAGACAGCATGGCAACGCTGTACAGTGATGCCAATTAATATAAAGTTTCAAAATAAATATTTACGTCACTATTTGATCAGAATGGTATTTTATCACTGGACGATTATATACATATTTTAACTACATTCAGGGGGGATGAATTTACAACTTTACATTATTATGGCTTCCAAAAGCCACCTGAATATGTTTTTGAAACTTGAATTTATTAAAACAAACAATTATTATCAATATCAACTTTTTTAATGACTATATAACTAGTACTCGAAAGGAAGACAGAAACAGAAGAGGCGGTTTTAAACCTATGTTAGTCCCCCCTTACTGAACAACTGCCGACGCCCTTGGGTACGCCTCAGTCAGGAGTCAGTTTCTTTTAGGAAGACTATTTAAATATGACTTCTGTTATGGTGGAAGGAAAAGGCGTTACAAACGCGCGCGAGATGATTTGGGCTTGACTGTGCCATGTGAGCGACTATTTTTAATGGTGAATAAATTTTTAACCGACCGCAAAATGCGCTTAAGCGATGAAAAGATCAAAATGTTATTTCTAAATTCAAATAAAGAATTCCTATCAAATAAGTAGATTATTTATTTCACAATCCTGCATGAATGTGCTTAAGCATACGTTAAATTATTATTATTAATCTAATATTGCAGTCACAGTCACCGATATTTTTTTGTAACACTACATCGCTCATCTCTAGTATAAATACAAACAAAAATTCTAATAATAGTTATATTTTGCGTATTTTGAGTGTAGAAATTTATAGTTCTAAGCGTTAAATCTAAAATAAATTCATTAGCTAGACACATAAATCAATGGTTTACCAACACTAATAAAACAGTAATCGATTGCAATCAGCTGGGCGTTAGTTGCCGACATCATTGCATTGTAGCGGCAATTTTTGATATTTTCAGAATTCTCCTTTGCTTTACAGCATTTAAAATTAAATTTGCATTTCTAGGGCACTCACTCCCTAGCAAGCAGTTAATACGAATAACTTAAAATTCACAATAAATTTTGATGATCCGGCAACGCTAGCAATATTCGCCGGCTTATTTACATTAATAGGAAAATTAACTTTCGATGAGGGGTTGTATTTGGGATCATGGGCGTAGACTGGACGAAAATAATGGATGGAGAGGGTAGCTTCATGATATATATATATATATATCTTTGAATAGATTGGTAAAAGAAAATACCGACTTTCCTTGAAAAACTATTATTTTTATTGTCAACATATAATTGATTTAAAAAGGTGATCGCATAACTATTTACATAATTAAACACAACATCCGTTCAGTTATTCGGTTCTACTGCAGTATTCCCATTTAGGTGAAGGCTTGTTGTCCTCTTCAGTCTTAAAACAAGCCGGACAGTCGGGAACCCGACCGTAATATACCCTGTAAAGGACGGCGTTCAATTTCGCTACACATGTAATTATATTGTAATTTGCTTGGTGATGAAATTTTAGACACCCAAAATACTCTTCAAGTGTGCCAAATCTCAAGTCTCTAGCTAAAAACTGCTCTTGCTAAGAGCTTTTCTATTTGTGGGCGAAGGGATCTACCTGCAATTATAAAGTGTGCTGTGGCATTAAGTTCAAGTTTTTAGCGTTCTCCATCTCTGAGACTCTTTTCTTTATGCGGACAGACCGAACGACTCTGACTCGTTCTTTATGTGACTTTCATCATTTGCATCGATTTCTAGATTAATTTCAGAAAGCACTGCAGAAGTGTGCGCACCATCAAAATTGTTGCTTTCGTAACTTACGAGCGTACGGACATTAAAATATTTATGGTAAACTTATCTTTTTTAAAAAAAATCCTCAAAACCATTATAAATTCTTGAAATCTTTTCAGAAAGATTATTTAAATGTTGTGTAATTTACAAATATTTCATAAAGAAAACATTTCCATACCCAACATATACTATTCTACTATATGTCACATGAACTGTAGAATTGCACATACAGTCGCTAATAATAAGATTGATTTTGATATTTTATTGAACTGTTAAGTGCTCTTTTTCATTTTCCCACTTTCTTTGCCACCCATTATAATTTTCTTCAATTCGCACATCGTTGAGATATCGTTCTAAAAATAAACCCCAAATGCAGTTGAATTATTTCAATAAATTCTGGAACATGATTTCTTTTAAAAGTTCTTTTAATGCATATTCAATCCGACTCTTCAGCATCGAGTGAAAATTAAGGTAAATATCAAATTAATTAAATCATATGTACATACAGAAATTGTTGTCAGTGCTTGTATTGAAATTTCAAAAATACCTATGATAGAAATTTACTATTTAATTCTGTACTGTATATTTAAAAAATGATTTCAACATATGCTCCGAAAGTTATAATTAGTACGCGCTTACACCCCTAGGGGAATTACAATTTTGGGTCATATTGAGAAAAGAACAGATGCAATGCTGGAGAGCTTAAGGCACTTGGAAACTATTGAATGAGGATCTATCAGGATGTATTTGAAAATAAAGAACATACAGTTATGAAATAAAGATAGCCAAATATGTATACAAATAACTGGGACTGAAAATGGCAATGATGTGTTGGTAAGTTGATTGTTGAGTCGGGGGAAAAAACGGGACTGTGTGTACTCAGGGGCACATTCATAGCATATATTGGCGCCTTTGACACGGCGCCATTGCCTCAAATGAGGGTGTGGCAGCCGTGGCAGGCGCATTTGTGTCGGGTGGCTTAGGACAATAAGATATCAAGGAGAAATGTAGGTAAATGAGAATTTGAATAACAAATTTCACATGCGGAGAAAAGACGGAAAACGGCACACCAAAGAAAATTTTAAGCAATGATATTTCTTTTATTTAATTCGCAGCTAAAAATGGGAGCTGCTCTTTCTTTTTTCGTTTGTTAATTTAGATGTCTTGGGTCTTGCTTATGAATTCATTAAATATGATATTACATTTAAATAATTAAATGTCCTTAAAGCAAAAAAAAAAATGGTGAGCTTAGAAACGAAGCAACTGTTGCAATATTATTTCAATGACGATATACAAGACACACAGACACACACGCTGATACAGGCAGACAAACACCTACATGCACACTCAGAGACACAAATTGGCGTATATACATTTTAACGGCATATCGCTGGCTCCCTCTATGTACAATATGCTAAATAAACATTGAGAAAAGACTAAATTTCTTGATAACAAACTCTCTTTCTTTACATATAAAGTTTGTGTGTGTATATGGGTGTGTGTGTACATGTGTGAATGCATGTAATGTGTGTACTACGTATGTATGTATGTATGTTTCTGTTGTGGATACAGATGAATACACCTAATAGTTAAGAGAAAATCACGTAATAAAACTTAATATTAATAGTAATAATTATAAAAAAGAAGAAAACAACGTTTTGCCTACAACAAATTTATATATATATATATATATCAGTTACAGTTAAGAGCGATCGGTTTTCATTTAGCTAAATAAAGTTATATATATATATATACTATAAATGAAGATCACTTAAAATCAAAGCCAATATTTTAGATTAATGATAATAAAAACTTGGGACGCCCAAAAACAATTTGAGCTCGATCCTTAGAAAATTCTTTAAGTCTAAACAAAAAAAATATAGTATATAATCTATGAATAAGTATGTGTGTGTGGTGTGTGTGTGTGTGTATATATTGGTACAGCTTAAGCTGTTGCATTGAAAATGATTGGTTTCACAATAGAAAAAAAAATGGTTTAATGAAAAAATAACCATATGTTAAATCTTTTGTTTAAGTATTACAAACATATGTGTACATATGATTACAAAGGCGTTCAACTGAAGTAGAGACAACTTTTCAAACTTACTTGGCTAATACAATCATTCGGTTACAGACTAATCGACTAACGACTACAATTTATTGTTAATTCTAATTGTAATTATACTTTATGCTCTACAAATTGTAACTTCTCTCTTAATGTAACTAGTTTCCACAATCTGGTACTTGTTGCTCGCTCTAAACTCATTTTAAATGTTTTTATTATAATTATTATCAATATTATTAATGTTATTATTACTTGTTAGCCTATAAACTACATAAATACATCCCCTTTATATTCACCCCCGGCAACTTTACCTTCTACCTTTCCACATCTTGACAATTTCATTATATACAGGTGTTCTATGCATGTGTGAGTGTAACTGAGAGTGTGTATAAGTGTTTCTGTGTGTGTGTATGTGTATGTGTGTGTATGTTGCACAAAATTTGTAAATTAACGAGTTTTGTAAATTCTTGTGGTTTGTTGGCAGGTGCTTCTAGGTGAACCTTCTTAAGAGCATCTAGTATATAATTAATTCTAGCTCTGCATATTTCAGTTTAGTGTTGTTGTGGTTGTTATTGGTGTTCTTGTTCTTGTTGTTGTTGACATCACAGACATGTTGCGTGGTGTTGCTGCTGTTTCTTGTTGCACGCTCAATTCCACAGCAGCCAACGTTAACTCTTTGTAATCTCCAGCTGCTGCTGTTTCTGCTCCCACCATTCTTGTATGCTGCACACCATCTGATGCCGCCGAAACCGCATCGATTCGCTGACGCACATGTCTATGAAATCCGATTTCATTTCCTGATCGCCCTTTATCAAATTCAAATGCTCCAACAATTGACTGTAATCCCGTCCCGGTCGTCGTATATCACGAAAGATTTGCAAACGCAAATCCACATTATGTTTACGTGCCGTTTCCCGTTGCTCCTCCGTTAATCCACGATCTGGCGATGTCAATGCGTCTCCTCCATTATTATTATTATTATTATGATTATTGTTATTATTGTTGCTGCTGCTGTTGTTGTTGTGCGTCGGCGATGCTTTTGGTTCCAATTTGGGGCTACTGTTGTTATAATTCCTATGACAATTGTTGCTACTATTATTGCTGCTGTTGCTATTGCTGTTGTTATTATTGTTGTTGCTGGTGTTGTTGTTGGTGTTGTTGCCATTATTGTTGCTGTTGTGATGGTTAAGTCCGCTGGCCCAATAGAAGTGCGGATTGCTATTAACTACCGAACTGCTGCCAATTCCACCAGCTGTGCGTTTCAGTGCATCAAAACTACTCGCCGAGAGATCAGTATCGATGTCATTGCTATTGCCATCGTTGAC